>OY748307.1:8356949-8956949 GCA_963556515.1 Nudaria mundana
GATTTTTTCGATGTAAATGCACACGCCTGTATTTTGTGGGCATTGATCTCGACCAAGTTCTCGGCACCCTATTGGGAGATACTGTCGAGGTTAAGGTCGAGATCAGCCACGAGTCGTCGTCTCTCCTCAATGTCAGATCGCCCCGCCGTCGGACGAACCGAGTAACTTCCGTGCAGTGTGCATAGCAATGAATGTTCCCGAGGGATAGCATATCGGTGATATGCAGAAGAAAGAGAGTTGGTGATAGTACGGACCCCTACGGTACCCCGGCATTCACTTGCAAGAAGCGAGAAACCTGGCCACCGCAGAGGACCCGCACTCTGCGCTCGTTTAAAAAGCTGGCAATCCAGCTGCACAGTTGAGGAGGTAGACCATATGCCGGAAGCTTGGAAAGGAGCGAAGCATGCCAGACCCTATCGAAAGCTTTAGCGATGTCCAGCCTAATAGTCAAGGACCCGCCGTACCTTTCCATAGCCTCACCCCATACATGCGTGACGAATGGATCATTGATCATTGATCAGCGAGTGATCCTCTAGGTATCGCATGAGCTGTTTATTGATAATAAGCTCAAGCACCTTGCAAAGGACTGAGGTGACAGCTATGGGTCGATAGTTGCCTGGATCGGATCGATCCCCCTTCTTGGGAATCGGTTGTACGTTCGCCTCTTTCCAGACCTCCCGGCACGAGCCCTGTAGAGTATGACAGGCGGGTACAGACGCGTTAATACTTGAGACAACTCAGCAGCACATTTTCGTAGCACCACCGCCGGAATGCCGTCAGGGCCACTGACTTTCCGCGTGTCGAGTGACCGCAGCACTGCCCGTAGATCACATTGCCTGATACCAATATCAGGCATAGTGTGGCCACAGTTGGCGATGGCGTGGGGGCTGCAGGTCACGGTCGTCAACCCGGGAATTAGCCGCAAAGAGGTCTGCGAGCATGTCCGCCTTCTCTTGGGCTTTGTGAGCCAGTGATCCATCAGGATGACGCAGTGGTGGCAGCGAGGGTTGGCAAAAATTGGACCTCACGGATTTGGCCAGTTGCCAGTATCCACGGCTGTCCGTGGGATGGGATGTGAGCTCCTGACCAAGCCGCGCGACGCGCTGGGCATCCGCTCTCTTGAAGGCCCTCTTGCTGAACCTAGTGGCCCTATTGTACGCTGCTTTGAGGCGGTCCACGTTCGGGTCACGTGCCGCCCGAGCCCTGACCCAGGCGCGATATGCCGACTGTTTTTTCTGGACAGCCTCGGCACATTCACACCCGAACCAGGGGCGGGCTTTAAATAACAATAAGCCTCGGTAAATTATATTGGTCCAGTATACGTGAATGCTTAAATACTAGATAATATAGCTAAATACATTCCTAGTAATGAGTCAAGTGATGTAATTTCATTATTTTACTATGAACTGAGCCATAAAATCCCAAAAATACCAAAAGTAAGGGATGATATTAATAAAATGACAATCAAATTTTAATAACTTTTTGGTGTAAACCATGAATTTTGGTGTACAACGTACATGAATATAAGTGGTAGTTAAACCATTTTACTATTGAGTCCCGCCGGCGTATACCCAGCCATGTACATAACCGCCGGGCGTCACTGGACATACCCTCTGCTAGTAACCAGAGACGCACGGCAACGGACGTTAGAGCGGCCGCGGCCTTGGGCCGCGGTATTAAAAAAAAAAAAAAAAGCCATGTACATAAAATATAATTTAAAACAAAAATCAGGAAAACATTTCATACCAAAGGAAAAGCTTCCCATATTTATTAAAAGAAACATTTAATTTACTCTAATTAAGATTAATTTCACAAAAATATAAGGGATTTGTCTTCAAATCGCTCTCCCATAAAATTACTATAATGTTAGTTGACTCAGTACACTTAGGAGGTATTGATGTTATTATCGATTTTACACAGTTTAAAAAAGGAGGAGGTTCTTAACGAACGTTCACAATTTAAACAGAAACATCCCGAGTGGCTAAAGTGGAAATAATTGTACTGTACCTCTCTGCCTCTCCCATGGTATTCCTCATAGACTCAAGTTCAGTCTTTTCAAGTTCAAGCTTGGCATTCCAGAATATTTTCCCGGACAGTGGGTCGGGTCCAGCCCGGTGTAACACCTCTTCGAAGTGGTCTCGAGCAAACTTAGCGTCACTGGCGGATATCAACCAGGAACACCACTCGCTCAAGATCGGGATAGCTGTGTAACAATTTCCAAATTAATAAAAACCGGCCGAGTATGAATCGAATTTGTATGGGAGCCCCTTAAATGTTTATTATTTTATATTCTGTTTTTTTTTGTATTTGTTGTTATAGAGACAACAGAAATAAATCATCTGTAAAAATTTCAAACTTTCTTATTATCACGGTTCGTGAAATACAGCTCAAGACAGACGGACGGACAGCGAAGTCTCAGTAATAGAGTTCCCGTTTTACCCTTTGGGTACGCAACCCTAAAAGTATACGAAAATTATTATACAACCACGCATGTTTCTCAAGCGTTCGGAAAAGTTAGGACAATATCAGGCATAGTGTAGCCACAGTTAGCGATGGTGGGAGGCTGCAGACCACAGTTGGCGATGGCGGGAGGCTGCAGACCACGGTCGTCGATCTGGGAATTAGCCACCAAGAGGTGTGCGAGTATGCGAATAACTCTCAGACAAAGCCAATTTCTACTAAGTAGAATGAGTTGTAGTAGTTGTAGTAGCATGTATAACTATGAAATTAGAATGTTTGGTTACATCATAATGTACCACGAAATAGTCGTAGCATAAAGTGGGATAAGCAGAAGTCGAACGCGATAGATGTCGCCGGCGTCTTCCAGTTCTTTATCAAAGTGGAGTTCGATTGATAAGTTAGCTGGTTGAAATATGAATCTGCTATCATTCTATACTCACAGTAACAATCCTGCATCGCCTGTTGGAACAGTTCTGACATTCGCGCGCGAGATGTCTCAGTATGCGCCAGGGATTCCTCGGCCTGTAGACGCATGAGCCAGTGCTCAGGTCGCAACACAGAGAATTTATGCAAACGGTCGAACGCTGCACGCCAGCGCTTCAAATCTGTTAAAGTCCTGAAAAAGCCAAAAAAACTCACTTTCTTTTTTAATTTATAAATACACTTGCTGATGATAACAGACAAGGGTCTGCCAAATACGACAGGCAGTATATAATAGTTTCACCTATTGTTACATAGGACTAAAAGACCAGGGGATTTATAAAGATTTCCAGATTTAGCTTACGTTATAATTGCCAATATTGGGGGGCTCGTGGTCTAGTGGTAACTGACAATATTAAAACATTGCAAAGGTTAAGCAACAACTAGTCAGGCCGGTCTTAGGATGGGTGACCATTTCTTAAGACACTGAGACCCCTCCGTGCCTCGGAGAGCACGTTAATCTGTCGGTCCCGGTTGTCATACGAACATCTATGGCAGTCGTTAGGGGTAGTTGGAGCCCTTAAAAATCCGACCGGTCTATCTACAGAACTTCAGTATCGCCCATGGGTTGTGAAGGTCAGATGGCAGTCGCTTCACGGAAAATATCGAAGTTCAGCCGAATCACAGTTAGACTGGAAAGCCGACCCCAACTAAGTTGGGAAAAGGCTCGGTGATTGATGATAATTGCCAATATTCTTTTGTTGGTATCATATTATAGGAGTACAATTAAGACTTTTATCTATGTATCTATCATACACTGAGCCCAGTTGAGTCAGCTTTTTGAGGCATGGAAAGGGGGGGCAATATTTTAAGAAATGGTCTTTTTGTTTGTCGTTTTGTTAAATCTAGTATACAAAGAGTTGTATACTAGATTTAACACTGGTTTACATTTTATTAAGTGTCAAGTGTGAGTGCTACTGATTTTACTAATCACTTAACAGTTGCACATAGAAAATGTATCAACACACACAACACTAATCAAAGAGTAAAGGGTGTGTTAGAACTTTAGTGTAGTAATCAAAAATGTTCATTTTGTTATAATCTATTAAATAGTAAGTTTATTTTAGTTGGCCAGCTCTAAATTTGCCTGAAATGGGTGTGGTCCTTTGGAGCATTGAACGGAAAGACAAGACAACAATGACAAACAATACCAATACAGGTACATAATTAAAAGCAATATAGGTACATACCATAATACTCGGATCAAGTCAATGTGCTTGTCATAATGGTAAGGATCTTCCTTGACTTTCTTTTCCAGTTCAGTCGTCTTTTCCATCATTTCCACAACTTCCGACTCATCGTCCTCCTGGACAAATTAATTCAATTAAAAATATGGTCCCACTGGAAGTCCATCTGGCACATTTTATAACAATGGAACAGTATATAATTATATCTGCCAAATAGTTGCAATCCAATGATGTTAATAGGCACTATGTTGAATGATCCTTAATCAACACCACAGCTGTAGGGAATTCTACGTTAATAAAATAATATAAAAAGTTATAGGAAAATAGCCAAAGATTTCAAGAACAATAGATCACCTTAGAACACATATGCCACATCTAAGTATTGTTCTCGAAATCTTGTACACATGGGACACTTGTTCCATCTGTACTAGTCATGTCTGCACTATGGTTGAGTGTTTGCTTCTTCGTTTATGTGTTTGTTAAACAAAATAAAATCCGCCCTGTGTCATGAGATTTTGTACGAATTATAGTAGAATAACTACAAAAAGCGATGGGTCACTTATCATCATTCATGAGTATTACAATTACAAAAATTTGTGTGAGTGATTACAACAAGTTTGAGTGCAGTATGTCACCTGTTGAAAGACTAAGCGGAGTTCGATTTTTGCTGAGTGCATGGCTGGTGGCTTTTTAGGTTACCTCTGGCGCTCCGCAAAAATCGGGCTCCCAGATACTCACATACCGAACAACGTTTCTTGTCCTGCACCTGGAGCTAGTTAGGAATAACTAGTTCTTCTGTGCGAATCATCGATCATTATCGATGGAGCCACGTTTTTATAAGAAGAAGAAGAAGAAGAAAGACTAAGCGCTACGGAGCCAAGTTATTATGTTTATCTGTTTTAGCACAAGCAATGAAACATGCTATCTCACTTGCACTGCTTAGCGTGTTGTTCTTTCATTATTATTATGCAGTTGTGTGCATTTCTCGTAGTGAGTGCCGCTCATAGGCAATGATTGCCTTGTTGGTATCCTATCTACGTATTTTATAGTCTGTGGAAATAGCTGTACTGTAATATGATGTATGGGTAGTGTATAGTATCCTATATTATGTTATGAGAATAGCGTAGATAGCCAGGTAACTATGCAATAGGTTCCCTCCATACCTCCAATAAGTGAGACTACTACAATGTAGGTGTGTAATTCACTTCTGCCTACCCTCTCAATGACATAGGTTTGCTGTGAACTAGTTTCACATAATATTGCGCTTGTATGATGCACTATCAATCTCTCCACCATACTGTATTTACTACATAGGTACATACTGTATTAAGTTTTCATGCTAGGAATAGGTTACAGTGGGAAACAAGAAACCTATAAAATCACACAGGCAGAATTGTGGGCCACAGCTAGTTAAACATAATATTATGTTCTACCAACATTATGTGGTTTTAAACAAATTACTTCGAAAATCTATCATCACTACATATTATAAAACAAAGTCGCTTCTGTCCGTATATATACTTAGATTTTTAAAACTACTCAATGGATTTTGATGCGGTTTTCACCAATGAATAAAGTGGTTTTCGAGGAAGGTTTTTATGCATATAATTTGTCAAGCGGGTGTACGCTAGTATATTATAAAGTCCTCCATCGCGTCTGTCTGTCTGTTCGCAATAAACTCTAAAACTACTGCACACATTCAAGCTGTTTCACTAATGGATGGAGTACTTCTCGAGGGAAGTTTAAGTAGGTATATAATTTCTCACGGGCGATACCGTGGGCGTCCGCTAGTAAATAATAAAAGACAATGAACTAACACTAACTGAATGGCTTTACGTATGCAGTCACCTTGTAAATGGTACTAAATTTCAAAGATTACGTTTTCATTTCAAACACTACAATACAAACATACATCTAATTGAAAGTTAATCAATCGGTATGAACGACAATACAATTTATAGTTGTACACGGCTAAATCATTCTAATTATGTATTAATGAACATATTTTCTACCATTAATCAAATATTTCAAAGGCAAATGTGCAAGTAAGCGCCAAATCTTTCAACAGTACAAAAATCATAGAACCATGGTCCAGTGTAAACGTACATCAGATTCTTCGGAATCTTGTTCAGGGTCATCTTCTTCCACTACAACTTCTATCTCGTTTTCCTCTTCCGAGTCATTTCTCACTTCATCTTCCACTACAGCCATTTTCACTAAAGTTTTAAACACTATAAGCTTATTCTAATACGACCGACTCTGCTGTTTGATAACAAATTCCGCAAACGATATGGCGGTCGACGACAAGCAAGAGCAAAAAGTGTGGCCAGTTGTTAATATTTCCACTGACAGATGGAATGACATTTAATGTTAGAACGAGTCGATTTCTGTCAATACATCTAAAATATCGACTATCTGCGTAGGAACACTTCATAATAAATAATATAAAATTCCTGTAGATTTTTAACTATTTACAACTTTGTAGCTAGAATCAGCTAGATACATTAGTATGTACTGTATTATAGAAGCCTTGAAAAGTTGTGGAAAAGTGGAATATTGTCTAAACATCAGTAATTTAGTAAACATAATATAACTAACTGTGTTTAGATATAAATCACTAAAACAAACAGTAATGACATCGGCAGGACTCGAACCCAAACTTTGATATCCAGAAATACAGACAACTGATTGAAGATAAAAACATGCATTAGGACAACTGCCACTACAATATAAGTCGCATTAGGCCCATGGGACAACTGGGACAAAAATAACGAAACAGTCCGAGGGGCGCAACCCACTTATCCCACTATGAGACCTGTGGGATACACCTACCCTCCTCGATATTATATCTATGGACGGCCGCGGCTTTGTGAAATAGTATTATGGTTACCAATTTTCGCGCAAAAACATTCCTCGAGATCCACTGTATCCATTAATGAAACCAGCATGAAAATCGGTGCAGTAGTTGAGTTTATCGCGAACAGACAGACGCGGTGGAGGACATATTTTATAATATGTAGTGATGTGTTGCTAAGCTCGAGAACCACCCGACCTATGATTTTAAGAAGTGCAGACTCGGCAATTTTTTTATGTCCCTTACACAGATTAACGTTTATCGAGTGAGTTTACAATTTTTCAATCGTGCCGTCTATGCAACAAGCATCTAGTGGACACACACACACACACACACACACGCCCCAGGTGCTTGTAGTAGTTCGACCGATTTCGGAGTTTATTCTTAGCTGAATCACCGTCAGGCGTGAGATGCGACCTGGATTTGCCCTAAGACCTTATATTGTTACTTTTTGTAACGAGTTCAGTCTTCACATTGAAAACTGTTTGTCTGTACGTTTTTACTTTATGGGGTTTAATTTAAAGTTAAACAGCTTGTAAGTTGTGAATGACCCCATATCTCCTACTGAAAAATGAACTTTTAAACTCCCAATCACCTCACCAAGGCTGTTATGCACTGTCGTTATATATCTTGATATTCAGAAATGATCGTAGATGTCGTCTGGTGATTGAGGAGTTTCTGAGTTTGATGGCGTCAGATGCGAAAGAACAATAAAAAAAAATAAAACAACTGAAGTCAGTAAGATCATTTGTTTATTATAAAAATAAGATTAAATACATTTTTAAATCATTAAATGAGTAACTTGGTGCTATTAATTATATAACCCAATATTTTTAATGATTCTACATTTCGTAACTTTGGCACCGATTCAATTTTTACGATACATAAAGGGGAATCACGAAGTGATATAATTTAATGGATTGATGGTGGACGATGGTTTAAGATATTGGTCGATCCTCTACTCCCCAGTGTCAGTATCACGACAGTCATATTTATAACGTATTTTACTTGTATAATTTGAAATCAATTTACACAGACAGTCATCAAACAAAAATTTTATGTACGAGGGTGGATTGAAATATTCGCGGCCTAACACATAAATACTTGAACTATTTTAATGTAACTGACCTCATTCGATTTGTTTACTTTCCGGTTGTCACATTGTAAAATTTTATCGCAATAGCATTATCTGTATTTAAATTAGACTGAATTTTGTGAGCCTAAGTGCAGCGTTTTTAAAGAATGGAGAAAATTGAGCAACGTGCTGTCATGAAATACCTGTTTAAAAAAACTAACTCCAAAAGAGATTCATGAAGATATGTCTACAAAATTGGGGGAATCTGCTCCGTCGTATACGGCTGTGTAAAAGTGGGTTGCTGAATTTAAACGTGGACGAGAGAGTATTGAGGATGACCCTCGCTCCGGCCGGCCTATGACGTCTACGACTGAAGAAAACATCGGGAAAATCTGTGATCTGATATTGGCAGATCGGAGATTGACCATCAGGGAGATTGCAGACACTATTAGCATCTCGTATGAACGAACACAAAACATCATAGTCAATGAACTTGGATTTTTTAAGGTTTCTGCGCGGTGGGTACCCAGATTGCTTTCAGTTGATCAAAAACGAATACGGCTCACGATTTCTTGTGACTGTTTGGAAATGTTTGAGGCTGATCCACAAGATTTTTTGGCCAGATTTGTGACAATGGATGAAACTTGGGTACACCACTACAGACTTTCATTTATTCCCGAACCTAAAAAAACACATTGGAGGTCAAAAATTTTCATCAAATGAGGAGGTCGAAGCTGCGGTGTGTGACTTTTTTGAAGGCCTTGAAGAAACTTTTTTTATGACAGGCATACAGGCGTTGGAAACCAGATGGAAGAAGTGCATTGAGTTAAGTGGGGATTACGTGGAAAAATTAAATTAATTTTGTATATATATTATATTGTTTTCTTGCTGAGGCCGCGAACTTTTCAATCCACCCTCGTACATTTCAAATTGTTAACATTGCTTCTTTCATTGATTTACCCACTGGTTGTAGCTATACTGCTATCTCCGCATATTTTATTTTAAATAATCATTTGAATCATTCCCCTTTTATGTACAATTCTTAAAAGTCAATTATCCACTATTGGAACTTTTAATATACTCGTATTTTGAAATAAATGCACCAACGCAACGTGGAAATACGTTATTACATCTGATCTGAGATACTTACTAGTTAAGTACCTACCAATTAAAGTTTTATAATTTGGTAATTTAAACAATCATATTATCCAATAGCAGTTCAGCCTTCTAGTTCAATACAATGCTTCCAATAAAACCTATAACTATATAATATCTGATGCATATTATCTAATACGATAAGTAAAAAAGGAATACATTGAAAATATAAAAAGATATGGAATACTCAAAATAATATCAGTCATCCAGAGTTAAAATAATACTTATGTCATGTGAGGGCAATGCTCCAACAAGTCAGTATAATATAATAAGTTAATCGATTTTAATCATACTCAATTATATCTCAATTTAGGAAAGCAACCGAATACTGATACGTCACTTAAATATTCAGATACTCAAAAGTGACGTTTGGGTATGAAAAAAATAAGTTTAAGGGTGCTCAAGCATTTAAACAGCTCCTAAATATTTGAGTGACGTTTCAGTATTCGGTCGTAACAAACATATTTATCGACTATCGACTAACGGTGGAAGTTAGTGAGCGCTGAAATAGTGAAGTGATATTTTTGTATTGTTTAATCACAAAAACAATCATTGTCACAACGTTCTAGCGCTGTACATGGCATGAATTTGCTAAGAACAAGTTTACCATAAAATCGATTAAGTATTCCAAACTTCGGATCCAACTGCAAACTGCAATCGACTAAAATGCCTTTTAGTAATCGAATGACACAGTTAACCAATTATTGTTTAGTATCGCGTACAGTATTTTAGATCCAAAAATGGGAATAAGTTTCATGATAAATCTGATATCAACCATAATGGTAACTTCGAAATGAAAACTAGCTAAACTCATATCTAAGAATGAAATGGCACAGATCAGCAATAAATGCAATCAGATCAATAATGACGACACTAGTTATTAGTCTTGCATTATTATTATATTCGATGTGTTCTAAGAGTCTAAGTTCTAAAAGATCTAGTACTCAACACTTGGAATGATTTTAAATATACTACGCATTACCCAGAAACGTTGTCTCCTAAAATTTAATGCTAATATTCGATACATATTTAATAAAATATTAATGATATAACAACAAAATGCCTTACCATAATAGTTCAGCAATTTTTAATTACATATTTCACTTCACCGCAGTTAGGGCTGTAGCGTTTTTATCGAATACAATCGACTAAAAATATAGAAAATATAGTTCAAAATGTCCACTTCTACTTGATCGAATATTCAGACTGATGTAAATATTGCATTTCAATTAATTAATACTTATTACTAAAGTGAGATAAATACTCTATTAGTCTATAGATATGGTATAATATACCTATAAAACTATCGCCTTATTAATATGAAAGGCAAATAATAAGAAAATAATAATGGCTGTAATGTTCACAAAAATACATAGATAGAATTAAAATAAGTGTTACCAGTGGAAAAATATAAACGATCAAAGGTTTTATCATCATTGTATGAGACAATTATTCAAATATATTACCTAAATTCATAGAAGTTTCTTAGTAATGTGATGATTTTTAAACATGTGTATTAATGTGAACATTATAGTGTATACAGAAGACAGGACATTGTCATCATAAACATTCAACTGAAAGTGACACAGTATGGGATGTCTCGTAGTATTAAATTGACGACGTCGCACTTACCTGGCGGTCGGACAGCCGTACTAATGTCCCACTGAAAAAAAATACAACAGTAACAATATGGTTCACAGATAAAATATACTATACTATACTATACTTGTACAGATGTCATACCACTGCTCCAGCTTCCGATACCTCGGCTCTCTTATCCAGGACGATGGGGAAATCGATCGTACAGTGAAGCACAGAATTGACGCAGGTTGGATGAAATGGCGGCAGGTCAAAGCCACTACATGCGACCCCCAATTTCCTCCGAAACTTAAGGGGAAAATTTACAAAACTGTCGTCAGACCTGCCGTCCTGTATGGACTTTCATGTGTGGCCGTAAAAGCGACGGATGAAAGAAAACTGCATGTAGCGGAAATGCAAATGTTAAGATGGATGTGTGGTGTAACAAGGATGGATAAAGTAACGAACGAGTATATTAGAGGAAGTTTAAAAGTTGCCCCAGTAAATGAAAAAGTGAGAAGCGAACGGCTATCATGGTATGGACATGTTATGAGAAGAGAGGAAAGTGATGTGGTAAGAAAGGTACAAAGTATGAATGTAGATGGCCTGAGAACTCGAGGTAGGCCCAAGAAAAGATGGATAGAATGCGTGAAAGAGGATATGACCAGGAAAGGAGTGACTGAGGAGATGACGTGTGACAGGCATGTATGGAAGATGAAAACATGTTGCGCCGACCCCAAATAATTGGGATAAGGGCAGGCAGATGATGATGATGACAGATGTCATACCACATACAAAGAAATGGGGCCATTCTCTATTACGACTATTTTCCTAGCTACGCCGACTGTTATTTAATACTAGGTGTGGTGTGGAGTACAGTAGTCAACAGTAACATTACATAGTAGACTATCGCGAGTGCACTGCCATCATTTTATTACTTTAACATTCTTATTCGTGATACGAGCACGTTGCGGTGTATCAGAAGATGTAGTGAGTAAGATAGAAAAAGGGATGCGTCAATCTTCTTTCATCCATCCTTTCTACGTGCCGTGATGAAAGAAGATTGACGAAACTGATACATAAGGCGGGCGTGAATGGACAGGCAGGAGATGTTTTGACCAAAAGGCCAAGGTCAAAACATCTCCTGCCTGGTCAAGAGTACCCAGAACCGGAGAGCGTGCATGAAGATCGTTATGAAAGTGGAAGAAGCGAAAGAAGTATACCAGGATCGTAGCAAGTGGAATTCCATAGTCTCTGCCTACCCCCATGGGAAAGAGGCGTATGTATGTAACATTCTTATTTTGTAACATTGTCATTCACTCAACATTTATAACATTAATTTACTATTACAAAGTTAATTGTAATTAACCGACTTAAAAAAAGAGGTTTCTCAATTAGACCGTATATTTTTTTTTATGTTTGTTCGCGGATAACTTTGTCGCTTATAAACCGATTTAACTACTCTTTTTTTTGGAAAGAAGATATTTCCAAGGTGGTGTCATTATAAGGAAACCAGGATTTGATGAAAGTATCCTGGAGAAATCGAGGGAAGCTTTCAAAAATTGTAAGGGCGACTTGTGCGTTCGTTATTTTTTTCATTAGGTATTATAAAGGACTACCATTTAATGAAGGTTTGAAGTCGACCTGATGAGGGAGCCGAAAGCCAGTCGAGGGAACTCATCAACGATTTACAGCAGCTACGTTGTGTTTGATTTATTTCTATTGAAGAGAACTTTACATATCCCAATTATTTTAACAAACATTTCATATTATAAATTAACATAATTCCACCAACAAAACAATCTTATTACTTTCTCACTCCCGCCTGATCCCGAAAACGTATTTAATTTTATAGTAATTGTCTGTCAGATTAATATATTAGGATTCCGTAGACAAAGGGTAAAACGGGAACACTATTACTGAGACTTCGCTGTCCGTCCGTCTGTCTTGAGCTGTATCTCATGAACCGTGATAGTTAGAAAGTTTAAATTTTCACAGATGATGTATTTCTGTTGCCTCTACAACAAATTTAATACTAAAAAACAGAATATAAAAAATATTCAAGGGGGCTCCCATAGGACAAACGTGATTTTTTCTTTATGATACGGAACCCTTTGTGCGCGTGTCCGACTCGCACTTGGCCATTTTTTATGGATATATATATTTGGAGCTCTGGGTACTACGCCACGCGGCGACCGTGCGGCGGCAGGACGGTTTAACCTCTGTGTTCATTCATATACAAACAAGTTAAAAATATGGCAAAAAATTTACCATAAATATATTTTAGAGCTTTTGAAAGTTTTTTCATAAAATTTAAAAATGTCACATGAATTGAAGTTCAACATCATTTTAGAGGTCTTTGACCATGCTGAGTTGACTGCAGCTGGTCTTGAGTCTCTATTATCGTTCTCGTATTGACCTCGTTTTGACCTTGACCTTGAGATCAGAGGTCAAAGGTCAAGTTCATTTTGGGGGGTATTTTCGACTATGCTAAGTCGATTGGCGTTTACACTGAGTCTCTAGCTCTTACCGTTCTCGAGTTGAAAGTTGTTCACGGACGGACATTACTGTTGTATAAGAGATTTTCGTTTCGAAAACTAAAAACTATGCGGTGCGGGTCCTGTTTGTATGCGGCGTCGTGTACACAGAGCCTAGACCGAGATAGGTATACACGTGTACTGTGTGTTCTCGAGCAGGCTACGTACCTGCGTAGTATACTATGCAGTGGTGGTGGTACTGGTGGTGGTGGAGGCCTGCAGTTGCATTTGACGTTGCATTTGTTCCAACATCTCTTGCATACGACGAAGTTCAGCCTCCTAGAATTATACAATTACAAGTTTAAATTTTCAATACAAAATGCATTATTGAACAGATACATTATTACACAAGTACTTTTCCACTGGTTTTACTTAAGTATTTTACACGGTTTCGTTTCACGCCATCATCATCAGAGATGCCACGAATATTCGGCCACTATTCAGTAGTCGGCCTATTGGGCCTGCTCTGCTTAGCCAGAACGGTTAAAATGCCTTTATCCCAATTATTTGGGGTCGGCGCAACATTTTTTCATCTTCCATACATCCCTGTCACACGTCATCTCCTCAGTCACTCCTTTCCTGGTCATATCCTCTTTCACGCCTTCTATCCATCTTTTCTTGGGCCTACCTCGAGTTCTCAAGCCATCTGGTTTAAAGTAATATTCGAAATATTGGGCCGAATATTCGGCGCTTCGGCTGACAGCATTGCCGAATATTCAATATCCGCCTATTCGTAGCAACGTATAAGCAAGCTAATATTACCTTCTCACGTAGAACACGTTCACGGTCCGAATTATCTTCAGATCCATTAGACAGTCCGTTAGAGTCAGCCTCGCTTAATCCACTCTCAGTTGACCTGAATCGATATAGAAAAACTATATGATTAGAACTTAGACAAAACGTAAATGGACGTTTATTAATTGTCACACATGGAAAGACCTAGCTACCAATAAAAAAAAACAAAAACGTATCGATTTTGATTTTTTTTATTTTCATACCCAGTCGCAAGTTCGGAAGGTTCGGAAAAAAGTAATGCAAAATGTGGATGTATATACCGGGTGTTACGTAAGGGTTATATCAACACGAAGCCAGCCCAATCAGCTGGTCGACCAGAACCCGTTTCGATATGTGGCGACCGCCAGAGAAGAAAAAAAAGTTAAAAAAAAAAAACATTATTACCGAATAAAATACACACTTGTTTAAACAACACTAGCTAAAATCAGATGCTTCGGTCATCGACATCAAAATAGGTACAAATAATGCGCGCTTGTGAAAAGCCTTTCGTCTCACTCCTGGTAGGAACATTTTGTCTCTGTTTCGCATCAAGCGATGCCGCACGAAGCCGTGCGTTCGGTCGGCTTCGGTCGCCGTTTGAATTTTCCTACAATTTTATTTAAAATATCATTTAGCAAGGTGCTTTGTGCAGTGAGGTAGCTAAATAGTTGTTTAGTGTGTTAATTTGTGAGTTGTGTCAAGTTGTGTGTGATAGTAATTGTGTTGTGTAGTAATGGCTCTGAGTAACGAAGAGTATTACGAGATGATGCTTTGTGTAGGAGCATCAGAAGGCAATTTGAGCGCTGCCCGGGAGTTGTACCGTGAGCGTTGATACTTAAAAATACTGTGTACTGTCGTGTGCATTTTTACTTACTATTTGTAATTATTTCATTCTTTTTATATCTTGTTTGTTTACATACCTTTGAGTGACATGATATGTCATGTCATTACTGATTTATTTTTTAATTCTATTTTTGGCAATTAGGTTTGTTGATTTTTAAACTCCTTTCTCCGTTGTTGTCTAGTTGTCCAGTTGTCTAGTTGTAGCTACGTCAAGCCGTAGTGTTGGGACACGTTTGTTTTGATTTGAAATTATCTTTTTAAATTTTTTGATGAACTTTTTTTTTCTTCTTTGGCGGTCGCCATATATCGAAACGGGTTATGGTCGACCAGCTGACGATGCTGGTTTCGGGTTGATATAACCCTTTCGTAACACCCTGTATGTATACCTGTTTACCCCCTCGGGGATATAAAAATAATAATGAATAAATAATTTTGGGCATTCTCACACAACGTCATCTAACCAAAACTAAGCTATAAGCTTGTGCTGTGGGATCTAGACAACTGATAAACATACTTATATATTTCTAAATACATACATAATAAACATAGAAAACACCCAAACTCCGAAACGGTCGAACCCTAGACTCCAGAGTCGAAAGCCGATATACTACCGACCACGCCACGTCACCGAACAGTCGTGATTTTGTGTGTTTGAGATATTAATACAAAGAATAATACTAACGTATGACGTTTCGGTACTTGTCCACTGCGAGCGAGACGTTCCGAACGATAGTTCTCATAATGCACCTCTTGTGTCACCTCTTGTAGATCTTGCATGTGGGTTCTGAAAACAACATCACTTTTATACAGGGTGTCCCATATGCCGACGTCAAGTCGAAACCAGATGGCAGGCCAAGTTATAAGAGTTATCAGACAAAATACAGGTCATGTATTTAAAAAAAATCGAGAAAATCTACACTTTGAGATGGTTTTTTCACTCCCGTGGCTACAATTTCTAGTTTTTATACCTTTTTTGTGATGTTATGTAATCCTGAATATTGCTTCTGTACTGGCCTAAAATTTTAACGCAGCTCCTCCAGTCTGGAAGAAAATTTCGTCGCGAGGTTTTGCCTTGACGCCGACTTTTTATATTATATTTTATTTATATTTTTTAATTTAAAAAAAAATCTTAAAGTCTGATTGTGCAGTTTTTATTTTTACTAAAATCTACGACATGGTTTCAGACTTTCCCTCACTGACCCATATCAATGTACACCTTGTATACACGAAAACCTTCCTCGAGAACCACTCATCCATTGGTGAAAACCGGATCAAAATTCCGTTGCGTAGATTTTAAGATCGCAAACATACGGAACGGAAGTGCTGTTTTATACTATGTTATGAAGTAGCATTCCGCGGGACGATTGCGGTCGGTAACTGACGCACAGCTATTGCGGTCGTATAGATTCCGAGGCCAACACCACGGAGTTCATTGATCGTCATTACTTAAATGACTCAGGCTCAACTGTGATTATATTATACATTTGAACCAGTCTTGCATTCGTTTTGGCGATAGCTATACGGATCGGCAGCTTTTAAGAATAATGTTTACTGATATCGTGTTGTATACTTACGAAGAAGTGTCTTAGCTTGTGATGAGATTGTAGTTAATTAATATGTTTAAAATTTATTAATAAAAATATTTTTGATGATTTCTGGTCCGGATATACATCTTTCGAAACATACAATTACAAAGTCGTAGGTTAGTACAAGTTAAACAATATTATGCAACAAATTCTCACTCGCTTTAACTACACTAATTCTACAGAATATAGGGTTCCGTAGTAAAATTCTCGGAACCCTTATAGTTTCGTCATAACCGTCCGTCCGTCCTCAGCTTTCCTCTCAAACGTTTGTGCTAGAAAGATGAAATTTTGCACGGATATGTGTATTTTCTATAAAAAAAAAAAAAAAAAATATTTTTTATTTAGGTGTCCGTTTGCAAGATATTAAACTTTAAAGCGCATTTTTGTTGTTAAAAACGAGACCCCCCACCCTTCTATTTTAAAATCGAAACGGCTAGCTCGCAGAATCTGAAAATATCATGATGGTAGTCCATATGATGAACTTTAAAGGAAAACTATAAATAACAAAGTTATCTGAACTTTGTTAGTTTAGAAGTTATAGAGCCTATAATGGGTAACTACGGAACCCTATATTATGCGTGACCCGACAGGCACTTGGCCAGTTTTTTTATTATTACGGCACTTATCAATTATGTTTTACTAAGCCGTTCTCCATATTTTATATCTTCAATGTCATTTATATAATTCAATGTCATTATAAATATTAGCAGCGAAAAAACGTAGTATCTTTTGGTACTGTATGTTGTACCTATGATTCATCTTTGGTGTCGTGACCCGTAAAGGATACGGAGATGCGTATTATTCGCCCCGTTTTCGCCAGTAACTTTGCTTTTTCCACGGAATAGGGAGCGAATCTATTGACGTTATTGTAATCGGCAACCGGTTGAATATGCCCCAATAAGGATATTTACAATAGTTTAATTTAAGTAAATCCTTTATCCTCATATTCGAAGGTCATTCGTCACAGACAATTTGTTTTTTGTCAGACTCAGTTATAATGCGGCAGAAGATCCGACGATACATTTTATTACAATGATACGAATACATACTCGGAGAACACGTAAGCTGGCGGTCCCGGTTCCCATACAAACATCTATGGGAGTCGTTAGGGGTAGTTGAAGCCCTTAATCAAAAATCCAACCGGTCAAAAATCCTACAGAACTTCGTTATCGCCCATAGGTTGTGGAGGGCAGATGCCAGTCGCTTCACGGAAAATATTGAAGTTCAGCCGAATCGCAGTTATATAGACTGGAAAGCCGACCCCAACTGCGTTGGGAAAAGGCTCGGTAGATGATATACGTATACATACATACATCGTAGTATTTAGATTTGGAGACAAAGGAAAATAAATATATAAATAATAAATACGTAAATAAATAAATAATTTGGACATTCTCACACAACATCATCTAACTCGAACTAAGCTATAAATAAGCTTGTGCTATAGGTCCTAGACAAGCGATAAACATACTTATACAATTTGCCTTTTAACTCCTAAACACACTGTATTTTTTTTATTTAAAACATGTATTTTTCACCTGATTTTGACATCATTTGACACCCTTATTTATGTAAATCTATATTTATATTCTTCTTTCTATAGACATAAAAGCGATAAATAAATAATGTGGATGAAAAATTGTTCATAAAATGAAAACTACTGAGCCAAACTACTCAATTCCATTATATTTCGTTACAGATCAGCAGCTGTCTTAGTGAAACAAACGCGTACTTCAATATACTCCTGGGTACGTTCAACATCACCTACTGGGACTTACAATGGATATGTGCTATAACAAACGGCCAGGCACCTCCGGCATTAGCGGACATCTGTATGAAACGAACCTCATCAGTTTAATATTATTTCGATTACTACATAATAACAATATCGACGACTTCTACTTGGCTTCCAACATGGATAAGATTGGCTCTTTCGACGACATTTGTATAAAAGTGAAATTCGCCGCCCACTCCCGATATATAGTTCTGTTCATACAAGCAAAACATAGAGAAAATGATGATAATGACGAGAAAAGCGATGAAGTCAAGTGGTCGGATAGTATTCTCAAAATTAAAAAGAAAATGACTTCAACTGATACTCACGATAAATTATTTTTTAGCAATATTGATGAAACAGAATATATACTTATTTTGTACACTAACGCCAACTGCAACTTTGACTCTCATGTTGTATTTGACAGTTATTATGCTCCTGAATTAAATAGTTTAATATCTACTAGCGCAACAGCCGGATCTCGGTCAGTAAGCTTCGAAAATTTTGTTGAAGACTTAGATAAAAAGATCTTCAACAAAGACGCAAATGTACTAGCTGAACGGCTTGCTAAATTTCTTGAAGATAAAACGAATCAAATTACAAACATAATGAACGATGAATATATTTTTCGTTACCACGTAGTGATGGCGAAATATGTTGTCAATGTTTCAAAGATTCAATATGACGAACACAACACTGACTTAAAATGGAGGACGATGACATTTAAAAATGAATTCTTCAATACAGATGATTTATACCTGAAGTTATTTAAAAATCATCTGTACGTTCATATATTTAAGAACCAGGTGAAGATTAGGAAGCAAAGCAGTCAAACAAATAAGAAAACTCCGTCATCAATTATATCAGAACCGTGGAACGAAGAACTAATATTGATGTTCTTTGCAAAACCATCTGCTGACACATTGAGTCCTTTGATTGAAAATAATTATGTAGCATGTGACGAACTAGGTAAATTAAAATTTACTTCTGAGAGATCAGCTGATGAAGTTAAACAATTGAACCAAATAAATATTGAAGAAGCCAGAGAGATTGCTACAAAATCAATATTACAGTTTTTAGAACGCAAAGTTCCGATTGCATTTGGTAACATCGATTTTACCGTAAAAGGTGGTAGAAGGTTGCAACATCTAACTAAAGCTATAGTTTATTTGTGTAAACAGTTTAAGCAGTATAAAATCGTGACTTTAGATGATAATATAGATAGTACACTATTAAGCTCAAGTGGAGGACTCGCTAGTGGTGTTGGGAATATTCTAGATTACGATGAGAACACTAAACTACTGAAATTTGCTGATGATGATAATAATTTGGAATACAATGCGAAATTACTACATTCGAACTTAAAATACGAACTTGACAATTTCCACGAATACAGATTCGAAGTAAAAACGCTAAAATTTCCTAAACTTTCTATTGACTGTAAAAATATATCACGAGAATTTTTAAATAAACTTATCATTTACAAAAAGCAAAGCAATCAGTGCGAGGTTGAGAAGATATTAAAAAGAGAAATACAAGAGTTCCTCGACACCAAACCGCCTCAAAATTCTGTTACAGCTGATAATGTATATTTGTGTTACCACAATTTAATCCAAAACTGGTGGAGGTTTTCTACGACATTTCTTACAAAGGAAAGCGACATATTCCAGCAAGCCGTGAAGAAATTAGTAACTGAACCACAGCTTACTGCCTTACACAATATGTTTTACATGAATAATATAAAATATTTTACATATGAGTTTAAAGAACATTCGCTAAAATTATTGACATGTTTAAAGGATTTCCCAAAAGTTGTCTTAGGTACAAACTTAATGACGCTCACGACTACCAAAGTTGTTCATGTGTTAAATAACATGTGTTATTACAAACACGCAGTTTTAGATGTCACAAGTGCATTAAATATGCCAACAGCAAAGTTCTCTGCATTAGAAGTAGAATTAAGAAGTACAGATAAAATAATTATTACTGTATTTGACAATAAGCAAAATATAGGACAATTTCATCATATCAGAGTAAGTGAAATTGTACAAGCGTTGGAAGAAAAACAAGTTATTGCTATAACAAATAAAGATTATACAGAAATGGTAAAACAATATTTTAAATGTGCAAATGTAATATGTGATGAGGAAGAAAACTTGACGCAGTTAGCTCCAAATTCACAAAAATATATTTTAAATAACGCTAAAATTATATTTCAAGGACTAGAAATGAGTTTAGATGAACTTGTAGATGATATATCTGTTGGCTTTCTCAAAGGAGCTGTCCTAAAGAAACTGTTAAATAATGAGACCATAAATCTAGGCATATCACTCACTAGTAGAAATTATGAGGAAATCAAACATCTGTATATGGACAGGAGAGTCAGTCAGGCTTCAGACAAACTTCATGCCAAAACCATTAGTTTTGTCAAAACGTTTAATGATTTAGAAGACGACACACTTCTAATCACAGCAGCACCAGGAATGGGCAAGTCAACATTACTGACACACCTCTCAATCGAAACTCAGAAACTAGATAATAAACTTTGGATAGTTCGAATAAACTTATTGGATTATGGGAAAGAATTTAACGAATGGCAGAAACGGAATACAACAATAAACACTTTAGAAACGTTGAAATTCATATGTAACGTTGTACTAAGAGATAATGATACATCGATAAAATTGAGAGAATCTGGTGATATCATTTATTTGGATAATGATTTGAGCGACGATTTGGCCACGTTTGAGTTGAACATGTTCCTGCATAGTTATAACGAGAACAAAATGATATTTCTATTCGACGGTTTCGATGAAATCTGTCCGCATTACAAAGACAACGTTATAATGTTCTTTCAAGTCGTCATAAATTTCCCACGAACCCACAAAGTGTGGGTCACGAGCAGGCCTTACAGCGACATACTGCCTGGTCTACAAAAAACTTTGGGTAAAACATATATATTAGAATGTATGAGTGAATTAGAGCAAGCTCTTTATCTAAGAGATATTTGGCGAAGCAAGATAATACTCAACAAATTGAATGATGAACAGTGTCAAAATGTTATTAGATACTTGGATTATATCAACTTTATGGACGAAGACGCAAGGCACGTCGAAAAAAAAAAGCTATCGAACGCGTTCAACGAGCTACAAATAAGAGATCGAAGACTAATTATAATTTTTGCTGACTATTTGCGTTCCCATATCAATACAAATGTAGATTTGCAATACAATAGGGACTGGTTCAATGAATTTTACATCTTACCGGAACTGTGGTCTACAGAAGCAGTAATTGCTGACAAACATTATATTCGTACAAATTCATACCACTTAGAATTGTCACCACTGGGAACTCCGCTAGTATTATTTTTTATCGCCGATTATTTCGTTAATATTATAGAAGACAGTAAAAATTTTGAAAAATTGCAATTAGCTGTCAATATATCCAGCATATATGATTTTTTTATACAGAGTAAATTAAAAAATATATCGCAAGATAAAAACAAAATGGACGTCTATAATCCCGATATTATGATGAAATTTGAAAAAGAAAGAGCGCACTGTATTACCATGCATAAAAAAATTGCCGCTTATGTATTATTTGGTAACCCTATATTCCGGAAATTGGAATTTAGTGAGTTCAAAGATATGTATTCGTTCCCAGATGGAGGGTTGGCAGAGTTCGAAGGTATCATGTATACAATAAAGACAGGTGCAGACAAGACAGGACTGATATCACACGTGACCGCAGACGAGATCCCAGTGTTCATTCACAGAACGTTCACTGAGTACTTCGCGGCTGAGTTCATTTGCGACTTACTTAAAAGTAGTAAATACGAAGATTATAAGAGAAATTTATTGTACACAACTATCTATTGCCTTCACAACACAGTGTTTGGTTTTATTATTATGAAAAGAGAGTTGGACAAAGATCTTGAAAATATAATAATAAAAATTGAAAATCGCAATCCGCTTTTTTTAAAGCAGCTTCCGGAATCTAACTTGTTACCAGCGTATCTACAGAGCGGTATACGTTTAAGAATTATGAACTCACCCAGTGAGGATTTAGAAGAAGATGATTTTGAGGAAAACACAGAAGACAGAGATACTGTAAAGCTTTGGGTGTCGAAAATTAAATTATACTTACAGAATCCGGCGGAGTATCGCTATGAGCAGTTTCAATTTGGGCATGCCAACCTTCATTATCCAAAATTGCGTGATACGAAAGACAGCTAATAGAATATTTTAAAGATCGTGTGAAAAAAATCCTCCACGTCATTGCCAAATGGGTACGTTCCCAAAATGCTAGCTGTATTGCCACGGCACTTATTATCTGGGCCAGGACGTAACCAGCCTAACTATGTATTTATGCTGTTTGGGACCTTCAGCCGATGCAGCAGCAGCGCCGGCACATCCGATGTACGAAGCAAGATCTCCAATTTAAGACTATTTGTGATCAGTTTATTTACAAGACTAATATAGTGAGAAGGCTGAAATGGATAAAGCCGCAGTGATAAGTGCCGCGTACAAATAACACAGAACAAAGTGTCTTTACATTAACAGAAACTAAGATACTGTTATTGGACACATTCTTAGATTTATGTTTATGTAGTAACTTTGATGTTAGTTATTAGTTAATAGACTAGATTGTATTATACACTAGCGGACGCCCACGGCTTCGTTCGCTTAACAAATTATGTATACATAAACCTTCCTCGAGAACCACTCTACCCATTGGTGCAAACCGCATCAAATCTAGTTTTAAAGTTCTAAGCATACATACAGAACGGGCGACTTTGTTTTATAATATGTAGTGATAGTGATAAAGTATTGAATACTGTATTAAGACATAATGTGCGGTCGGGGGAGTCCCGTCAGAAAATGAAGTTTTCACTTTCAGTTATTTTACGAAACAATTATTGTCGGATAACTGGTATTATACGTCTTTTCTTGTAGGACATTGTTTTATTTAGACAGAGAACACGCCACCCTAATATTTAACATTAATGTCCTACAGTTAGTAATAAAAAAATAGTCTTGTATTAACAACTTTTGAATTGAAATACGAATTAACAAACAGTAAAAAAATAAGCTTGTTATTAACTATATTTTATAACCACCGTTATCCATATATGTTGGAGGCTTTTATACTATACCAAATTTTTTGGGGGGACAAATCTATATTTCAATAATATTAATGATTCTCTTAACTATATTTCATTCCTGCTACCACAATTGGTAATTTCTGTATCGATATAGTTGGGCGTCTCGTCAAAATGAAGCTACTCATGAAAAATTTGCTTGACAGTTATAAAATCAATGTACTGGGGATCACGTACTATCATATCTACCTCTTCGAGTTGTAAGGCGGTCAAAAGTAGCGCGAAATGGTTCCTGTAAATGTCGCGCCACCTGATCCAGTTTGTTTAATGTGTACTTGGCTGGACATGCTCCCGTGTGTCTAGATTGGTCAATAAGGTGGCTACGCTGAGTGTCAACGACGGGTCACTATTTTCTTAAATGTTGTAACCAAACAAGGTGACGACCGCGGCTCCGCTCGCGTGAAATATTTTTCTCATTCCTGATCGCAACGAGAACCTACAATCAGGATAAATACTACTCCAATCTATCCCAGCACAAAATTACATTAAGTTAGTCCAGCCATTAGTGTATGATATCCGAACTAAAAATTATTTCTATGTTAATAAGCACAAATACTCACATAAGCATAGTCCTCAGTTTGATGAAGTCACAGTGATCAGGGTTCTCGACTTCGACTACGCCCCACGGATACAGTCTGCCGCGAACTTTACGCCCGCGTACCTCTAACTGCTGGCCCGCGCCGCATACAGCGAATGGAACTGCCGCTTTCAGTTGACGAACCTGTGTAGGAGAGATTTTTTTTTAAATACTAGCTGTCCCGGCGAACTTCGTATCGCTTTTTAAACCTTCCCTGAACCGTCACGAATATTTCAAGACCAAATTTAGCGAAATGGGTCTGGCCATCTGGTCTGGGAAACCGGCTAAGTGCGAGTCGGACTCTCGCTCGAAAAAAGCACATTTGTTGAATGGGAGCCCCTATTCAATTATTTATTATATTCTGTTTTTAGTTTTCGAAACGAAAACTTCTTATACAAAAGTAATGTCCCTCCGTCCGTGAACAACTTTCAACTCGAGAACGGTAAGAGCTAGAGACTCAGTGTAAACGCCAATCGACTTAGCATAGTCGAAAACCCCCCAAAATAAACTTGACCTTTGACCTCTGATCTCAAGGTCAAGGTCAACACGACGTCAAATCGAGAACGGTAATAGAGACTCAAGACCAGCTGCAATCAACTCAGCATGGTCAAAGACCTCTAAAATGAACTTGACCTTTGACTTCTGACCTCCAGTCAAGGTCAAAACGAGGTCAAATGGAGAACGGTAATAGTTGGAGACTCAACCAGCTGCAATCAATTCAGCATGGTCAAAGACCTCTAAAATGAACTTGACCTTTGACCTCTGATCTCAAGGTCAAGGTCAAAACGAGGTCAAATCGAAAACGGTAATAGTTAGAGGCTCAGGACCAGCTGCAATCAACTCAGCATGATCAAAGACCTCTAAAATAATGTTGAACTTCATTTCATGTGACATTTTTTAGATTTTATGAAAAAACTTTCGAAAACTCTAAAATATATGGCAAATTTTTGCCATATCTTTAACTTGTTTACTATTAGTTGTTATAGATGCAAAAGAAATACATAATCTGTGAAAATTTAAACTATCACGGTTCATGAGATACAGCCCAAGACAAACGGACGGACAGTGAAGTCTCAGTAATAGGGTTCTCGTTTTACCCTTTGGGTACGGAACCCTAAAAAGGGCGTGGAGTAGTAATGGACAATGCCACGCAGTGTTATCAAACAGAAAAATATATCAAATAGATGCCATGAATAAAAATTAATTTTGGGTATATTGCCAAAACGGGAATTACCATTATGCAAAAAATATGGGTGAATAAATCGAATTTGTCTACCGATCGTAAGACTTCTGTGAATAAGCCGCGCACGATGTGAGTGGGATAGAACATTATCACAATAACTGCTCCGTAACGTCATCAATCGTTGAAAAGTACGGATAACAAAACAGTATTGTAGGTTAATCTACTTCACTATGACGTCACCAACATGGTCGCCAATCCCATTGTCATCTTGCGCGACTTATATGTGATTGACTGACCTGTTCCTTGTAATCTTCATCTTCGTCACTGTCGCAATCTGGCAATGGATAAATCTTGATGCCTTCACGTTCAATCTCCTCCATAACCTGTCAAGATAGACATTAAATCTTATATCCGATTGATTTTCACAGAAGCTAGTTCCACACGTCAGCAGATGCGTCCGAGGACGTCAGAAGACGCGTCCGCAGATAGCTCCAAGCCGTCCACACCTCTCTGAGTCAGTCAGTCTGTATCACTCGTCGACAGACTCCTTCCAATGCGATGTACACCACGCATTATGACATCTGAAGAGGATCTGGCCTATACAATTTGTATGGTAACGAACACACTGGTCATTCACCACGCTGTCTCACGCGTCACCGCGCCAGACTCTCGTGTTCCCATGCTATCCCACGCGTACGACGCTGTCACACACGTTTAAAGTGTCATACCGCGTAGACAACGTAAACGTCAGACGTAGGACCAGTATTCAAGCGATATTAGTTGGTAGCAGACGCATCCCCAGATGCCGTCTGCAGACACATCTGCCGACGTGTACAGCTACAGCTTTTCTGTCCTAAGAGCATGGCCAAGTCGGCTATATAACCCAGAAAAATATCAAAATTGTATTAATTTTGTTTACGGGGACTTACTTATACTTACCCTAGACTTGAGCCTCTGCACCTCCTTTTTGGTGAGACAATCGGCTTTAGCGATGACAGGAACGATATTCACTTTGTTGTGGAGTTGCTTCATGAACTCAATGTCAAGTGGCTTCAAGCTAAAATTATAATTTAATTAACGTAGAGTTATTCTGGTCGACTGGTAATTGGTAGCATATACACCTTATTTTCTCTTGGCTCTACACATTACTCACAATCGCTAGCTACATATTAGTGAAAGAATTTTCAAAATCAGTGCAGTAATTTCGAAGTCAATTCAAGCAAACAAACAATCAAATATTTATAGACAGACAAACATACATCACGCCTACAAACCCCGAAGGAGTAGGCCGTAGGCAGAGATGCGATACACACCAACTTTGCAGGTACACAATATCGGGATAAAAAGTAACCTATGTGTTATCCTGATGTATGAACTACATTATTGTTGAGTTTCATTAAAATCTCTTCAATAGTTTTAACGTGACGAGTAACAAAGATCCAAACATCCCTCCATGCAAACTTTCGCCTTTATGATCGTTGAACCCTCTAGGTTGAAAATTCAGGGTTGTATGTATTTTCTAATGCTGTATCATAAAGAAATAAAAAAAATAAAAAATTATCTAAAAATTAAAAAAAAAATTAGGGGTGTACTACCCTTAATATTTACCCTTAATAGGTGTCCGATTCTCAGACCTACCCAATATGCACACAAAATTTCATGAGAATCGGTCAAGCCGTTTCGAAAGAGTTTAACTACAAACACCGCGACACGAGAATTTTATATATATTAGATAGTATATAAATAATAATACAGCCTGAACGGAAGTTGTTAAGGATGTTGAATCATATATATCTGGAACGTTACACTAACACTAAGTTTCCCGGCAGTAGATACAATATTACTGTATATATCCAGGTCGCGTGCAAGCTACTATGTATGCAACTCATTCACTCACATAACATTTTAAGTATTCATAACGTAACCGTATAACAGAAATGTTTAGGTATGTATTACTAAAATTAAATGTCATAAAAATTCTGATTATCAAATAGAAGACCCATCGATAACTTCGAGGAGACTTCTTTTTAGAAAATTTTGCAACTTTGAATATAGTGTTATAATCGGTTTAAATCGGTTCAGTTGTTTGGGAGTAAAATATCAAACATCTACCAAACAAATATAGAGCAGAATGAGTCCACTATAATAATTGGATGCATATCACACAGGAAACGAATCGTGACGTGTCGATTATAATACAGAACAATCAAAGCGATCATGATTGATGGTTACAGTACCCGTGTCCGAACGGCGATATGAAGTAAAAGCAGCAATGTATGCGGTTATCCACAATGTTGCGGCGGTTAAGACCGCTCTCGTCGCGAAGGAATCGTTCAAATTGCTCGTCGATGTATTGAATTATCGACTGTAAATAAATAAACACATTCAAACCACGTCCATTGTAACGTTTCTCTGTAAATAAAAAACTATTTTGGAGCAAAGAATGTATGTGTGGGTTTAGTGTGAATTCAAAAATAATAACTAAAAGGGTTTTTTTTGTCCATCGATACACTTAGATTTCTTATAAATTTTATCGAATAACGCACAAAGGAGAAATAAAAGTTCCCCGAACTTATAACAGATCTACGTACTATATAGATGGACAAAAAACCGGCAAAGTGCGAGTCGGACTCGCGCAAAAGGTTCCGTACCATTATGTATAAAAATGGTAATTACGTTTGTTGTATAGGACTTATGGGAGCCTTCCTACCTATATACATTGATTTTATTCATTTTTTTAGTATTTGTTGTTATAGCGGCAACAAAATACACTAGGTATGCATGCTACTAATTGCAAATGTTGAGCGGAGCAAATTTTCTTATTTTTTTTTATGCTCTATTTTCATGATTTCAGAGATATGCACTCCCGGGTATGATGTCGACCAGCATGTCAAATTTGGTCAAAATCGGTAGAGCCGTTTCGGAGGAGTTGGCACACAAACGATTTACACTTGTCGTCTAAGATAGAGCTTCGCTTCGCTCCGCTCAATCATCTGTAAAAAAATCAACTTTCTAACTATCACGGTTCATGAGATACAGCGTGGATACTGACGGACGGACGGACAGCGAAGTCTCGGTAATAGGGATCCCGTTATACCCTTTGGGTACGGAACCTTAAAAAGTACCCGGAGGACAGTACTTCGTATGCGCAGGTACTTATTGTAATGCGATAAACTGGAGATCGATAACCGATAGAAAACAGCTCCTGTTTTTGATGACGATACGGTCTGGAGACGACGCAGACGGTTCATGTTTAGCTATGTTTGTACCTGTCGTTTCATCTCGCAAGACGCAAACACTGGTTGGCATTTTGTGAAATTGGTATTATGCTATGAAACGCTCCCCGGGTTTGGTGCGTAGAGCACTTTAAGATAATAATATCAGTTATTTTCTGAAAAATATATGTGACGCATTTCGTGAATCACACATAATATCGGCTATGTATCCGGTCCGATCGTGTTCAATGAAACTAATCGGTATATCGAGAGACATTCAAATGTAACTGGGATCGCTTCTTAACGATGAGGCCGCCATTTGTACATTAATTCTAAGGCATATTTTATGCTACTATTCATTGATTGGATCAATATGTTATGTATCAATAAAAATGTATAATTTTATAGTAATATAAACCTAATGATTCGTATCAAGAGCTCGAAACACGCATGTGTGTTTTAAATGATTTTCTCTTCTAACACGCTTGGACTAGCGAGTTTTGTATTAGTAAAGTCGAACCATATTTAAATCTGCGACCACGGACCTTTACACCAATTGAGAAATAAAAACTGGTCAATTGAAGCGAGCGACGTACGTTACGTTTATTGTATGGGAGCCCCCACCATAGTGATTTTATTGTATTTTTGTATTTGTTGTTATATAGCAGCAAAAGAAATACATCATCTGTGAAAATGTTAACTTTCTAACTATTACGGTTCATGAGATATAGCCTGGAGACAGACGGACGGACAGCCGAGTCTCAGTAATAAAGGTAACCCATTTTAGGTTATTTCTTACACGTAATCTTAGGATGGGCAGGTGTCCATAACATTAACGTGAAAGTTAAAAAAAAAGTAGTAACAAGTTAAAATACTTACGCGAAAGCTGTCTGTATTGTCAATGGCATCTCCATAACCAGGTGTGTCCACAACTGTAAGACGAAGCTTGACCCCTCTTTCTTCGATCTCCACAGTGGATGCGTCCAGTTTCACAGTCTGGTTTGTTTTTTCTATATAAATTAATATATTTTAAGTCTATAATCTAACATTTAACTTTAAGATATTCATAGAAATGGGGTCCATTCTTAAGGACTGCCATCTACCCTCCACAATCCATGGGCGACATCGAAGCTCTATAGTTAGACCATTCTAGGCTCTGTAGTTAGAGGATTCTAGATTAGTTTCTAAATACCCGTAACGACAGCCATAGATACGACAACCGGGACCGACACGGCTTAACGTGCTCTTCAAGGCACGGCTATTATACAGAATGTCCGGCAGATCGTTACCCATAAGAAACTAGGGGGTAGGGGGGGGGAAGTTTGCTAACTATTATTCCCCAATTTTTTTACCTAGGTAATATGGCCAACATTATGTTGGACACCCTGTATATTTCAGCTATTTGCCTAGGGACTGTTATTTTTGTAAAATTCCAAATAGATGTTAAATTGGACACAGCGTTTGGCGTCTATGTACATAATTGAGGGGTACTTCACCAAATAATTACACCCTATTAGGTATAATAGGGTGTAATTATTTGGCAGACACATATTTAGTCACATTTTTAATATTCCCGAGGAACTCCAAGTGGCCATATTGTACTTAATAATATCTACTACATATACATTTCATGAGGATAAGGTTGATAAATTTGTGGCGTACGGTTTGTTGTGATGACTCACTGTCTCATTACTACTGATAATGCTAGCTATGTGGGATTGTGGCTATGTCAATTGACCTGCTAATTAACAATTATTATTTAACATGTATATGATGACAAAATAATGTCCTTTCATGGCTACTAAATTGTAGTTCCATACCACTAGACATCTTAAAACCTAACCACATCAGTGCGGCAGCGGTTTTAAAGCGGAGCAGAGGGGCAGGGAATAAGTGAATACAGTGAATAAATATGTCCAGAAGGGTGGTTTGAGCCACCTTTCCATTTTTAGGTGCTTTTTAGGTGCTACTCCTATTAGCAAATAAATGATTTGATTGATGGACTACTCTTTTATAAAATTTTACATTATCATACACTTAATTTGTGTCAACATAAGTCTTCAAAATGATGTAGTCTTACTAAATGCCAAGAATTCCTAGTAAACATTACTATCCATACTAATATTCTAAGTGAAAAATTAGATAGTTTGTTTGTCTCAACTCAGAAACTATTGAATGAATAATAAAAATTCACTTACGAATATAAAGCTACATTAAACCTGAGCACTGTAGGCTACTTTCTATCCCAGTAATGTGTTACCGTGGAGAGTGGGAAAGAGAAAAATTTATTACGCACGGCAATAAGCTGCTTTTTTTTTTTAACTTCCCCGGCACAAGGCTGCGGCCGCTCCTAGGTCCATTGCCGGGCGTCTCTGGTACACACCAGTAGGTATTTCCAGTGATGTCCGGCAGAATTTGGTGGCGCCCGGCAGACTTTGGATCTAATAAGCTAGTGCTTAGTTAAACTCAAATGCAGTTAAAAACCAGTACTTACTTATAAGTATGTTAGAATAAATCATGTACTTACCAATAGCATCTGGTATAATTCTCTCTGGGTACAAATCGGTCAGGAACAATGAGTTGACTAGTGTAGACTTGCCAAGCCCACTCTCACCCACAACCATAAGTGTAAATTCAAAACCTTTCTTCACAGATTTACGGTGAACTTGATTAGGCAAGTTAGCAAATCCCACATAGCCAGGGGTTTCTAGATTTGAAAACTGTAACAAATAGTATGATTTCAGAATCTGGTTAGTAATAAATTCCTATGACCAAAATTATGCAACTTTTACTCTATAATATCTACATTTATGTATTAAATTTGAATATACACACACACACACACACATATCACGCCTATATCCCCAAAGGGGTAGGCAGAGCCGCATTACACACCCACAATTTGCCAGTATTTTTAGTCCCACGTAATAGGGGGCAATCCTATTGCCTAAGCCAATTTGAATATAGTGAAAAATAAAAAGTGATGAACAGTTTACATACAAATAGGCCCCTCATTATTATGTATGTTTGATAAGGACAAACTTGTACAAACAGATAATAAGAGCATCTAACGGGACTCGTACATCGGTTACTCATGATAAAGGTATTCTGATTGCATTCATACATGATAGCGACATTCTAACAACTAAAAAACGATACATCAACTAAATATAAATCTAATAATATCGTAAAATACTCTTCGCATACATATGAAATCAATTCTTACGGTTTCAGAAAAAAAATATCAACACAAATCAATCAGATAGTACACACTTACATTTTTATTTGCAGTTTCCGAAGACATTTTGCTGTCTGCCGACATTTAACACTAGGCGAAAGGAAATCAGATTACAATTAATAGTATTATTACGGTAAAATATATCTCTTTACAATTCAGAAATATAATACCAAATTACCTAAATACCAAAAGGCGCACACAAATCGAGCTTATCAAAACAGGGAATCGAATGAAGACAACAAAAAATTATCTCATAAATGCAGAATGCTCAAGAATTTTGACAGATATTAAAAAGTACCTTTGGTGTGGTGACAGATTTGACAGCAGTTTTTTTAAAAGGTTTTTTTTTGCCGGTGCTGCCAATGTATTGTAAACTGACTACCGTGCTGCCAACATAAATCAATCATACCGAGATATATAAATCGTCAAAAAACAAAACAAAACAAAAATCAAGAATAAAACGAATAATACTTGATTTAGCGCTAATATAATATGTTAGCGCTAAATCGAGTTGTAATTCGTTTATATGATTGAAATGGACCCGCATTCGACGAGCCCGCTAAGCGCGTGGCGCATAAAGTTTGCGTGACAAGCGTGTGACGTCATCTTTGAGCTTCGGATGACGTAATTTTCCAAGGTATCCACGCTTTCATCGAACCGTGACCTCAAGACTAGAAGGCTGGTTACTATTTGGCACAAAGAATATACATTGTCATACAACATGGAAATACTGCCAGCCTTCTCGGAACATTGCCAGTCGGCGACGAGGCCGAGGAATTCTTTGACGCATATCACGCATATTAGAATTTAGATATAATTAGAAGGTATAATTTTAGAATAGGTTGGTAATGTACATATTTAGTTAGTTTCAATTGTATTTTTTCATATATAGAGATTAAATATTTGGTTAGCATAGGTAGCTTGTTTTATAATTATCTTTGCTACTTATATTTATTTACAATAAGAATTACAATATATATATATACAAGGTGTCTCAAAAGAAAGTTTATATTTAGAGGATCGATAAAAAAAAGAGTAAGCAGTGTATGGAACAAAAGTTTATTAATTATTAAAATATACAATTTGGGAATTCATTTCTTAAAAATAATATCGTCCAAATGTAGACCCTCGCGTTTGCGGCACTCATTTAAGGGAACAATAAAATTGTTCATGACGGCTCGGCAGGTGGACTCAGTTATGGCTGCCATTTCATGACAGATATTTTCTTTTAAATGTGCCAGGGAAGTCGGCTTACTGGCGTAAACTTTAGATTTAAGATACCCACAGGAAAAAGTCCACAGGGGTTAAATCAGGACTGCGTGGAGGCCAGTTTATGTCACCTCTCCTGGAGATCAATTTGCCAGAGAAAATTTCACGTACTCGTGGCAGAGACGTATTGGAGGTGTGTGACGTTGCTCCATCCTGCTGAAACCATGTTCTTTGGTTATAGCCACGAAAGTTTTGCAGTTCAGGCACCAAGAAGTCGTCTAACATATCCACATAACGCTCTGAATTTACTGTAACGGCACGACCCCTTTCGTCTTCAAAAAAGTAAGGGCCAATAATTCCACGCGCCGACATCGCAGCCCATACGGTCACTTTTGGCGAATGAAGGGGTTTCTGATGCTTGCGTTTCGGATTCGTTGCACTCTAGTAGCGACAATTCTGCTTATTTACGTGCCCATTAAGATGAAAATGAGCTTCATCTGAAAACAAGATGTTGGTAAACGTTGAAAAGCGCTCAATTGCCTGATTTGCAAAGGCAAGCCTCTGACTGGCATCTTGGGGCTTTAATTCTTGCACCAATTGAATTTTGTAGGGGTGCAGCTTTAGATCGTTGTGTAAATTGCAATGATGATCTATGCACATTTAAAGCACTTGCGCGCTTCCGAATTGAAAGGTTCGGATCGTCACGAACAGACTGATTAACAACCTCCACATTTTCTGCCGTTCTTGATGACCTTGGTCGTCCGGATTTTGATTTTTCAAGCGTTCTACCGAACTCTTCAAACTTTTTAACCCATTTTCTTATAAGAGGAATGCTTGGCGCATCATTTAAGTGACGAAAACCTCGAATACTGCAGAATCTTCTACGCGCTACAGTCGCCGAATCACTGTTTTTGTAAAATTCTCGCACGCACAACGCGCGGTCTGCTCCTGAGAAACGCTCCATAGCGACTGAATTCCCAAGAGTAGTGATGTTCAAAGTTGCTATAAAGCAAAAACTTGCTAAATGCTATTTGCTAATTTTTTTTAGCATGCTATTTTTCGTGCTATTTTTAGCATGCTATTTTTAGCAGGCTGCGTACGGCAACACGTGCGCATTTCAATCAAGCGCGGCGACTGGTGTGTTAATTCGCAACTCGGACTCGGACTGACAGCATGCTATATAGGTACATAACTAGGTATGCAATGCATGCTGCTGTTGCATAAAACTGAGCGAAGTGTTAAATTTGCGAACGACAACGATTTATTTTTTTATGTTCAAATGTTTTTTTACTGCAAAACGTACGAAAATCAATTTTTTGATTATTCCTCGATGGTATGTCCGATTTTCATTTTTTTTGTTCTAAACCACCTTCACGCCACACGTTATCACTGTGGTAGGTAAGTTTGAAGGAGATCGGTTCAGGCGTTTAGGAGGAGTATCCGGACAAACGAAATACATGAGTCGCCTAAGATTGAGCTTCGCTCGCTTCGCTAAACATCGGGTTTATGCATTTAATACAATATGGTGCACATTTGCACAATGAACTTTCCTTCATACTTTTCAGGCTTAGGACTGACTATAATGGATTCATTTATTAACTAATATAAAATAAAATATGATAGTATGTAAAGAAATTATAGGCGTATTTAAAAATTCATTGCTTGTATATACAGAAATCAAAATACTGTTTATTACGGGAGCCGTCCGAGTCCGAGAATTCAGCGTACGCGCCTACGCGGTGCGTAAAATAATAAAACGCCATTTGACCGATAACAATCGCGAGCATGCGATGACAGGAGTGAGTGGCGCGATCCCGTCGTTCCCAGATGCTAAATGCTAATTTGCTAAAATACAACAACAATACTAAACGAAATTCGCACGTGATTGGCTGGCGTCGCGCGGCACCTGTGACGGCCCATCATACGATATCGCAGATAGCATTTAGCAATATTAGAAAACCATAATAGCATTTGCTAAATGCTATTTATAAATAGCACGATGCTTTATAATGCTATATGCTATATTAACCACCACTACCCAAGAGCCACGCTACCGATTTCCATAACCCCGCGCCCCTCGGATGCGTTGCGCTCACGCAGTAAGCTTAATCAATATAAACTTTCTTTTGAGACACCTGTATATAAGCGATGACGTCACACAATTGTCACGCTTCACGCAAACTTCATGCGCTACGCACTTTAAGCGGGCTCGTCGAACAGGGGGAATCATTGAATCATTCATTGATATGTATGTCATGTGTGAGATCACCAGTCACCAGCTGATTACCCCCAATAGATAGCCTCTGTTTATATTTGTTTGTTTTTGAATTCCACTTATTCTAGAACAAAAGAAAACTAAATATGGACCAATTTCGCAGTAAGTATCTGTTTATGTTTCCTGCTAGTGAATGCACTGAAGAATTTGCAGAATTATTGCCGGTTTTTTGGTAATAATTTTGTAAATTAGTTTTACCTGTTTCCTGTTTCTAAGAAGGAAAGCTTGTACACTCATACTGGCATATTTGCAATATTAGCCTAGTATTCATATCACACCCATTCCTTATAATTAGGTATGTATTCAAGACAGTCCGCTACATAACTTGATGATATTTCTAGAGCTAATTTTAACTAAATGAGAACCGAGTATATTCCCCTCACATAAAAATGACATGAACCTATTATCCTCCTATGTAGTGATGCATGATCTCTACATAGTATAAAACAAAGTCCTCCGCAGTGTCTGTCTGTTTGGTAGATATTCTCATTTCGTAAATAATTAGATAGCTAAAAAAGTACTACCATTCCATGAAGGTCAATTTATTTTCTTTTATTATTTTGATTGGTCATAGTCATTATCTACAGAAACTATTTTTACCGTTTTGGTATAGTATAGAAGAAAAGTGACCTCCCTAAATGACCTTTCTGATGTAATTGAGTATGCAGATACTAGGATTTGTCCCCAGAGATCTTGAACCTCCCAATTATCGTCTCTAATGTATACAATTCTTGTGTCACTCACAACTAATTTTTATCAAAATTTTTGAGCATATTTTCCGAATATGCCAAAAAAATTCTCAAAGATCCTCCTCAGTCTTAAAATATTTTAAGTGATAAGAGTGACCCACCCTATGGCAAAACAACGTTTGCAGGGTCAGTTAGTTGCACTATAGAAATTGTACTATGCAATATCTGGTTTGGCAGATGGAATTTAGGTTAATATTACAGAATACTTATTGATTTTTTATTGTATATGTTTCACAGTAACGGCAATATGTTTGCCCTCTATAATGCCAATAAAACTACTGAAAACATACATATATCACGCCTATATCCCCGATGGGGTAGGCAGAGGCGCATTACACACCCACTCTTACTAGGGGGCAAGCCTATTGCCATCACCGGGCACACACATAATGGGGTTTGTCCAAAATGACGAATGAATTTAATAAATAGAAACAGCTGTGTTATGTATAATTTTGAAAAAAAATTAACACCGCGTTGCATCTACATTTTACGTGCCAGCCGCTATGGCACAGCCAATTAAGGTCTTTTTTTTAAATTCCTCGGCCACTCCTTCGTCCGTTGCCTGGCGTCTCTGGTACACACCAGAAGGTATTTCCAGTGGCGCCCGGCGGAAAAGTGGCACCCGGCGGAAAAGTCGCACCCGGCGGAAAAGTGGCACCCGGCGGAAAGTGGCGCCCGCCGGAAAAGTGGCGCCTGGCGGACAATTAAAGTCCTGGTCGTCTCAAAACTACTGGAAACATGTGTGTGTAATGCTCTTATGTTGACCCACTCAGGAGTATACAATACAATAATGTTAATAATTATTGTATGTTTCAGATACTAATGGAAAAATTGAACGCAAACCATTGATTGTAATTTTGGTAATATCAGCAATTACCCTTAGTTGTCTCTGTGCAGGGATTGCTTTACTATGTATACAGGTATTTAGCTTTAATGTTAACAGCTTTTGGTTTTTGGTATATTTAAGTTAACCCTGTCGCTTGGGCCTTGGTGCTTGTTAGAGAATTATTGTAATTATAAGTTTTTATTGTAACAGAGCACGCAACAACCTGCAGAACTTAATTTTGTCCATTTTTGCAACATTGTCATACTGTTGATGTTGTAGCATGATCATATAAATAGGCTTTCTGTTGATACATTATCTATCCCAGTTTGGGTCATATTAGTAGGAAATAAGAGCTAATCTTCATACAAATCTGTTGAATGATTGATGTGCACAGCAGTTGAGTAATAAACAATCTTGAATCTAATTTTATATCTTAACATATTTATTGTTTTAATTACTGCCCCACGTCTATTAACGGACGTCCCGGGTACGCCCTCGAATTCCTCGAAAGGATAACTTTGTCGTAGGTTCTTTGGCCACCTACGCTGCCTCTGTTAAGGGCGAGGAGGCTGTGCGGGGAATCCTAACTCACTGTAAAGCCGACACAGTGCCGGTGGCACAAAGAAACAACTCGCCGGCTTTTGCGCGCGGCACGTGCCGCCGGCATATGCCGCAGAAAGCTGCGCGCCGACTATGGCGCTAATAAGAGCCGGCACTGTGTTGTGTGTGACAGCCTTAATACTTACTATATTCACAGGTTTATCAAGAACAAATAATGGACTACACAGAATGTAAAGACAATTCCCCTCGAGCTAGAAGATGTGATGTACAGGTGGCCCCTGGGGAAAAATGTACATGTTTTGTTAATATATTTATTAGTGAACCAATACCAGGTCCAGTCACTTTGTATTATACATTGCCTGATTTTGACCAAAGCCGTGCTGATTATATGAGTTCTAAGTAAGTATAAAACTTCTAGATTTTTTTTTTAATTTATCATTTAATTCAGGCTACATGAGAACAGTTACAAGATGTAATATTAATTTATTCTACGGCCCATAGATACCTTAAAACTAAGAATACATATAAATATTACAAAATTTTATTAGTACCTTAATAAATCTTAAAACCATTTAGTTTTATCAACCTTTTTGGAGGACATTTATTACTCTAATAACAGGTAAATATTTCATGGGCAACACCCATCTATGAATCATAGCATATTGTTGAACTTTGTGATATGTTGTATACTTGTGTGGTGGGTATGTAGTTTCTTGTAAATAGCCTATATTTTACTTTTGAAATGGGACCAGTTTATATTTTGAGTAGGTACCTTTTAGTATAGTTATTAACCCAGAGATCTTAATGATAAAAATGCATGGTCACCCTAATCTTCTGTTGTTAGCCACACTCGTACAATATAAATTGTAACACAATGTAAACAAAACTATATTAAAAAAGAAAATGTATAATCTACCTGAGTTTCTTGCTGGTATCTTCTCAGGAGAACCAACTTACAGAAGCAGTGAAAGAATAATTTTCAAATGGTTATTTATGTACCTAATTTAGTATTTTTATAATATTGCTTGACATAAAATTGTACGTGTGTTTTGACATTCATATATGTGCTCTTTATGTGCCTAAACTGAATAAACGAAATTGATTCTTTGATTCTTAGAAAGAAGAGGCCCGTTTGCATGGAGCCTTATGGATGTTTTTATTTTCACCAGGGATGATGCTCAGCTTGCAGGCAAGTTGTCAGCTCCTTCGACTACATGTGGGAGTTACAGCTACACGGATACAGCTGAGGGAAAAAAGCCCATTGCCCCGTGTGGAGAAATCGCTGACTCTATGTTTAGTGGTAAATCTTAATGCTATTTTTAGGGTTACCTAAAGGGTAAAACGAGAACCCTATTACAAAGACTCCGCTGTCCGTCCGTCGGTCACCGAGGTGTATCTTGTGAACCGTGATAATTGGAAAGTTGAAATTTTCACAGAAGATATATTTCCGTTGCCACTATAACAACAAATACTAAAAAACAGAATATAATAAATATTTAAGGGGACTCCCATATAGAAAGCGTGACTTTTTGCCCTTTGCGCGGGAGTCTGACCCGGTTTTATTGTCTGTATGTGTAATTATTACTTAATACCTCCTTAACGGTTGAAATAAGTTCCAAGATGGTTTGAAAACACAGTTAGACCAGATAAGTGGCGCTGCTGTGATGGTAAGAAGTTCGCTGAATGAGCTCTAGTAGATATTAAATTCTTCTGTAAGTGTGCTTGTCACCAAACTCCTAATAAACGGCTGGTAGATTTGGATTTTTTTTTTGTTCCTGGATGGTTTGAAACACTTAACAAAATCTGGAGATTATTTTGTCACGATATGGTCCCTTTTACCAATTATTTGTATTTATCAACCGACTTCCAAATAAGGAGGAGGTTCTCGATTCGATTGTATGTTTTTGACTGAGGGAGCGAAGCGACCGAAGGCTCTGTTTCAACTTGCAGACTGGGTAGAATTTCTTTCGTCTGTACCCATCTACGGGTTCTGTCAGATCATTTTTGAGGCCGTATTTATCAACCGATTTGCATGTTTACACACACACTCCTTGCTTAAAATGAATAATATTTGAATGATATTTTTTGGATTGGATGACAAATGATGAGTAATAAAGAAAATTGAATAAGAAATTTTCTAAACAAAGCCGCTCCTGAAGTCTACGGTTCACAGAACCACTAGTTTTATGTTTGTTACCTCATATCTTAGAACTGGGTGAACAGATATTGAATTTTTTTTTAATTGAAATCTACTACTTTCAAGTAATTTGAAGTCGGTTATTGTGTTAATTTTTGCTGTATATCTTTACAGATGAATTCACACTTTTATATAACAACACATCAGCAGAGGTTCCGGTTCTCTATACTGGGTTGAATGGCATTACAGAGGATGACAAGAATACGTACCGGAATCCACCTGGAGATTTAATAGAAGGTTGGTAACAATACTCAATACTCAATACATTTATTGCTTCCATAATGTGGTACAGATGTTAAAATAGGTAAAGTTACAATTATGGACCCTGTCGGGCACAGCACAATGTTTGTCTGGAGAGAGGAGGAATTTTATTTGATTTATTTATTAATTTCATATTTCAACATAATTTATTTCATTTATTCAGAATTTATTTCATTTAAATTTATTTCATTTAAATTAAGTCAACAAAATTTATTTCATTTAAGGTTTTTGTTAGTTATTTTATGAATTATATTACGTTTAGGTATATAAATTGCAATGCAATTGCAATTGCAATATACATTTAATAAAAATAACAATCTGATTTTTGGATGTCGCAATAACTTCAATATGTCCTGAACAAAGAGGCCTGTAATGTAGGTAGGTTTACATTACAATTTATGCTTTCGATTGTCGGCACTTGGTGGATCTTATAGTAATACGAAAAAAAAAACTCACCTGTCCACTATTCTACAAATATTTTTATTTTTGGTAAACCCTGACCGGTTTCGCGGAGAGGTGTTTACTCATACTCAATCACTTACACAATTCACTTTTGTATTGAAATCAATATTATATAATAATATTAATATTGAACTCAAATCAATGTCATTAATAGCGACATGTGTTCTAAAAGTTAATAATATTAGTAAAATGTGTTACAAATGTGAATTGGGTACTTTACGTTAAAGATTCAATTAGCAGTATTGCCTGCCTGGCTGTCAAAAGTTTGCCTGTAAAGACTTCAACACACTGGCCAGCTGCGCACGCGGGGAAAATGCCGGCGGCACAATCGCCCGAAAAAAATTACGAGTAGTGCCACCGACACTGCCTTTATGTAACACTTCGGAGACGCGTTTTAAGCATTTCCTACTTTGATTTCGTAATATTAGATGACGAAGTAAATAAATCATTACAAATTGTGTAATGACATGTGTACCTACTGTACGAGAAGTCATTTATTGAAGTAATGTGAATCTATAGTACCTACAGTCACGAGCATAACTATATTACTATGGACACATCGGCAATTATAAGTGACCCAGAAACGAGTTCAATAATACCTGTCAGCACGGAAGCAGGCACTACCATCTGGTCGTACATATGCATCATGTTAAAGTGTCAACTTTCCATAACAAAAATATGTGACGATGTTCAGCTCCAAAATAATGGGCTTTTTTTTTATATTTGGTTCGCCAAATTGACGCCGCCCGCCTGATGGTAAGTCGTGACGACGTCTAGCGATTGTGGGCCACTCTCACAGCACACAATACTATAGAGAGTGGCTCTCAACTTGACGACCTACTGATGTGCCTCTTCACGCTCCACTTAAAGAACCCAGGATTATATGTGGGAGGAAACACGTGCACAGGCAGGGCGTTCCAGGCCACTATCGTTCGGCAGAGAAACAGATGAAATAAGTCAGTAGTGCCGTAACGTCACTCTGCGCCGGCCGTAACGCTCTGCAGAGTTATGATAAGAAGTTGATATTTATATTTGTTTTATTTCAGCATTTAAAAACTTCACTAGGCCCGTTAGCTGGGAAAACAATGTGACCGAACTTGACAAATCGAATCTAAGCAACAATGGTTTTCAGGTGAGTGCCCAGTGTTCAGTCATTGAAAATGTCTGACGGATTAGCGTCCGTCCTACTATATCACCTTACCGGTATTGCCCTTAACCTATCTTTATGATCTCTATCCTATTTGATGAAGATTTGATAGTTTGTTTGTTAGCGAGTATTATACAGGCTATATAAATAATAAATAATTTTGAACATTCTCACACAACATCATCTAACCTAAACTAAGCTATAAGCTTGTGCTATGGGATCTAGACAACTGATAAACATACTTATATATTTCTAAATACATACATAAAATATGTAGAAAGCACCCAAACTATAAACAAACATTTGTGGATCACACCAATATTTGATTCGACCTGGGAATCGAACCCGAAACTCCAGAGTCGAAAGCCGATATAACATCACGCGACGATCATTAGGAGCGGAGTACCAATAGCAATGAAATGTGTTGCTAAAACCACGAGGACGAAGGCTACCTATACTTAAGAGACTTTGAAATTCGCTCACTAACAACATAGGTATAGCTAGCTGTATTATCTGCGAGTGCTATAGGCTACTTTTTACCCCGTCAATGTGATTCCGTGGAAATTGGGTACTAGAAAACTATTAATATTTCCAGAACGAAAGATTTATAGCTTGGATGAAGACAGATTTAAAAATTAAACCGGTATTGCGAGTTAATAACACGGAACTTTTCAAAGATGGCCTCCCTATCGGCACATACAATATTCGGATATTCTATTGTAAGTATTATTTAGATTTGCCAAGAACTATTATACCGAGAGCCTGGACTTATGTCAACTTATGCAAGAGTAAATAGGCATTATTTGAGTTGCCGTGCTTCATCTTAGACCGCATCGTTACTTAACATCAGGTAAGATTGCGGTCAAACGCACTCAAATTTATTCATAAAAAAAAAAGTTATCTCCGGAACTAACCACAACCGACACTTCATACTTACTGACTGTTCTCACCTCCGCCTCCCGCCTTTATAACGTGAGGTAAGTCTGGCAGCCGCAGGCTCCAAGTCTATATGCACAATACACGTTACATAATAAAGATTAAGTGAAAAATCATTCAAATTGCAGGTCACCTGAAAATTCCAAATGCCAATGAAAATGCCAAAAATTCTAGCTTTTATTTAAATGCGCTAAAAAGACCAAAATAAACTTTAACTTTAAAACTTTTACTATCAACTTATAACGTCATTATACAATTTATATGTTAGAAAAGCTTATCGCTGTTCAGGTCAGTAAATGCGAGTAGGTACTTAAATCTTGCGACAAGCTTTTATAATATACATTTAATAATGAAGTTATAATTTGATTGTAAAAGTTTTAAAGTTAAAGTTTATTTTGGTCTTTTTAGCGCATTTAAATAAACACTTGATTTTAAAAAGATCTTTTAACTTTTAATAAATTTTTTCGCTTTTTTCGAGTTGGCTCTTAGCAAGCCCTTTCATTTGATACTCATATTGTAGAAGTGCGTTCAATATAATTAATCCGCCACCTTGTATGAGCTGCCAGTTCATCTAAGGAGTAGGAGCCGCCATGTTGGAACGGTGTGGTTACGTTATTAATAGAAGTATTTCGTTATCTGATTCCTGCTAGATGCTTATTTTGACTGTCTTAAATCGGATTTAGTGCCCAAGCGATTTAAAGGTGAGAGTCAAAATGGCAGATGTACCATAGCGAATTAAATTACATCAATTGCCAAAAAAAAAATACCTAGGTACCTAAAATGTACTATTTTGTACAGACCTCTAAATAATTTGTACTGTTAATTTTTGGTTGGCAATTGGTATAATTTAATTCGCTATCGTACAACAGCCATTTTGACTCACACATTTTAAAGCCTCAAATAAAATAAGAGAGAAGAAGATGAACAATAAGGATAGATTGAGTACAATGGCACCACTTATTTCACAAGAAATCTCTTCCAGTGGGCCAGGGGAAGGAAATGCTTGGTAGAATATAAGTCTTATGTGTCTTAGGTGGATCTATATTACACAAATACATACATAATATAGATATATACAGATTAGTTTATAATAACTAGGTGGCCACCCTGCTTCGCGGCAGCATATTAGAGCGTAGCAAGCATCACATATCTTTGTGTAAAAAAAAAAGTGTGTGTGTCAGCTCCGACGCACGACTGGAGTTTACTCCTTAAGTACGAGTATCTAACCATAACAAATTAGAAAGTTGCGCACTAGAGGTGCGCACCAAAAACGTGACACGTTTTCGTTACTTGTTAGTAGGTTTTACCCCTCGGATTTTTCTCATACCGGGCGCCTTATATATGAAAATCGATTCTTAAGGAGTAAACTCCAAAAAATATTTTTTTTAATAAAAATTTTGAGGGCCAAAATTGAAAATTTGGGCTCCGTTAGAATGATGTCAGTTAAATCTAGTTTAATTTGATATATAAATTGTTGAAATCGGTAAAGTATTGACAGAGATCTCGCATAAGAAAGGATTGAACTTTCTTGCACCATGAGAGCTTCGCTCGGTACGCTCGCTACGCTCTAATAAAATATAGGTACAATATACACTTACATACATGAAAAAATAAGAGTTGTTACGTGCCTCCAGCTATTATAATATTTTTTATTTACAGCTTATTCCAAATACATCACCGGACCACGTATAGCAATATTAAGATCTGGTGTAACAACATTTAATGTAACAAACCTCGTGTGGGGTATAATTTTGATCCTCGTATCTTTGCTACTTATAATAGCTGCTGTTATTTGCTGGAACAAAATCAGAGATAGTGATGATTCAGATACAAGATTTGGGCGTTTACGAAGATTGTTGTCTAATGAATCATAAATGGATGATAATATCTGCAATATATAGCTATAAAGAGGCTTAAATTAGTGTAGAATCTTTAATCAAAGAAATATCAAACAAAAGTGTTGATAATGAATCAGGAAGAATTCAAGACACAAACAGTTATAAACAAATACACACATAAAAACAATAGATACTTACAAACTTAGAGGTCTATAAAAGTACAAAATATGTACCGTAAGTAATTTACATTCAATTTAAATATAGGTAAGTACTTATACAAAACTAGTATTTGTACAAAAGTCGTGCACAGAATGAATACAGGAAGAAATTTAAACAACAAACAATTATCTGTCTATTTCGAGGAGCTGATTACGTCTTAATGTAAAAGCAGCCAAACTATTATTAAATAAATCTAAACTTTTTTCAAGTTGTATTGCAGTGTTCTAACGGAGCAATAAAACTATAAACATATATATATATAAACTATAAACACTAACAAACCGTGCAGGACTGCCAGTCAGTATGCAGTTGGCTTGGGATTCACCAAACACTGTTCACGCAAAGAACAAACCGCATTCTGGCTGCACCATTCTAACTGCAAATTTGCAACCTGAATGCAGTTGATATGCCGTCCGTCCGTCTACATTGCCTTTTATGTAAGAGTAACAGATAAAATATTGTGGCATAGGTAACTCTTGTTGTACATAATATTTAGATATTTGAATATAATATATACTAGGTACAGTATAATGTATTTGCACACACGCAAATATAGTCGAATGGTGAATAATATTATGAATAAAAGATCACCCAACCTTTGTAATATTTTGTAATTTCTATAAAGGTATAGCTCCATATTTGGCTAGATCCGTGCGCTAATCTCAGTACTCCAAACACAGAAAATAATATATCCATATTTTATAATTCAAACTACAGAGTGAAACTCTAGTTATATTTATAAGTGTGGTATTAGGGTTGCAACACACATTGCCAAGTCGCGGTGCGCCCGGCGCGGCGGCTTAAACTGCTGTTCGCTTAAAGGTCTTGAAATCAAATCATAAAATTCCCAAAGAAATATTAGAATGGCACCGGCATTGCCGCACAAAGGAGCTCGGGTATACCGCGCGGCTTGCAGGGTCAATGAGCTCCTTACTTTCACGTTTTTGCGTCACATGCCAACCGCCAGCTAAAACCGGCACTGTGTGTATGAGCATTATATTACATTCTAGTCTTATAATGGTTACTTACTAATGTAATATAAGATTTTATACTCTCTGACTCTGACTTACTCATAAAACCATTTATTGCCAGTGAAGATAACTTGGGATCCGTAGATACTGATCCCTTAGCATTTAATACATTAATAAGTAATTTTATAATATGGTAGGTATTCTAGTCTGTGTTAAATACCTATAAGTAAAATAGGTATTCCTAAAAAATATTCATTGTAAAATAAATCTAGCAATAACGTTGCAATGTTAACTTTAGTCGATCGAATTACTCAACCAATCAAATTCAATCAAAAAATTATGCTCACTAAGTACCGACCGAGTAACCGACTTCCAAAAAAGGGGGGGGGGGGTTCTTAATTCGACTGTATGTTTTGTTACCTCATATCTTCGGACTTGATGAACCGATATTGATTTTTTTTTGGAAGCTACTGCTTCCCTAGTATTATTTATAATTTTTTTTTATTCTTCACTGACGCCTCCAATACTAAATAATTCGGAGTCGTTCTAATCTTTTATAAGTTAAGTTTTCTGTTTTTACAATTTTCACTTTCTTATCTATCTAACTTATCTATTATATGGCTAACTTTGTTTTATTACATCTTTTTATCGCATTTCGTTCTAATTTCACAACTTTCTTACAGAATTCCTATTTTTCTATCTATCCTATATTTTACAAATCAACTTGGTTACATTCTATTCTCAGTTTATGTTGTTATTATTTACTTTTTATTTATAATTTATTTTTTTCAGTTTATGTTGTTATTACGTTCGCTATGTAAATTTTGTATTATTTATTACATTTTGTTTCATATTTACTTACTTAAGTTCAGTTTGTTTTTTTTTTTGAGAATTTTTGGCATGGAAAGGCCTTTGGCCTTTGTGCCATAGTTCACTTTGTGTTCTCTTAGTGTATTGCCATATGACTGCCTCGGTGGCTCAGTGGTATGAGTATGCGACTGCCGCCCCTGAGGTCCCAGGTTCGATTCCGGGTCGATTCAAATTATTTGTGTGATCCACAAATATTTGTTTCGGAGTTTGGGTATTTTCTATGTATAATATGTATGTATTTAGAAATATATAAGTATGTTTATCAGTCGTCTAGATCCCATAGCACAAGCTTATATTAGCTTAATTTGGGCTAGATGACGTTGTGTGAGAATGTCCAAAAATATTTATTTAAAATATTTATTTATTTATATTATACTCTATTTTGTTTTTTTTTTACAGTTTTATTGTATCCGTGACTATTTATTATTTACTATTAGGTCCCATTTCGGTAGTTTGAAATCGGTTACTGTGTAAATTACTGTGTAACAAAAACATTAAGTCGATCGACTAAAGTGAACATTGCGATGCTACTAGTGCAGTTTCTCTTAACACTTCAGCGCCCGTACCATAGCGCTCGGAATAGTATGTCGACAACCAATTATATAGCAATTGGAGTCACGTGATCGACATTTGCTGCGATATCATTGGTTATCGACAAACTCTTCCGATAAGCTCATAAGGCTGTTCAAAAGTATTGGATATTTTATTAATCCCATAGCATAGATTACGAAAAATACAGGCACTAACTATTTTTAACTGTTGATTGTATATATAATTATATTGTTGTGATTAATTTACAATAAGTAAACATTAATATTTTTATATTATTATTTATTTTGAAACACGAATACTTACCTCATGTTTGTTACAACCATAAATTAAACTATATATCAAACAACTATGTTCTGTTTTGTTATTTATTTATAAAGGCTTACTTATAAACTAAAATGCATATAAATACAGTGTACCTAACCTATTTGAAGTTTCCCAGAATGCTGAATCCATTTATTATTTCATCGATTATTGGTTAAAAAAGTCGATGGTCGACACTGCTCACAGGGCAGAGCTGTCAAAACGTTTGGTGTGTAAGGTACCGAATGAGATTCTTACACTTTTAAAAACATTTTAAATCACTTTCTTACTGTAAGACATCTTTAAAAGTCATGAGAGCTCACGTTAACAATTTGTGTTTTACTGAAAAGTAAGAAAACGTTTTTTGTTAATTTCTTTCAATATTCATTTGTAAAAGAATTATATTATCTGTGATAATACTCAAGCGAGAAATACAAAGTTTAAAACAGAATCGTGTAGACAGTAAAGTTGTTTTAAATCAAATTACATCATAGGTATACGTGCTAGCAAAAATCTATATTTTAAACCCGTATTTATAAATTTGAAGCCGTTTAAAACTGTATATTTCTCCCTTAAAGAAACTAGAAGTAAGTACCTACCTCTTAGCGAACTTCACGTGTATGAACAGTAGTACCAAGCCGAGCAGAAGACACATACCACCAACTACTATATACGCTAGTCCCAAAAACGGGTTCTTGCCGCCCAACACTGATGTGGTCGATATAACGAAGGACTTCTTACCATTGAAGTTTATCACTGGATAGTCTGCAAATACAATAGCTGTTAACAAACCAATGTTTGCCTTCTCGAAACAGACCTAACTGGCTTTGGGTTATCTACCTACTCTAGTTATACCTATTTTGGCCACAGATTAAAAAGTACAAGTAACTCAATCTACCTATTTTGGCCACAGATTAAAAAGTACAAGTAACTCAATCTACCTATTTTGCCCACAGATTAAAAAGTACAAGTAACTCAATCTACCTATTTTGGCCACAGATTAAAAAGTACAAGTATTTCAATCTACCTATTTTGGCCACAGATTAAAAAGTACAAGTAACTCAATCTACCTATTTTAGCCACAGATTAAAAAGTACAAGTAACTCAATCTACCTATTTTGGCCACAGATTAAAAAGTACAAGTAACTCAATCTACCTATTTTGGCCACAGATTAAAAAGTACAAGTAACTCACTGTATTGTACGATAAGTGTGTAATTTCCTCGAATGAGTCCATCTCGGAATCCATCTATTTCGTGATTGACACGTCGGTACAGTTTGCGGAAGTTTGGCAAAGCAGCCGTTCGCATCCAAACAATCAAGTCTTCATTCTAGAATATTATTACATAACTAGTATTACGTAATGTTTGATTTTATTCTAGGTTGAATTCTTAGAGGTGCCACCAAGATCTTAGGGGCTCAACCTAACCTGCAAGTGGTGCACCTGCCGATCAAATAGCGAGTTTTGATAAACATAAAATTAGGTACGTGGTTGGCAGCAATAGAATCCCGCTCTAACGTGGGACCACTTCTACTAGGTACTTAACTACTGCAGTGAGTAGGTAATACCACTGTGAGTATACATTCACGACATTTTTCCTAACGTGTAGTTCGGAAAAAAGTCCTGACTGTAGATAGTGCTGAACGCGCTCACGTCCTATACATCTAAACGGACGTTTAAAACTCGAAAGTGAGTCTCGTAATTTATGCTGAGTTTGTTAAGTTTGGTTTGTCTCGGTTCAGAGTGTACCTAAAACGGGTGACGGCGGTAAAGCGCGGCGCGACCGACGCACGACGTGCTGAGTTCGGCACACGTCGCGCCGCCGCCGCCCGTTTACTATCTTAAGTACCTACCTTCTTATATTTTAACATTTGATTCTCCATGTAGCTAGAATTACCTGAAATCCATTATTCTCTGGATTGATAGGATCCAACTCCCAAACGTGTTTACGCCAACTCTTAGGCTTCGTGTAATTTTCAAAAGCTGAAACATCACAATTTTTATAAGATAGTTAAACAAACTTCCCTTCGCCTCTTTTCCTGCAGGAGTAACTTAACTAGACATTAGCCTACAGTAACTCTATTGTTCCTGAATATAAATAATAAAATAATATTTTTGGACATTCTCACACAACATCATCCAGCCCAAACTAACCTATAAGCTTGTGCTATGGGATCTAGACAACTGATAAACATACTTATGTCTAAGCAATGGTAAGTAAAATATTTTTAAAAAAACGTTTTAAACTTATTTTAAATTATGTCTTTCTAAATCATACCTATATCACGCCTATATCCCGCAGGCGAACGCGGGGGATGTTATCCAATCGTCGCGGCAAACATGTTATTGTGTTTTTGCTATCAAAACTGTTAGGCCACGCCCCTATTCGGTTAGAAGACCATGTTATCCTGTTTGCAAACACGAAAACACGGCGCAGCGGACCCGGCTTTAAGTACCACGCAGGCTGAGCTGCGGGCAACAGCTATACATAATAAATCAGTAACTGGTGATCAAGAAAACTATAACACGCAGGCAGAGCTGCAGGCAACAGCTAGTATTACAATATAATTTTCTATTGTTCCTACTTAATAGGGGAAGAGTCCGTTGCGGCTTGTCGGCCACTTCTTTGTTAACCAGATCTTTGTCCGTCGATTTGCAGGTGTGGTTGGTTTAGGCTTCTAGGATCTTAGCACCTTAAAAATTACTATAAGAAGAAGGTAGGTACCTCTTACCAATACTTAGATCATCGCCGATTGGATTTTTGAACTTAATCTCCTTGTCCGTGCTCCAAGCGATACCTGTGTTGAAAACTGGTACGGGATAGTCTCCCTCCTCCGACCACACTGCTAACGTATCTGGTAATTTAGGTATATCAATTAAGCAATAGAGAGGTAATAGAAATGCTATAGGTATATGTATATTATATTAATCTACTTAGGCTAATAGCCAGGGCCGAACCGCCTCTGGCAGCGCCTCTGTGCGAACCCTATGAAGCGCCTTTTTTACGAATCTTCATGTTTCAAAATATGTAAAACCAATTCGCTTGCCAATTACTGTAAAAAATAAAACGCTTATTGGTTTAATGGACCATTCTAACATCTTCAGGGCCCCAGCGACCTCACCTGCAAATGGCACACTTGCTGATCAACGGACGAAGCAACGTGAATTCACGGTATCCATATTCCATGTCTCGACCTCTACGTGGGTACCAGGTGGTACATCGGTGTTGGTCCAGGGGGTATAAAACCCCCCAAGTAACCCAGCCCAGGTTGGGTTGTGTTGAGGGTTCAGATGCTGCACTGCCGGGCCTTGGGGATGTTTGTGTGGTGCAGCAGGCATGGCACCAGTGGGTGCGCAGTGCAGTCAAGTGTGGGTTAGTGTGGGTCGACCGGTCGACCCGCCCTGGCCAGGAAAACCCTTGGAAATTTAGGTGCCGTTGGCCACCCGCGTAACACAGCGCCTAACCTAACGTATAACACAGGGCCCCAAATGGGACCAACCACCCCGAGGAGGCTGCCACACTAGGACACGCTGCACGCTGCTTCTTTCTTTTGGCCCCGTTGGCCATCGGTTCTACGAGCGATGTGCCCTGCCCACTGCCACTTGAGCTTGGCATCTCTTTGGGTGACCCTGGTCCTCCTTCGGATCTCGTCATCGCGAAGTGACATTCCAAGATTGCTCTATGAGTGACAGTGAGCTTCTGCAAAAGGTGTATCTAATATTATACTCACCATTAAATAAGGAGTTTGCGATGGCTCCACACGGAGCTATGAAGGCGCCTTCATTTTCTCCTTCGCTTTTGAAGGGTTCACACTCACTAGATGGCTCCAAATCCAATCTACCTTGCAGCTGATTGTCATCTCTAAAAGATGAAAATTGGATCATACCTGAGTTTTATACCTTTTATCAACTGTGTTTACGCAATACCTAGACAAACACCTACGGCCTTACGAAGCAGAAGGCTCGTAACAAGTTGCGGAAGAAAAAAAAAGAGTGAAATCACAAAACCAAGAACACTATGTACCTAGGTAAAAAACACATCAAAATATATAACATCAGTCTCGAGTGATAAATACCTATCTGATTCTAGTCGAAATGACCCATTCGTTTTGAGAAAAGTTGGTATTTCCCTATCACAAAGTCCTTTCTATGAAGTTATTATTTTTTTTAAATTGATATATATAATAGCTAATGCTTATCAGAGCCTCGTCCATTGATCAGCAGGTGCTTCTTTGCAAGTTTGCCTTAGATCACTTAGTAAATAGTGGTTTGTTTTTTAACTTACCTTGACTTAACATATCGTCTATGGTTCTGGTAGAAATTGTTGAGACCGTAGTAGAAATACACGTCCTTTTCAAAGTCCTCGGTGAGGTTGAACTCTATTTGACAGCTGCATAGCTCCGAGGTATCCGTAACGTTTTTTATAAATTCAGCGCATGTGATATTATCGTTTACTTTCATACAGTGTGTGTAATCTATTACATGTTCTTTGACCTGTTGATTATAATGATTGGCTGAAAACCCGAACTTTTCCCGTACTACTAGTACCAGGTACGAAGTACGGTAGGGTAACATAACGTTAATAACGTGGCCAAGAACGCGATAGAAATCAGTAGCATACCTATAACGCTGTAATAGGTACGTCAGTATCAAGAGGTCACCGGTAGCTGGTCTCCTCGTGAAAGAAAGATGCGGCGTGATTGCCCATTGAAGCCCAGCCCTGGCGACTTATGAGTTTTTGCCGTAAGTAGATAGGTTTCAAACAGATAGGTACAGGTAGTTCAGGACTCGCTTCGCGAGTGGAATCAGCGGTACAAAGAAGGTAACGAACGCCTCTGTCACCAAGCTTTTTCTGGCCTGTGCAGTGGAAGTGTATAGTATCGTCCGCAAGGAGCGGATCCAGACCTTGAAAAAGGCGTTTATAACCTTGGCGTAGCTAATCACAAATATAAGGGTAGTAACCTCAACGGACAGGAAACACATGAGATTTAAACAAGTTATGTACGTATTTGCAAGCTTTCGATTGTAATAAATAAGGATACAAATTATAAATGTTTCACAATAATATCATATGAAGTTATCAATTTTGTACACGACTGTACTCCATAGAAATGTAGGGCAAACGAAAACTTTTTTTTTTTCAAATTAAAGCAGCTCAAATTTATAGTCGTTCATATGACTATTTCACGCCTTTTTTTTTTTGGCATAAACTTTAAACCGAAAATCGCAGGCGTTCCGGAGAAAGTTGAAGTTTTCAAATGTTCAAGCCATAATCCTCATCAGTTTACCTTTATATCTCTGGAACCTTTGAAGGACTATTTCTGAGATTTGGCATGTCGTTACGACTATTTTATGACAATTTTTTGGAACCTAAACCAATTCGATAGGCTTTACCGTTTGCTTGCACCAGAGATGAGGATTACAGCTTGACGGTCAAGCCATAAGCCTCATTAACTTATAGCTGTAACACCGAAACTATAATACGACAATTTTTTTTACATGTACGACTATTTATGACAATTTTTTAGCGTTGTCAAAATTCGTTTTCATTGAGATTTCAATTATGAGGATTACAGCTTGAAGCACACTCAAGTGTAGGGCAAGCCCGTGGTGCGATTGCGACCCAGACGTCGACGAGACTTATAAATTTAATATTGGGCTGCCCTGTTCACATGCGTGACAGATTTAATTTCGAGAATAGTTAAAGTGTAACGTTAAATAGGAAAAAATTAAATTACTTGTTAAAATATCTTAGAGACAAATTTTCGGAATGTACCCATGGAATAATCAGCACTGTGAGTAAAAGAAACGGAGGAAGGATGTTGGCAACATAGCCTCGCCCGTACCTTAGTTAGAAATATTAGTTACGGTTTACTGACCTCATTGGAAAAATACAGCAGACCTATTCCAAGTGGTACAAAGGCCAACCCTATGACAAAAAACGTCGGTAGAACAGTACCAGCAGTGAGGATAGGTTGCCAAGCAGGAAGACGTTGCTGTTTGAATGCCGATTCTGCAAAGGAACTAAAAGTGTAGGCAAGTAGGTAGTAAAGTACGGAGTGGGTTTCTTTCTAAATGGAAGCAACTACATGATATCCTGATCTCACAGTTCACATGCCTGACCATTTCGTATTTATCACTAATTTCAGGCGAGATTTCTTAGTCGTTTATTCGTAACCACACATATTAGTGATCCCTGGAACTATTCGGTCGAGGGCGTAACCGGGGTAGTAGGTACTTAATTGAACTTTAGGCGGATTAACATTTGAGTTACTAATACATTTTATTAGTAACTCAAATGTAAATAAGTATTCTCACATGACTAATTTATATCATGAAGTACCTGTCTACAAACAAACCCATATTTTTACCTACTGATTACAAATTAGGAATACTTTGCCACCACTTACCTGCAGGGCGCCTTGATTTGCTATTGTTCTCGGAACTTAAGCTAGACGTCACCATTGTGGCTTATTAAAATCAGCAATGAGAATTTTGGTTATTGATAAATGATATCGACACTATGCTATCTACCACCTCCGCGTATCTATAGATACCTTATGATATGTTATTTATTGATAGGCACAATATAGACTAAAGTTTTTATTGCTTTTATATTAGTCACAAGTACGTACGCGTCACTTATACTATTAAATAATTCTGAATTATTCTACCTAATCAGGTTTTTATCCACTAATGGCTTACATCGTTAAGGCTAAAATGAGGTACCAAAATGCGTGTGTCTATTAGTGGAAGTTAGGACAGCAGGCCAGTTGTTCGGTAAGTGAAAACTATGCACCCCTATTTAAGAATTTTAATAGTGATTAGTGGAGGTCAAGGGGCCAAGTCGCGAATTGTAGCAAAGTAGCATCGTATTTGCACGTCGAAGGCAAATTTTTACAGTTTTCGTAGTCGGCGAACGTTCGTCTGCCTTCTATATCCTGGTAATAGGATGGGAATTGGGAATTTTTTATGGGAAGAGATGTGGTTTCATACGGTTCAAGGGGAGCAAAATGGCACTGGGATGCTTAGTTTTCGAGATATGGGGTACTGGGAATCTTGGGTATTTTTCCCTGGAATGTTTTTGCATGCGAATGGTACTCGTGATGGGTGGGGTTGCAGGGGACTGAGAAGTTAGTAATATCGGGAGTAACTAAATCCGTCTTAACCTAATGATGATTGTACTCTGCAGTCATTCGGTTTGTGCCTTTCTGGCGTCACCCTGGCGCGTTGCTTGTGACTTTAGCAGACTCCCGATTTTTTTGACCAATTGCAGTTGTAACGAAGTAGTACTTATAGCAGTAGCATGGCATTTTACGTTCATTTACGTGGCTTGGGGCCCTGTTAGGATGGATAGAAGATCATCAAGACAATTTTAAATAAATATAACAGAAAGAGATTTTCAATAACTTTAATCAACTTGCACGTGCACAGATCTAAAAAAGATAAAAATATAAATATTTTTGGAAACCCTATGTAACACTTTAACTTTTAACACTTTAACGCTAACACTTTAACATAAATTATATATAATGAATTATTGTGATTCAAAGCAACTTTTGCATACATTTTCTTATGTGCAAACTCATATCAAGAGCTGTAAGTGCGGCTGCCTACTACGAGCTACTAACCGACCGACGCGACGTAAGTGTCGTCTCGGGTACTATGTATCACCCGTACGGGGCATGGGCGTACTTTGTACCGCTGCCCCAACAAAGGTAGCGCGCCTGTACTGGTGATATATGGTGCCTGAGACAACATTGACCTGTGGGTGCTACATCCAACGGCTGAATCCAAAATGTGGTCTTTATAAATTAATTACGTGAGATGTCTATAGCATTGCCACCCAGGGCCCAGCCGCCCCTGTGTGCGGAGTGTGCGGCGCACACAGGCGCCAAGACAATAGGGGCGCCCGCGCCGCCACCGAAATTATTTTGGACGACGTATTCTTTTTAGTAGAGTAGGTACCTATCGATAAGTAAGTAACCTAACTTCATAATGCATTGTACCAGGCTCCCAAGATAATATTCACATTTGCTGTTTACAGCTGGGCTGTTTAGTTTACATTAATTAGGTACATGTGCGTAGCCAGGTACAGGCAAGGGGGGGCAGCTGCCCCTCCCCCTACGAGTCTTTACTCTATGTTATACTATTCAGCTAGAATCCTCATAAACCCGTTTGTTAATATTTGGAAATAAATCTAAAAAGAAAGCATAAGAAAAGACAAAAGCAAAAATCAATAATAAAAGCAACGCGGCAGTATCGCATCTCAAAATGTATTCTTCCTGGATTTTTCCGCGTGATGGGATGGCTATATTGCACTTTTTGTACGAGTCACCAATGGTCACCACCTGGTATAGCACTTGTGTCGAACACGATAGGCGAGGCCGGGAAGGGTAGTAAAAGGGCAAGCACATTTAGTTGAAGAAAAAATCAAATTCCTTTCTCACTCTCATCTGTTGATTCTGTGGTGCAAGTGTCACCCGTTTCGTACCAGCACCGTTGTGCAATTTCTAAGGAGCAGTTTTAATTAAAAATTGGATAGGTATATGTCCATCATCAGCCCGCGAGGAGCTCCTGGAGACCCTGGAGCATTACCCATGGGGGCGCCCGTACCTTGAGGTTAGGGGTAAACTCCGACTGAGGGCGCTCCCACTGACCCAGTCTTCAGACGGATCAGCTGGAGGGGGTCTAGGGCTCTCTGTTTCCGACGAGCGCGGAGGAGCACATCCCTCCACGCATGGCTTGGTCTCAGATACGCAGATAGCAGCGGCGAAGACAACATACCCGAAGTCAGAGAGTTAGGAGCAGTGGTACTTCGGCTCAGTCGCCGGAAAATCACCACCCCTGGACCCGACGGCATTCCGGGCCGTGCATGGGTCGTGGCCCTCAAGGAACTCGGACCTTGACTGAGGGGGCTCTTCAGCGCATGCCTCGAAAGGGGCCAGTTTCCCAAGGTGTGGAGGACGGGGAAACTGGTCCTGATTCGGAAACCGGGGCGGGGCGAGGTGAGGTTGGCGGTGTCTCTTTACATCGTCAACGTCTTTAACACCTTACCCTGAAGCGGCGTAAGAGAGGCACTGGTCTACCACGGAGTGCCTCGATCTCTACCTCCGTCGTATTGTCGGGGCATGTTTATCCGAGAGGGCCATAACTTCCCCTAGCTGGCTCGGAGCAGCTCGGCAAGATGTGTAGTGCGTTGTGCACACACTGATGCGGGATAAAACCCGACCCCAAGGATGCGGGGTAAAACCCTACTACCACGCAGGGGCCGCACTGGTGACCAAGGTCCGCTGGGCGCTGGAAATTCTTTTAGTCTGTACCAGAGGCGCTCGGCAATGGACGTAGTGCAGCCGCGGCCTAGGGATGCGGATTTAAGAAAAAAAAAGGTCTTTCCATCATGTTTAATACTTTTCATAGAGGGGGGGGGGTTATAGGTTCTACCTTTTTACGAGGGGGGGGGCTACCCCGATTTATTTCCGTCGTTATATTTAGGTCTGCCCCCCCCTTGATGGAATCTTGGCTACGCCCTTGATTAGGTACCTACCTACGAACTAAAATCAAAGAACTGCGCCGTGCTTAGATCAATTTCATCAAGGCGTGCCCGCCGTGAGTTTGTTTATGAACGCAACCCGATGCGGTACCTACGTGCGACGACGGCGACACAAGCCGAGAGGAGCCACGGGAACTCCCCGATTTTAACGAACGAACGAGAGAGCCAAATTAATTGAACAATCATTTCATCGAAAGTGTATACAAAGTGCGTATTAAATTGTTTTGTTTGTAATAAAATTTGTTTGTAATAATAATCTAGTATGTTATTTATAATATTCTGAGGGAATTAATACGAATCATACCGATAGATGTGCACAGGGTAGTACATACCTTTTGTACCTGAGGTTTCGATCAGATTACACCGGTCGTGGATACCTCTGTGCATATCTATCGGTATGATTCGTGCTAATTCCCGTAGAATATTAAAATAGATTATGTAACGCGATAGTTTAATTAAAAGTTAATATTCTAGTAGGTTCACGCTAAAAACAATACATTGTGTTCGGTTATGTAGGTAGGACTTTTTTAAGGTCTTCAAAATTAGATGAAATGGTGATAAAAATACAATTATAATAATTTAATAATATATTACGGCTGTACTCTACCATCCACTTCCTAAGAATCATTTGCAAAACAAGTGCAGGAAGTGGCAGCGGCAGCCAGGGTGGACGACACAGTGGTCGGAGCTACCCAGCGGGGTGCCTACCGACACACTGTACTGGGCTGGGCGAGTCACCAGCTCCAGTAGATTCAGCAAAGTGGGCGCGTGATCTGGATCTGACCTGTCTGGTATCCATGTGAACCCGTATACCGACATCTGCTGCAGTAGTACGTGACAAGACGCAGGGGTTAGCTTCGTCTAGAAACGTGTGGTTAGATGGGAGCCGACCCGCTGGACGGAAGGGTTCCGAACCCCATTGATGCGTGGTCACCGGGACCCGCACCGGTCACCCCCCCACTGATGCGGTACGGCAACACACATCAGGATTATCCTCGACCTAGTGGGGCAGCATCCTGTGGGTGGTTGTTTAGGTTAGGCGCTGTATTAAGCTGGCGGCCAGTGGCACAATAGTTTCCAAGGGCCTTCCTGGCCAGGGCGGGTCGACCGGTCGAATCACACCACCCACACATAATTAACTGCACACTGCGCACCCACTGGTGCCATGTCTGATGCACCACACACACATCGCCTGGGCCTGGCTGTGCAGCATCTGAACTAACAACACAACCCAACCTGGGCTGGGTTACTCGGGGGACTTTATTACAGTTGCACGACCCAACCTTACACTGATGTACCACCTGGTACCCACGTAGAGGCCGAAGTATGGATACCGTGAATTCACATTGCCTCGTTCGTTGATCACCAAGTGCGCCGCTTGCAGGTGAGGTCACTGGGGCTCTGAAGATGTTAGAATGGCCCCTAAAACCGATTCGCGTTTAATTTTTCACAGTAATTGGCAAGCTAATTGGTTTAACATAATTTAAAAAAAAAGCCTGAACTGATTTATAAAAAAGGCGTTTCATAGGGTTCGCACACAGGCGCTGCCAGGGGTCGGCGCGGCCCTGTTGCCACCTAATAGTGGTACTTATATAAAATATATATATATATATATTATGGACCTACTTATTATACAACAACAAAATCAAAAACTTAACCTCCATTAGGAATGACTTGCTTCTCAGCTTCGGATATCAAGAGCTGTAAGTGTGGCTGCCTACTAGCCGACCGACGCAATGTAAGTGTCGTCTCAGGTACAATGTACCATCCTTATGGGCCATGGGCGTACTTTGTACCGTTTTCCCAACAAAGGATGCGCGCGGCGCGCCTATACGGGAGATACATTGTGCCTGTGACACAACATTGACCCGTGGGTGCTACATCCAACGGCTGAATCCAAAAGGTGGTCTTTATAAATAAATTTAGTGAACTGTCTATAGCATTGCCACCTATTAGTGGTACGAGTACAAATTTGCTATTTGTAACTTAGGGAATCTTTATTTACAATAAGAATTACAATATACAAAATAAACATAATTATAGACTAAAAATATTTACATTACAAAATATCGTTATAAAATCCTCCGCGTCATTGCCGACTGGGAAGATTCCCAGAATGCTGGCTGTATTGCCACGTTTGATGTCGTTACTTATTCTTTGGGCCAGAAAATAGCCAGCCTTCTGGTCCTGAGAAGCATCGATTATGCGTTTAGCAATCTCTCTATAAAGGCGGCGAGCACTCGGACCCCATGACCCCAGTGTCTCAACCCCAAACGGCTCAAATATGTAATCACCTGCTAGGTTAGCATATTTACGCCGTTTAAGGCCTTCAGCCGATGCAGCAGCAGCGCCGGCACATCCGGATGTGCTTGGAAGGTGTGAAGGTGCTAAGGTGTCAACGCATGTAGCATCCCACACCAATGGCCTTCCCATCTTCCACGGTAGCAACGACATACCGTCCGGTCTCTTTCCATCGCTTCGTGCTAAACCATTTGGTTCACGTACGGCCGGAAGACCTGCGGTGGAAAGAGCCCTACGAATTATGTCGTTTAGAATAGGGTGCCGAGGTATACGACCTGCGCTTCTGCTACAAGATAGGCCATGGTATCCCAGATTATCGACGGCTACTCCACAGGTGCAATGATGCGGGGATACACAAGGTGTACCCAGCCGAAGGCAAGTGGCAATGCGAAGGTGCGAAATGCGAGTGAAAATGGGAGTGCCTGGATCCATAACCCTGACCCCCATTCTCCAACAGCTAGTAGGCGTGCACGCTCTGAAATATTGACAGAAGTGTCAATTAGTGTATTAATTCTCAATTTACAGAGCGGTGAATCCCACAGTCGCTGTGAGCCTAGGCGTGAGGGCAGGTCAGTGTCGGGGCAAGACATCCTCCAAGCATTTATGGCATCGGTCTTGCATCGCACCTCGGAATCAATCAGTGTATTTGACAAAATTTTCCTGACTAATTCTTCGGTGCTATGGACCGACGACAGAAATGCTGGCAGACTGACATCTGTGACTCTACGAATACCTAGCCCGCCCAAGCGAACTGGAAGAGACGCTTGGACCCAGGCCCGGTCATTAATATTTACATTTAAAATTTTACACAAAGAATTTTGTATTAAGTTGTCTAGTCTGCCCAAAATTTCTAAATTTTTCCAAAATTGTCCTGAACGGCATGTGTAAATTTGGGTACGAAAAGACAAAAACGAAGAATAGTGAAAGCTGAATGAATACTGATATTACATAGACTATCAATAACCTGATCAAAATTTTTAATTTTTTCCTCGATAAAAGTGCAAAAGCCATTCTCTAAAATCGGGGACCCTAGGAGGCGTAAAGAAGTTTTGTCCAAAACTTTTATGTTGGGGGCCAAACAGTTGAATTTGGAGATTGTTGTTAATTTATCTGTGTTTTCAGATATAAAAATCTCACATTTATTCGGGTTCAGTTCTAAGCCAATTGACTGAAACTCGTTCTTTATTAGGGCTAAATCTTGTAAAACTGTCTCTACTTTTCCCCCTATATATTATAATTATTATGTACCTACTAAGAATTACAATATACATTTCATGAATGAAAACAAGGAACAGGAAAATTAAATTAAAAAAAAACCTAAACAAATACAAACTATACTATCTAAAACTAAAAACTAAAATAAATATGTAAAGCAGGGAGACTTAGGCAGAGTGCCCATAACACAGGCAGCATTCCCGCGCTGAATTGCCAATGAGAGTCTTGGCCCGAGAAATCTGCCTGCGCGGGGATCCCCAGTCTCTTCCCTCAGACGCTTGCTGACTGAGATCCGTGAAGAGCTGATGCGTACCGTGGCCCCATGGACCTAGTGTCTCGACACCAGTCTTGATTCTTCTTTGATTCTTTGATTCCCGGAGGTAGGACGCCGCTAGAGTATCGGCACAGGTGGCGTCCCATACAAGAGCGCGCCCCATTCTCTAGGGTACAAGAGAATCCCTTGGGGCCGCTTGCCATCGTCACGCATGATCCGGGGCTCCAGGATTGCGGGAACGCTGGCGGTGGCAAGAGCCCGTCACAAGATGTCATTGAGGGCAGCGTGGCGGGAAAGGCGACCGGCAATGTAAAGGCAAGCAAGTCCATGATGACCATAACGATTCACACACGAAACACAATTGTGCTCCACACACACCTGGGCGCCTAACCGGAGACCGACAGCTATGCGAAGTGTAAAAGGGTCAATGAAGGTGCCAGTGTTTGGAGAGGGATATGCATGCAGCCAGTGTCCGGACTCTGGTCTGGCTACCGCTAGAAGTCTGGCTCGGTCTATATCAGATGTATTTTCTAAGAGTGTATTATAAGATAATGAGGAATCTATAGAGTCCCAAGCCCTCTATTTGTTGGGTAGAAACTATAACTCTATAGTTTCCACCCAACAAATAGAGGGCTTGGGACTCCCCAAGCCCTCTGTTTGTTGGGTGTGGAAGGCAAATTTCGACGCGGATCGGCCATCCAAGCATTTAGGGCTTCATACCTACTTATTTTACAACAATAAAATCAAAAACTTACCCTCTATTGGGACCGACTTGCCTCTCAGCTTCGGATAGAGCTGTAATAAAGGTAAAGATCCACAAGTGGTAAGAGTAAACTAGCAGTTGGCATCACTGGCTACCGGCAGCGCAAGGGTAGGGGTCAGGAGGGGCAGCCGTAGTGGTTATTAGTGATGTAAGGAATATTAGCATTCGCATTCGCGAACATTCGAACGATTTTTTATATTCGTATTCGCCAAAAAACATGCGAATGTAGGTGAATGTTTTTGACAAGCTATTAGAAAATTATATATTGACTATACATAACTGACAAAATTCATAATTTTACTTACTTATATTAGGCATTTAACAACAATTTGCCATGGAACAGTCTCTCTAGTTCATGGTGATCTAATTAAAATATAGCAGGCACTGGTAACAGCGGGCTAGCAGTCCACAGTCCTGACAGAAGCGCCTTCACTTACTTACCGACGCAGGATAAACCCATCCCCCAAACATGAGGGATGACATCAGACCGCCATGTTAGAGTGAGAGACCACACCTGTGGCCAATAGTCCGCCGGCACCCCGGGGCTATCATTCCTAGAACGTACCCGGGACGTCAAGGCGGTCAATTGTAAAAATCGTTTAAGTTTTTTATACGCGATGGAATGGATTTGCGAACTTCGAAACTGTAAATCGACGGCAAACCGGCAAAGGTACGACGGGTGGGTCTGGCTGGGCGGCCAAAGTCCTTGAATGCCATAAAAGCGACAACCCTGAACACCACGGTCTATAGTGTGAGGCAGGTCCCCCGACCTACCGCCCACCGCCACTCTCCGTCCCAGGCGCGAGCGTACACCACACTCGAGCACCACCTGACTGCTAAGGCACCTCTCCCAACCGTCATCAGCTCACCAGCGTCTCGCCTTCGCAAACGTAGCGAATTCAGGCAAATACTCCCCACCGTCGGTCATGGCATAGACCACGATTAACAGTCTATGCCATGACCGAGCGAACCACCTCCACTCTTCACTGTCAGGCACCCTACGGTACACACACGGAACAATTCCTTGTGGCGCCCGCGGACCTTAGCCATGTACGTGGCCTCTGTAACGTGGTTGGGTCGAGTATTATCCCGCATCTTTGGTGTCGGACTTTATTCCGCGTCTGTGAGTGTATTTTCGTGCTGAGGGGCCTCAGCCCTTTTGTCCTCGGGCCCTGAACGTAGAGTTCGATGGTCTTGAACGTAGCTAAGTCTGCGGCGCCCTGGGAATGTACGCTCCCTCTCCCTCTCGGCCGCCTCCTTCGCAAGCATAACCTGCTCGCTGATGAACACACCCACATTCCACCTACTCTCACTGGACACCATGGCTCGAATTATGGTCTCCAGTGAGAGAGTATCCACACGCCCAAACAGTCTTCGTCTTTTCAATCTTTGTAAAGACCACCTTATGTAAAAAAGCTTACTATAAAAAAGTGGATTACCTTAAAGATAGTGTCTGGCTTGAGCATGGCGCAGGTCCCTCATAAATGCTATAAAAGTGGCACACTGTGTAATTATTTGACTACTGAGTGACTATTTTTTTACTTGTTTTTATTTTTTATAATTTTTTTATTATTTTACCATACTTACCCTTACCCTTACCCATACTTACCCTTTTGTATATTAATGGTTTTTGACACGAGATCAACGTACATTCGTCTAAAGGAAATATGTTTACGTAATAATTTGTATCTTATATTATTATCTTATATTTTTTTAACTAGGTAACTGTACATTTGTATATAAATGATTTTGACACGAGACTAGGTAATCTACATTCGTCCATATTTAGTCTTAAAAAGTCGGAAATATGTTGTAAATTGTATGGTAGAAAAAGAGTGGCCGTGAGTTTTATTGCCAGGTTTTTTCTCACAGGCTCTACCTATTGCTATGCAAATCTGGCAGTTAATGTAAATATAGAAGCAATTATATTTTTATTTTTGTAACTTGCTGACGTTCATAAGAGTCATTTAAGGACCTAAGTGAATAAATTATTTGATTGATTGATTGACAGACCCACGATGGGGCCCTGGCGATGACTGGCTCACGCAGAGCACTTCACCAACGTGTGGAGTACCGTGTCTTCGCCGGAGGTCTCGCAGTGTTGACACTGGGTTGTGACCTCACGATGGATACGGATACGGTGCAGATACTGATAGGTCTATCCGCCGCGATGGTGGTGATTCCCCACCTTGGTTGCTCCAGTCGCACAAGGTCCCTAACTTGTAATGGTTATTTTTTGCAAAACGCGGCTTATTGTAATGTTAAACCCGTAGGTAAATTTTGATGCTTTATTTCAAGGTCAACATTCGCATTCGCATTCACGAATATTTCAAAGACGTATTATAATGTGAAAAATCTAACATTCGTTACATGACTAGTGGTTATAAACTCTCTGGGGTAGAGCCACAGGTAGAGGAGGGTGAGGGTTGACGCCGATCAATAATTTCAGATAGTAATAATAGTCTGTGATTACTCGTTTGTAAAAAAGGAGTAATGCTATTGCTGTCTCTGTCTTAAACCATACATAATTTGACTTTGACAATATACCGGTGGAATGAAATTGGAAATTGCAATAGGTAGGTAGGTACATAATTATACATGGACGAGACATGGAAGTGAATTTTTTTTTTTGAGAATTTTTGGCATGGCTTCAAAGGCCTTTGTGCCATGGACGTGTTTGACAATATTCCAATCAATATTATTATATTTATATTTGGGTTCCACCCAAATATAAGAATGAATATACAAAAATAATAATACCAAGTGTTTTTTCTATTTCAAGAATAAAAGGTAATACTGACTTTTTAAAGTTCTTCTTCTTATTTTTTAAAAACGTGGCTCCACCGACGTTCACCGAAGTTCGCTTAAATAGCCACCAGCCATGCGCTCAGCAAAAATCGAACTCCTTTTTAAAGTTATAGATGTACAACTTGGGTTTGTCATTGTCAATGTCAAAATCTGTCAAAAGTCAAAATATAAAATCCATTTATTTGGGATTGTATGTATGTATCATAATTCTAAATAAATTAAATACTAAATTAATATAGTGCATTACGAGTTAAACTTATCAGTTTTGCCATAATGGCTACATCTAGTGATACTTCTGAACATCACGGCAAATCCAGACGCCCTGCGGGTAATATATTATCTAAGATTCAGCTAAGGAATGGCCTTGTTCATAATATCGATTAAAGAAGGAAGTTTTCTTTGCAGAATCTGCGTTCAAACAACAACGTCTGCCTGCTTGGCAGCCTATCCTCACAGCTGGAACCGTTCTGCCAACTTTTTTCGTCATAGGCATAGCCTTCATTCCTGTTGGAATAGGTTTATTGTACTTTTCAGATGAGGTATGACCTATTAACTACTTTTTGACACACCTATATTTATATTATACTCAACTTGACTAAAACTGTGTGCACAAAAATTAATTATTTTTGTTATTGAACAACATCAGCTGATAATAATAAAAAGAGACTTAAAAGTAGTTAGATTAAGTAAGTATACATATTGATTATACTTATACAATTTCAGGTCAAGGAAAAAGTAATTGACTACACATACTGCCTAAAAGAGAATGATAACATAACATGTGCTGACTTCATCAAACAACCTGGAGCAGAAGAATGCGCATGTCGCCTTGATTTCAATTTGACGGAGGATTACAAAAAGGATGTATATTTCTACTATGGACTCAGTAATTACTACCAGAATCATAGACGATATGTTAAGTCCAGGTAAGTTAATAGTACCAACTGTTACCAGAGAGATGGGAACAGGAAATTAGGAAGACAAAAGAAACCATGGGAAGACGAACTTAGACTTACTGTCAGTCCTTTTTGGTGAAGACTAGCTATGGACCGTTGCCACTAAAGGGAGCTAGAGGAGGCCTTTGCCACGAGGCACATTGAGCTTCAGGATTTCATATAAATGTCAAAACTCTTAACAAAATTTTATTGTAACTCAGTAATATAGGCTTATATTATTATTATTATAAGTTAATACTACGAGATAAGAGCCACCTAAGGCAATCTTACTTGCAAATGGAGAACCTATTGATTAAAGGATGAGGCTCAAGGAACACTTGTGCCAAGTTCATGGGTATAGATAAAAACTGTGACTAGCTGTGATAGCCCGGAACACACATACATAGAGACAGACAAAATCCAAATTGTCCAATCTCAAAATGTAGATGCTATGCTTGCTCAGTTAATAGTCTTGTTTGCGAATTGAGTACTTTAATTTTACATCTAAATCCTGGAGGCGGTAGGCAAAAGTAATGGGAAGGGCTTGTCTGCCATATTTTTTTTCCTTTATGGCGTAATTGAATGGTTACCTCATTACAATTACAATCTAGCCTTGTGGCTAATAAGTAATTTATATATGACTTATTTAGCTAAAAACTTACAATGTAAAGAATGTGTCCATATTGGCACTTTTCTTATAGTCTCTATTGTAATGGAAAGACACTTTATTCTTGTGTTCTTCAAGGGTAGCACTCACTGCACTCCGTAAAACTAATTTCACTAAACAACTCAAAAGGCTTAGTCCTTTTTAGTCTCCTTACTATGTCTGTGGTGTTGAGGAGCTGGATAGCCTCGACATTTACATGTTGAAGAAGTCTTTTTTCATGAGCTTCAGCGTATTCTTTCTGGTGTACCAGGGAGCATTTACTATACTTCAAAGTACTTAGCTTTGAAATCTTTGTATTATATCAACATTGGTGTGTTTTGTACAGGCTCGAAATTGAATACCATGTCCCCTATTTATGTAAGACGTTTTTTATGCACCTGGTATTACTGTTACTGGGTGCACTAACCTAACATCATCACTCGTTCCGTAGATCTTTAAAACTACACAACGGATTTTGATGCGGTTTTCACCAATGGATAGAGTGGTTCTCGAGGCCATGAGTTTTATTGCCAGGTTCTTTCTCACAGGCTCTACCTATTGCTTTGCGAATCTGGCAGTAAATTTAAATATAGAAGCAATTATATTTTTATTTTTGTAACTTACTGACGTTTATAAGTATCATTTAATGACCGTAGTAAATAAATTATTTGATTGATTGATTGATCGAAGGTATTTGTGGTATATAATTTGTCAAGCGGGCTTCGTTAGTACATAATAAAACTTACGTAAGTATGATCACGTCTCAAAATTTCGCAAGGAACTCAAGTGGCTCCCAATCCGCCTTCGTAGAAATACTCGGTTATTATGTCTCCTCTTCAATGTCCTACACAATCCCTGATATCCTTCCTACCTGCGGGAGCGGTTCACACTGATGCGTGCATCAGATGAATCGTGCCGGCCTCACCTCTCCTACCGCCTCAATTGTCCTTCCCACAAATCTGACTTCTTCTCCTACTCCTTCTCCGTTCATGCCGTCAGACTGTGGAACGCTCTTCCAACCGATATAAGGAACTGCAGAACTGTGTCTGGCTTCAAGAAGAGAGTCAAGGAACACTATCTCGCTTCCTTACCTTAATTATTGTACGTCTATGTATGTTTATATATCTTTTTATGTATGTATTTGTGTATTTATGTAGTTATAGTTTATGTAAGTTTATTAACCTCCACACACATCAGGACCTGTTTGCATCATGATCTCCTCTCTTAGGCCCACTGGAAGAGATCTCTTTAGAGATAAGTGGCGCCATTATATACATGTTTAGTTTGTATCCATTTACTGTTTTATTTACTGTGTGTACAAAAAAAAAATAATAATAATAGAAACTCAATAATCGTTGTGTAATTCCAACCAGGAAGGAAAATAACCAGGACCAATTTTACAATACCTACAATGAGCAATTGTGTGTATTCTAAAAAAACATTATACTGGCCTTTTTCATGGAAATGATTTTTGTTATTTTAGGGACGACAGTCAGCTGCTGGGTAGATTGGAGTTGCCTCCCTCAAGTGACTGTGAACCTTTCGCATACGCCGAGGAAGACGGCAAGATAAAACCTGTGGCACCATGTGGAGCAATAGCCAACTCATTGTTTAACGGTACGGTATTTAAACTTGATGATTAATGAGCACATCTTTTTAGGGTTCCGCACCCAAAGGGTAAAACGGTAAACCTATTACTGAGTCTTCGCTGTACGTCCGTCCGCCAGTCTGTCTTGCGATGTATCACATGAATCGTGATAGTTATAAAGTTGAAATTTTCAGAGATGATGTATTTCTGTTGCCTCTATTCATGATCATTATCTCTACGGAACCTCTCCTGTCCGAGTCGCACTTGTCCGGATTTTTTCATTTGATGTGAGCACAATTAATGCTGTAATTACTAAAGAACTCTAATGCTCGTGCGTCTGCTTTGGGTGTCTTTTGTGACAAAAACATTACAACACTTCATCACTTGATTTTCATTTTATTTTCCTATTTCTTTTTCATAGTGCCACCGGTCAATGCCGGGGGGCTCGTGGCCTAGTGGTAACCGACAATGTTAACACATTGCAAAGGTTAAGCAACATCTAGTCAGGCCGGTCTTAGAATGGGTGACCATTTCTTAAGACACTGAGACCCTCCGTGCCTCGGAGAGCACGTTAAGCCGTCGGTCCCGGTTGTCATACGAACATCTATGGCAGTCGTTAGGGGTAGTTGGAGCCCTAAATAAAAAATCCGACCGGTCTAACTACAAAACTTCGATATCGCCCATGGGTTGTGGAGGTCAGATGGCAGTCGCTTCACGGAAAATATCGAAGTTTAGCCGAATCGCAGTTAGACTGGAAAGCCGACCCCAAATGAGTTGAGAAAAGGCTCGATGAATGATGATGACCGAAACGGCCAATGCCGGGCTTCCCAGTTACACCCTCGTAAGAATAACCCCAGGGCGACGCTGGAACTCCAATACCTCTAGGATACCCCTAGGATTAATAGATCTCTATTCTGTTTCTAGATACTTTGCAAGTGTGGTCTGTTGATGGCAATAACTACGTACCGGTACTCAATACCGGTATTGCATGGAGTTCCGACAAGGAAATAAAATTCAAAAATCCACCGGGAGTGCTGAAAACTGGTACGTTCTCAATTTCCTAGTTATACTGAAAACCGCATGGCCCAAATGATAATTATGATGTCTGGTTAGAAACTGTCACCACCACCTACAAGCTACCACTCAAATAAAAAAAGTTTCGCTCGAAAATTAGGTTTTAGAATGAAATTGTGGAAGGGGTTGTTCCTTATGGCGAAGCCATAGGATGTAAGTTGTATTGTATTTTGTCATTGCAACCTCAGCATATTATAATATTATTTTGGTACGTGCGTTTATGTAAATACAAATAAGCACGAACGCACGTATTGCTGTTAAGTTCGCCCCACTTTGCTAATGTACATTTCCTTTTTTGTAATTAATATATAAGTCTAGTTATAATACTAATATTACGAGTCAATGAAACAATAGAAATTGTATATAATAATGACTTATAATATCTGACTGATAGACTGATTATACAGAGTGTTACGAAAGGGAAATATATCAACCCGAAGCCAGCATCATCAGCTGGTCGACCATAACCCGTTTCGATATATGGCAACCGCCAAAGAAGAAAAAAAAAGTTTATCAAAAAATTTAAAACGATATTTCAAATCAAAACAAACGTGTCCCAACGCTACGGCTTGACATAGCTACAACTAGATAATGAGCGCGTGGTACGTACGTTGGCGGTTGTGCGGGCGTCGCGGTGGTGTGGGCGTCCTTAAAGGATTATTTTTGTTTATGTAAATAAAATTTTGACCAACACATAGGTAGTTATGTTTCCCCAGATCCTCGTCCGTGGTTCGACAGGTGCACCACATGCAAGTGATAGTAAAATCTCTGTCCCCAATTTTAGAAAAATCTTACCTGTTTACAGGAAAGGTTAATTTCTTGTGTAACAGTGCTAAATGCGGCTTCGACTCGACTGCGTACACAGTATTTTTAGGTATCAAAACTCACGGTACAACTCCCGGGCAAATTGCCTTCTGATGCTCCTACACAAAGCATCATCTCGTAATACGTAATACTCTTCGTTACTCAGAGTCATTACTACACAACACAATCACTATCACACACAACTTGACACAACTCACAAATTAACACACTAAACAATTATTTAGCTACCTCACTGCACAAAGCAAAGAATGCAACTGAACTGACCTGTGACCTTGCTAAATGATTTTAAATAAAATTCTAGGAAACTTCGTGCCTGGTCGAGTCACGAAGTTTCCTAGAATTTTAGTGTTCGCGTTCGTGCGGGCGGCATCGCTTGATGCGAAACAGAGACAAAATGTTCCTACCAGGAGTGAGACGGAAGGCTTTTCACAGGCGCGCATTATTTGTACCTATTTTGATGTCGATGACCGAAGCAGCTGATTTTAGCTAGTGTTGTTTAAACTAGTGTGTATTTTATTCGGTAATAATGTTTTTTTTATGAACTTTTTTTTACTTGTCTGGCGGTCGCGACATATCGAAATGGGTTCTGGTCGACCAGCTGATGGTGCTGGCTTCGGGTTGATATAACCCTTACGTAACACCCGGTATAGACTGATCTTAAATTAGTATTATATCTAGACTTATATATTAATTACAAAAAAGGAAATGTACATTAGCAAGGTGGGGCGAACTTAACAGCAATACTTAGGTAAGTGCTTATTTGTATTTACATAAACGCACGTACCAAAATAATATTATAATATGCTGAGGTTGCAATGACAAAATATAATAAAACTTACATCCTATGGCTTTTAAAAAACATTATTACCGAATAAAATACACACTTTTTTTCTTCTTTGGCGGTCGCCATATATCGAAACGGGTTATGGTCGGCCAGCTGATGGTGCTGGCTTCGGGTTGATAAAACCCTTTCGTAACACCCGGTATATATATTATATTTACAACCAATTAAAGTACTGGTCGACTCGGAACTGATTAATGATAAAATTTTGTTTTCAGCTTTTGCAAACTACACGAAACCATCAAACTGGCGTAAATCCATTTGGGAATTGGATCTAGTTAATTCAGGAAATAATGGCTTCCAGGTAATATTTAATCCGATAATATTTTTTTCTTAAATGTAGGTACTTCAATCAATAGATAGTTCTAAAGTTTAAAGCGAACATACATACATACATACATACTGGTTGTTCGCCTCGGTTTTGCATTAGTAGAACAGCTAGTAGACCTCGCACGCCTGTTATACCCAAAAAGGGTAGATAGGGATATATTGTACACCCACTTTTCGCCAGTATTGGTTGATCCCACGTAATAGAAGGCGAGTCTATTGCCGCTAACTGGGAACATTTATGTGTGCTAAAGCCTTGTCCTTTGATTGGCAGGTGTCTTGCAGGTGAGGGAACACCTTTACTTGTGCCTATACTCCTTTACATCCGACACAAAGGAAATATTAATATAACATTTTGTGTGGTGGACTACTAGTAGTTAATATTATTGACCGAGCGAGTGTAGCGTCAACATTTCGAGATTGTACAATTTTGCTTTTGGGTCTGTATGTCTGTCAATTTTCATCCGATTTTCACGGATCTTGGCACAAGTATTCCTTTACTTGAAACAACTCTTTTTTTTTTTTGTTAATTTTAACGCCTCTGTCTACCCCTTCGGCGATATAGATGTAATATGTGAGTAAAATTATCTGTTATTGTTTGTTTAGAATGAAGATTTGATAGTCTGGATGCGTACAGCTGCTTTGCCAGCGTTCCGGAAACTGTACCGACGTGTGAACCACGACAAAGATGGCTTCCGGGATGGGCTTGTTAAAGGAAGTTACGCACTCGTCGTGAAATACAGTAAGTTTATAACTGATGTATTATTAATAATCAACGAAACGAAATTTTTTTTTTCAACAAACGGACCTTTACTAAGTTACTTTGCGATAGCGAGCGATTATTATCTATGTCTTTATCACTCGTACCCAGTAATGACGTAAGTTGGTCGACGAGAGCTGTCGTTGCGTGTTTCATGGTACAGGCAAATATTTGGAACCGTAGTTGTCAACATTGATAGAGTTAGTTCTATCATAAATACGTCTGATTCGGAATCTTCCACCCAAAGATCTCACATATCAATATCTACAGACGACAGCGATTATAATAGGGAATTAAAGGAATATATAATCTATATATAGAAATGGGGAATATCCCCCTTAGCTCTCGAGAACTACATAAGCTCCAATGATAGTTGACCCCTCTATGGATAGCCCTCGAACTGGAGGCAAGCCAAGAAATCGTAAATTAGACCTAGCCCTAAGGGGTCAAAAGTTATAGGCCAAAACCTATGGCGTGGTGCGGCGCGAAGCAACTCGCAAGACACCGTATTAGTAAATAAAGGAATAGGGAACAAATAATAATATTAAAGGTAAGTATACAGGGTGGCTCATTCAGAGCGGTCAGTATGGGAAAGTCTGAGACTATAAGATATACGAAGATCTGTTCTTAGGAACCATGTCATCGATTTTAATAACAAGAAAAATTGCATTCATACATTTTAAAAAAACTTGTACTCAGCTCGGGAATCGAACCCGGACGTTTTGGAAAAAAAAACTAACACTATTTCTATTTAGATATCGATTGTGTAGGTCTTAAGCAGTAAATATTTCTATGAAACATGATGTCTAAAATGAATAAAAGGCGTTGTTTTCACATACTTTAATTTATTTTAGTAGGTGTTCGAAGTGACCATCGTTTTTTTCAATACAATATTCAACACGTTTAGGTAACCATCTTACTATTGCATTTTGTATCTTCATGTGGTGAATTTGCGTTAAAATTGAATCTATGGCTGCTTTTAGGTCTTTAACGGTCATAGCTTGTTTTGTACACTTCATCCTTAACATAACCCCACAAGAAATAGTCTAGAGGCGTTAAATCGGGCGATCTCGCGGGCCATTTGATAGGGCCGTTCGTACCAATCCATTTCTGGGAAAAGTGCTCAGTTAAAAAGTCTCTTGCTATGCGACTATTGTGAGCCGGTGCTCCATCCTGTTGAAAATAAAGTTGTTCTCTTACTTCTGCTGACATTTCTCCTAGGGCCTCTAAAAGATCTTCTAAGATTGCAAGGTACTTGAAACTATCCAAATGTCCATCATAAATTTTAAACATGAGTACCTTATTATAAAGTAGGCCGACCCAGCAGTTAAATGAGAATCTAACTTGACGGCTCCCTTCGTGCATTCTTAAGTGATTTTCTCGACTCCAATAGTGATGATTTTTACGATTGTACATTCCGTTGTTGGAAAATTGCGTTTCATCAGAAAATATTTCGCACTTTAAAAAATGTCTGTCTAGACCCATTTGTTCTTTTATCCAATTGCAAAATTCAAATCGTCTAATATCATCACCTGCATGTAAGGCCTGCATCCAATATCCATTCTTGTAGCACTTGTATTTGTATTTCTTTAGGGTTCGTTGAATAGTCGGACGTGAAATTTCAGGAATATCACGACTTGCACCACGGGTTGAGGCATCTGGTGTAGCTTCAAAATAGGTTAAAACGTTCATTTCCATGTTTTCATCGCATTTTCTTGGTTTTGTTATTTTTGGCTTTTTAAAACTTCCATGGGTCTTCAAATTGTGAACAATTTTATTGAATATCTTACGAGTAGGTAAAATACGTGTCGGATATTTAATATGGTACCAATATAGTGCACGGAAGCTATTTCTGTCATTTTTAAAGTAAGCTTCCAATAAATCCAACTGCTCAGTGTTTGTAAAAGGCATTTTCCCAACCACACAGCGCTACACACAAAAATACCTAAGCAAAATTTTAAGTTCCCGCCAAAACAATGACACTCCAATGTTTTTTTCTTTTTTTTATTGCTATTCGGCCAGTCACACGAATACGTTCCATTTTCAAATGAGGTTTATCACGTCTCTGTATCAGCATACTTAAAATAAGTATGTAGAGGGCTTTTCAATTGATTGTTAGTGTTTGATTAATAGAAGTAAGCAATTGCAGTCATTAATAGATAATATTATCGCAGATAACAAAACTTCCGGAATGGTTTAATGCAATGCCAATGCCATATGATATGTAAAGCGGTGTATGTAACAAGTTGCGACACCAACAAAGAGGTACAAACAACCATAGAGACAAGTTTACATGCCTGAACTTGTTGAATATTGTAATGGCGGTCACTTCGAACACCTACTAAAATAAATTAAAGTATGTGAAAACAATACATTTTATTCATTTTAGACATTATGTTTCATAGAAACATTTACTGCTTAAGACCTACACAATCGATATCTAAATAGAAATAGTGATTGTTTTTTTTTTCAAAACGACCGGGTTCAATTCCCGAGCTGAGTACAAGTTTTTTTTAAATGTATGAATGCAGTTTTTCTTGTTATTAAAATCTATGACATGGTTCCTAAGAACAGATCTTCGTATATCTTATAATCTCAGACTTTCCCATACTGACCGCTCTGAATGAGCCACCCTGTATACCTCGCGTCACATAAGAAGAACACTCACCTTCAAGCTGCGCAGTAGACGATTTATCGATCTATATGGTGGTAGGAGCGAGAGTACCGATGCGCGAACACACGCCTCCCACTCTCGCCGAACGTTCTTCTTATATGAACACTATTATACCTTGTTGTTTCCCGACGTTTCGGTTGGATTGCTCCAACCGTGGTCACGGTTCGACTGTTAATAAGCAGAAGGTAAGCTATCGTACCGTAAAGTTTGCCTTGGCTAAAACGGGACTTGTCTGTCTGTCTGCCACCAGGCTGTATCTAATGAACAGTGGTAGACAAACAGTTATTTTTTTACAGATGATGTATTTCTGTATCCGCTATAACAACATATACTAAAAAACAGTTAAAAAAAATATTTAAGGGGCTTCCATAAAACAGACATGATTTTTTTTGGAGTGTTTTAGTCCCAAAATACCGCCTTGGAGCCTCTTAGTTTTTATAGATAATGGTACAGGACCGTTCCAGCGCGAGTCGAACTAGCACTCGCCCGCTTTTCAATTCCAATAACATACGGAACAAATATAAGTAGGAGTTTATACACTGAATGAAACTTTTCCAGACTATCCCGTGGTTGACTTCGACGGCAAGAAGTCCTTCGTGATATCGACAACATCTCTACTCGGCGGCAAGAATCCTTTCCTGGGCGTCGCCTACGTCGTTGTTGGAACATTGTGCCTTCTACTAGGCATTGTGTTACTTGTTATACACGTCAAATGCTCTAAAAGGTAAGATTTATTGACAATTTTTGTGCCAGTAAGATTGCAAATAAGTGTAGAGCCCACCTAAAATAGCAGTGTTGACTTTAACCAACGATATGATATACCTGTCGTTGGTAATGACAGAGTGGTCATGGGAAGGAAAAGGTCGCGAGACATAAATTTTCTGCATCATCATTGGTTGAGGAAATCGACATTATGATGTCCCCTACGAGAAATACGAAATACCTATCGTATTTAAAATACGGTATAATATAAATGGATTTTAGACTATTGCATTTCCCGCGCTAATCGTGCGATAGTTGCTACGCGTAGCTAGCCGATCAGAGACGTACATTGACAATAGAACTAACTAGGGCGGTTCGCTGGAACGCGGGCGGTTACATCGAAATAATAAAGACGGAGCTGGCGGAATCTTAACCTAACTCTAACTAAGCTAAAAAAAAAAAAATCGCGAGCCAACAATTAGTTTTCAAATGCTGTATTTAAAAATAAATTTCGGGCGCGAGGCAACAATCAAATTTTTTAGCACTGTCATACACCAAAAACTATACAGCAAACCACAGGCTTATGTTATATCTTTATGCCAAATTTCAAGTTGATATGTTAAGAGATACGCCCGCTATCGTGTCGCATACATTCTTGATTGAGCCCATCGTTGTGAAGACTCCGCAAGCTCCGTCTTAATTACTGCCCAATAGTAATCGTTGATCATAGAAAACAAAATATATCGTGTGTAAGACCCATGTGTTCGTTACCATACAAATTGTATAGGCCAGATCCTGTTCAGACGTCATAATGCGTGGTGTACATCGCATGTGAAGGATGTGCATGTTTGTTCCGTGTCTATAACTGTGTAGTAGGTACCTATCCAGCTATCCATAAGATAATGGTTGTATTATCAGATACGCACATAGCTACTACCTAGAAGGGTCCCAAACCTCGCACATTGACGCTGTTCCCTCGTAAGTTTATCATATTTATTTCGTTTTTTTTTATAGTACCTTGTTTATATCTATACTATTATATAATTGTAAAGTGGTCGTGTCTGTACATTGGAGATATTTGAAAAAAAATACTTGGGTTATGTTATGTTAACGATACTGAACACGAAAATATTTTTTTTTAATTTCCTGTCTGTTTGTCTGTTTGTTCGCGATGGACGCAGAATCTACTGAACGGATTTTGATGCGGTTTTTTTTGTTAGACAGGGCTTGGTCAGACTTAAGAGCCATTTCACAAAATGCGCCGTCTTAGTACTGTGCCCACTTGTGTATCGTAATTTATTGTAATTTCGATTGAAGTTATATCAATATTTTGACAAAGTATATGCAAGAATTTCCTATATTGCTGCAGAAATCGGTTCTCTAATGAACGTAGTTTATTTTGGAATAATTTTATTTTGGTAATTACTATGTATTTAAACCAAAAAATCACGATCAAATTGCGATGTTAAACTCAAAAATTGGCCGAATGGTTTATTTTTTGACTAAATAATAATAATACAATTCAATCATCTGTTACATTAAATGACGATTAAAATATATATCCAATGCTTTATGTATTTTTTTAAACTCAATTTATAAGTATTTTTGATTGAAATACGACTCTGAAATCAACTCTGCACCCGTTTTTCAATAAAATGCTTGTGGGAAATTGATTACTATTAGATCAAATAAGTTATTTTTAGTAAATGTGTTACATTAAACGTCAACACGAAAGCATGGCCCATTTTTTGCGCATATTCAATAATTACTAGTTATTACAGACTATGGTAATTTAGGAGCTCAAAATATTAGAAATTCGTGCGAAAACGTGAAATGGCTCTTAAAATCTTACGTTTGTTTCATCGCAATCGGTTGATTAGAACCGGAGATGTGACCAAAAATATAATAAACTGAATTTAACGGAGATATATAGATGTCGCTTATTATTGTTAGGTATTAATGAAATTTGGCTGATATTGATGAAATTTGGTACAAGGATAGATTAGATCTTAAGAGAGGACATTTATGATGGTATGTTTGGTCGCGATAACCGACATCCACGCGGGCGGAGCCGCGGGCAACAGCTAGTATTTTATATTTTCACTAGCGGACGCCCGCGGATTCGTCTGCTTGACATATTGTATACTAAAACCTTCCTCGAGAACTACTCTAGCTATTGATGAAAACCGCTGCCCGTCCGTCTGTCACTGGGCTGTATATCTTAAACCGTAATAATTAGACAAGGAGGGTGATTTATTTGCCGTTTTGGAACCCTTTGTGCTCGAGTTCGAGTCGCGCTTGGCTGATTTTTTATAAACAACATTCGCTTGGGATATAATATGAGCCTGCAGTTAGGTTCACATGTCAGCAGATGCGTCAGCGGACGTCAGTAGAAGCGTCCGCAGATAGATCGTACGAACCCTCCACACGTCTGTGGGCCAATCAGTCCGTAGCAATCCTCGACAGATACACCTACTAGCAACATTTAAAAAATGGATATATACTTTGTTTATTTAGGTAGTTAACTAAAAGTAAACAATTAAAATAGCGGTTGACGTGTTTTTGAAACTGTCTGTAAAAATGTACTAAATGTAAAAGTAATACTGCTCGATAGCTCGGTGACTTTTTTGACTGACATTTTTCTTAGTCTGGTTTGTATGTGTCTTTTGTGACAATGTCAAAGTCACGTCAACCCAGCATTTTTATTGCTGCTTCTAATTATTAATTTAGTACTTACAATTAGGTACTATCTACTTGAGAGTGCATCGCAGTAGAGCATCAATAAACACCATAGATAATTTACCTAGCGTGCACTCTCATTGCGACTGCGACAACACTGATGCGGCTGTAGACGTGTGGACTGACAACTAACGCTCCCGCCAAATCCTTTGATCTGTGCCACAATAAAATACACGTCAAACATTGATACCACAACTTCAAATTACCGAAATGGTACCAAATAATTGTCGGAATCGTAGAATGTTCCCACTTTCATTTAAAAATAATTCAAAATCGGTTCACACAAAGATATGAGGTAACAAACATTAAAAAACATACCTTTTTGGAAGTCGGTTGAAAACCGACAACACACAGATTGGCGATGCTAAATACCTACACACAGACGAGCAAAAAGCCCCGTCTACGAGCGTTTTTCCAGTCATAAGTGTTTTTCCACCAGAGCGTGCAGACGTCAATGTTAAATTTCATAAATTAAATGCGTTTCATGTCGTGCAGACCGCCCCCGCTATATTAACGAGGCTAGTCGAACTGATTTGACGTTGAAATCGATACGCATTGCGGGCGAGATCCGGAGGATGCCGCGCTGGTGAAACAACGCATGACTTGAAAAGTGCCCTTAACGTTGAGAGACGCATCCGCAGATGCCATCTGCTGTTGCATTTGATGATGTCTGGAGTTAACTATTTTTTTTGTATTTGGCATCTGTACTATATTATAAGTACCTGCTATAAATATTGAAACAGAAGGTCTTAAAATAGTATTATTTTATCAGTGGCAAGGGGCAGGGAATATTGGAAACGGAATCGAGCCTCCGCGAAACTTTTCTCTTATCTTACGAAACACAGGATACAGATAATTGGTTCATTTTTTATTATCTTTATTTATTTAGTAGTATTTTTGTTTAGTTCTTCACTTCTTCTAGCTTTCTTTTATTCGTAATAGTTGGTCCCCTGACATATATATATATCGTCATATTTTGATCAATTCACACAATATCTTTATAAATTGTAGCCTATGTGTTATTCTGATGTATAAGCTATACTATTGTAAAGTTTCATTAAAATCCATTCAGTAGTTTTTACGTGAAAGAGTAACAAACACCCATCCATCCATACATCACAAACGTTCGCGTTTATAATATTAGTAGGATTTTGCACTGATACTGAATTTTGCCGAACTGAGGCTTCACTGTATGTGTGAATCGACCTTAAGAATCCACGACCACAGTCCCAACTCCATATCTACTGATCGTTCTTACCTTTATTGGGGACACGGACATGTTCTGAGAAAGTTTCAGCGTTTTATAACAAGACAGTCGTGGGCCCTTTGTATAGTAGTAAACTATAGGTAGTATTAAATCCTATATTCTGCCTCAATTATTGGTACGGGCCCGACGGTCTTCCTCTACAGCGGTATTTGCCTTGATAAGTACAGGCAAGACTAACGGCCAATTTCAATATTCAATCTTGATCCATACTTTGCTATCTGGGTATGATAATTCAATGAATTCCTGATTTGACAAGAAAATTATTGTATTTATCAATTCCCGATAGCAAAATATGGATCTAGGTTGAATATTGAAATTGGCCGTTAGTTCCTTTGCCATTTGCCAACCGCAATGCGATCAACCGTAACGACCGGTGGTTATGCTGCTTACCGCCTGGACACAGGCAACATATCGTAGCTATTTTACTGATTGACAAGCATTTCTTGTATTAATTAATCTGATTTTGTTTTCCAGCACAACCGAGATGATAAACGTAAACCCACGCACGCCGTACTCCTAAATCGAACGTTACTTCTACGTCGACATGGGGAAAAAAATTCCATTAGTATGAAATCAACGAAAATGAAAAAAAAAAAAAAAAAAATTACCTATGTATTACAGCCGCTGTCAGATATAATAGTAGCAAACATAGTGACGAAATGTGTCGTCGATAAGTTTCATAGATGTACTACAAGTTATCATTAATATCTGGACAGATGCTTGTCAATAGTTTCTGTACTAATAAATAAGCTAAAATTTAAAATTTTAAAATATTGTGTCACTTTTTCTGCTACAGTATATCTGATAACGACTGTACAGATAAAGAGCAGATTATTTTTTTATGTTACTATCATATTATATAAAATATATATTATAAACTTGCTTTTTAACACACGAATATTATTTAATTTTTGTCAGTGTACTCGTGGAATGTCAGGAAATAAAATGACGTTCCGAATTTTCTATAAAAATATTTTTGACAGACGCGAGTATCGAAAACAACGCATTTCATGGTAAACGTGATAAAACGTGGTATAAGTAAAACTAGGTGTCGGTACCTAGTTCGGACCAGAGTTCTCTCAGCGAACACAAGAATGTCCATATTTTTATGTCACCGTATTAAGCTGTATTCACACTTTATCGAGCGTCCGCGCATAGACAATAGACGTAAATACCGTCAATTGTGGCAACTTTACCATATTTTTTTACTTTTATGCAATTTACTCCAACATGAAGCCTAGCTATGAAAGTTTTGCTTGATCTATATGGTAAAAAAGAAGTCTCTTTTGGTTGAATTATTGAATTCTACAAAAACTTTACCTAACCTTTAGTTTACATAGAATGTGTGCCCCAGAGTGCACGCGACGTAAAGTTACTAATAGTCCTGGCGCTGAAAAAGTGATGTATGTATTTTTGAAGCAGCTATCTTCGTTTAAATTGGTAATACCAATACATAGGTAAAGTTGTCCCAAGAATTGTTCATATTTTATAGAAATAGGTGAATGTCATCAGGGTTTTCGAAAATAATAAAACTTTTTTTTAATACCTACCTAATTTATTATTGAACAGAAAAGTCCTCCAAAATTATAAACAATGAAATACCTATTTCACGTAGATAATTATAATAAAAATATTCGTTAGGTACCTTATTTCTGTAGGTACCTACATATTTAAAAAAAAAGTGTCCAAAATTAAAACATCTAAAACTTTCTAAAGTCGATAATCAGAATAAACAAAATAAACAACCTCTATAAAAGCAATTCAGTCTCTTGGTATCTTATTATTATTGGCACCTATCAGTTGAACTTCTTTCATAATCATTCCTTCAAATAGTAAAACTGTTTTTTTGTCTATAATTTTTCAACATAATCAACAAAATAATCCTCCAAAACAATAAACAAATAAATACCTACCTACCTATTTAACATATATAATATAGGCACATAGGTAGGTATAAGAAAAAAATGTCTATAATTAAAACAACTCGATAAAACTATTTTCCTATTATTATTGGCACCAGTCAAAAAATACTACGGAATCGAACCAACCGCTTTTAGAGCGATTATAGCGTGCCCCTTCTGGCCCACCGTTAGACCACTCAGTCCACAAATTTTCGGATTTGTGAAATACGTATGGCGGCAGAAGTTCGCCGTCAGCAGTCCCGGCAAACATAAGTGATATACATCCTTTTGAATGATTGACTATTCTGTCAGGGTATTTTACCCCTCGGCGAAAAATATATTTTGTAGAGCCCGGATCGTCAGAAACATTAGTTTCGTCGTAATTCATTATATTTGTAGGTGGCAGATTTTGAAGAGAAATCTCAAGATTTGCAAAATATTCCTTGAATTTATCCAACGTTCTTTCTGCTTGCGCTTTAGTAATATTTTGAGTGGATCTGAGCGTTAGTTGGTCTTTATACCGTTCTAAAAAACTTTTTACCCACCAATATCCGGGAACTTGGTCATTGAATATGTAAGTTTTACTATTTTTTCGAAGGTAATCATAAACCGCCAGTTTTAAGTCCAACTGTGATAATGGACATCCAAAGTTACCTGCCGCTATGAGTACTTTGACAAATTTTTCTTCTTCTTTAGATAGACGAAAACTCGGGCCAGGCTTAGTACGTTTTGCACTCTTTTTTCTATAGTCCGTCGGGGTATGCCAAACTGCTTCTCAGCTTGTCGTAAGAAGTTGTGTTTTTGTTCTTAAGTAAATCTACGGCTAATAACAGCATCTCTTCAGAGTCAGTTTTGTAACTTCGCGCTCCCAAACGTCTTCTATTTCTTTGTTTGACTCGACTTTTTGGAGGTATCTTGAATAAGACGATATATATCTGAAATAAGTAGGCACCTTATCAGGAAAATTTAACACCTGCCTAATTATATATTTCTTGCACTCTAAAATCTAACATAAACAAATAGCAATAAAATTATAGGTAGGTAACCTACCTATCTATTATTAAAGTTATTGTTCTGAATAACTGAACGAAATGTGACAACCCTAGTCATAGGTTAAAGTTGCCTTTGTGCCAAGTGAGGTAACTTTACCTAACCTCAAACAACATTACCTTTTCCAATAACTCGAGAAATAGAAGTTTTATAAGATTAAATAATTGTGATACACCATAGTAACAATATTTCCTATAATATTTTTATATAATCCACTGACCTGCACTTTATATTCTGCAAGAAAAACCAATCTTAATGCGGTGACACAGCAAATACAATTGACCACATGCAATGAAAAAGCACACTACTTTGACAGTTGACGAAGTTGCCAGCTTGAAAAACTTTTTGGGATACCACAAATTATTATATAATCTACCAATAAGTGTAAAATTGTGCTAACTGACACAGATAAAAAAATATTTAATGTAAACTAGTACAGGGTATGCTTAGGTAAAGATGCTCTCGGAAAGTAAAGATGCCACGATTGAGGTACTCTCATTGACGGATTTTTCGAATCTACCAATGGGATTCTCGCGACTGAACGAAGCACGCTCTTATAGGCAGATTCCGTCGTAAGTCTATTGTCTATGCCCGGACGTTCGACAAGTGTGAATACGGCTTTAACATAAAAATTGTCAAGAACATATTTTAAATAAACGCATCAAGGCGTCTCTTTAAAATACATTCATGACAATTTATGCATAGTAGAATGTTAGAACATTTCCTTCACTTGAGTTATGAGACAGTGTATCAAAAGCCAAGAAAAAGATTTTAACGTTTAACATAGATCTAAAAAAGCTTATATTTGTATTTAAATTGTGTTAGAGAATATTTTATTGTGATAATATCAATGTTCATTTTCTTAAGTTTTGTACTTTTCCGTACTTGGTACTTAGGTTCTTTTAGAATGCGTGAAATAGTTTTCTTATTCCTAATTCCCACGGGAACACAGTAACGGGATAAAAACTATCCTGTGTTTTAATTTGGGAAATGTTCAATGGTTTAAGCTTGATCGAGTCACAAATATCCTTCCTGAATCTCATTCTAAAACCTAAATAATGTTGTACAAATCAAATATTTATTACTAACACTTACCTTTTAATGCATTTGCTACTTATTACGTTTAATTTTATATGTTTTAGTAATTAAATCTGCACTTAAATTGCATTAGTTCAAGTTAGTTCAGTATTTTATTACTGTAGATGTAATCTTTCATATTTTATTCATATTATAAAGTTTAATATTATTACTGCCGAATACTGAAACGTCATCAAATATTTAGGAGCTGGCTATTTGAGCAGCCCTTCTTCTTTTTTTAAAATCGTGGCTCCACCGATGTTCATCGATGATTTCGCCAATGTCAAGGTAATGCTTGATCAGTTGATAGTCCCGCACAGAAGAACTAGTTATTCCTAACTAGCTCCAGGTGTAGGACAAGGAACGTTGTTCGGTATGTGAGTGTCTGGAAACCCGATTTTTGTGGAGCGCCAGAGGTAACCTAAAAAACCACCAGCCACGCGCTCAGCAAAACTCGAACTCCTCGAGCAGCCCTTAAACTTAATTTTTTTCATAACCAAACGTCACTTTTGAGTATCTAATTATTTGAGTGACGTTTCTGTATTCGGCGATTAGATATCCTTATTAAGTATAAAGTGGTAAGAGTAGATTACCCAATTAAGTTGAACGAAACAAATAAGAAACAAAGACACAACGTATTGTTGACACTTTATTGACGTAAACGTCACCAGTTACCACCTATTGACGTTTTACCAGTTGGTTGCACTGCACCTGTCAGTGTTTACTGCAGTCAACCAAACATCAGCTCTAAGAGCATGGCAGTGTCGACTACAATCGATCGAGAGATCGGTGCATTACACACCAACAATTTGCCAGTATTTTTAGTCCCACGTTAAACCAACATTCAACCAATTAAATAGCAAGAATTTGTGATCATGTCATCGTCATTGGTTGAATATGTGGATCGAATGAAGTCTACGTTGGCCTGCTGCATCTTTGACAAAAAACTTTCATATTTTAATTATATTTGACTAGGCATTTAACCTCGAATATTTCTATTGGTTCCTATTGAAATTCGAATAATTGCTAAGAAAATTATTGAATATTATTTCCAGTTAAATAAACACTAATTAGGGCTTGTACACAAAATTGTGTTGTGACGATGTTCGCAGTAATTTTACATATTTATTATAAATACATTTCGAATGAACATCGCACCAATTGGCAGTTTTGTGTACAGACCCTTATACAAGATAGACGCTTATTTCTTTAGACGCTATGTGCGTCTAAAACGTGAGAGAAACAAACGAAACTAACTTATAACCATCTTATATAAATTATTGTGATAGTTGTAGTTACATTAGATTTATTTCCTAAGTGCCTTTATAACAATTAAGTAATAGTTTATCGTAATACTTATAGATGTCATTGTCGCTATCTCACGTTAAAAACCATACTCAGAGACTTGTTTATTTAAAGATTGATATACTTTGGTCGAACACTAGACCTCGCCAACTGTAATATATTATTGGAATTTTTCCCGGCACCAAATTATAAAAAAACTCACGACGAAAAAAAAATTTCCATAAAAAACATTATTTGATATTTTAGCTCACGATGAAATAATTGTATTAAATCAAGGAACACTTGTGCCAAGTTTCGTGAAGATCGGTAAAAAACTGTGGCTGCTAGCCCGGAACACACGTACAGACAGACAGACGGATGAAAGAAAAATGTAAAATGTTTATCTATATAAAAGTATTGTCTCGGGTTACAATAATGGAAATTATTTGATCTACAAAAGTGGAATAATAATTCTTTTCTCGAAACTAGTTACTAAACAGCGATAGAAAAATCTTCTCTTGTAACTGCTTAGGTGAGTTTAGTTACCAAAGAAGAACAAAAATTCTTCTCTCACAACCAGTTACCAAACCGCGAAAAATAATTCTTTTCTTGTAACTGGTTACGAGATTTCAGTTACGAATATGGATGAAGGTGTTTGAACGTGGTGTCGTTATTATTATCGGCCAATTTCAATATGCAATCTCTATCCATACTTTGCCACCGGATAGCAAACTATAGATCGAGATTCATGAAAAAAGAGGAAGTGCCATTTGTCACGTACTGGGACAAAGTGGCATTCACCCGAATATCGCAATGTGCCGTTAATCACGATGAAGGCTGTTGAATTTGATACGCGTAAACTAAAGATAGTAGCTATAGGCTATAGATAATCGATTTGCTAAGTCTCTGAGTATGGTGATAACTGATAAGTTTTGCTATACCTAATAAGCACCTATGCACTTACGTAGGTTCAGTAAACACTAATTAATTGGTCTCACGCGAAATATTCATATTAGTAGACATAACCAGGGCATCAAAAATATCGAAGTAGGTATCATTCCGAAAGTTTGCCATGCCATTGGCCTGCTGGTTATCTGTCAGTATGTGGAATGCTTAAGAGCTCGCTGTGGCGGAGTAATAAGTTCTGACTGACACCTTTTCGGCCTAATTCATTCACATCAATCTCCAATAAAAATCTTCTTAGCTTTATTGAAGTGGCTGGACAGATGTATCGGTATTACCGTAAAATATTAAGTGAGTCATGTTCACCACATTCCTTGACATAGATATATTAAAGTTAAGAACAGGTCACGAGGCGTAAGCGGAGCTTTGCATTTGTGTGAGTGCAGTGTTCGTGAACGTATATGTGACCTCTTTTACACACACATATGTTGTAAACACAGCTACAAAAAGAGTTTTTACTCTACTTTTCGTGGTCACTCACACAAATGCAAAGCTCCGCTTACGCCTCGCCACCTGTACCTACCTAATAATTGTACCTACCCAGAAATACTTTCACGTATAATGTGTTTCTAAACATAAAAGTCCTAATCGAAATTGTTTTTAGCTATGTTTTTAAAACTACTCCATTTTTTTAAATATTCTAATTTCTATACAATCTGCAATATACAACGTGTCCCAAAATTCAACGATAAGCCGGGACTGCAGGGCGAGCATGGCGGTAGGAAGGGTTTGTCGATAACTAATGGTATCGCAGAAAATGTCAATGACGTTACCTAATCAACACATTTTTTAAATTTCCTGTCATATCATTGGTTATCGACAAACTCTTCCTACCGCCATGCTCGCCCTACAAGTCGATGACTGTCCCGGTAAAAATAAAAAAAAAATCCAACAATTTTTTAAGTTACTTATATTCATTTTTAGAAAAATTATGGTAATGTGATGTGATACGCTACACCTTATAATTTGATGCTGTTGCCACAAATGTGAACATATCACCACATTGTTTGATGTATGATTACTAAGTATTATCAAAATTGTTTCTCTTTGTCTTGTGCAGCATTTATTTGTAATCACTTGTATTTTAATGTTAACACCAAAACTTATTGATCATTACTTAGTTTATTAAATGTTTTCATAAAAAAATGGTTTGTAATTTTAAAATTAGCAATCTACTTATTTTAAAAGTTATTTTACAAGCACACGATACAAGCTGTGATACTGTTACACTAAAGGCTCGGGTACAATAGGGGACAAAATGTTCCCCAACACGATGCGCAACTCGCTATCTATGTGATGTTTTAATGTTGCCCAGTGACCAGTGTCCCAACATTTTACGTGACGCGAGACATGTTGCTTGTTCCCGCTCCAAGAGCGAGCGCATTAGGTATGTCCCGCGTCAGCGTCTCGCCTATTGTATTGACTACAAAATGCTCCCCGACAGACAATTCCACGTAGTCGTATATGAACATGTCCTGCAATATATTACTTCATTTGCCCCCCCTGGTGAATACGAGGCTTTATAGTGGCGAGCTATGCATCATTTCAAATAATAACGTCTTATATTATTTGGAATGTTCGAGAACCTAAAACTAAAAAACAAGGTGGGGTGAAATCAATTTACCATTTTACCCTACCTGATGTCCTGATTGCCGAGCGCCTCTGGTGAACACACAAGGAATTTCCAGTGGCGCCCGGTGGACCCTGATATGTCATGAGTCAGATCCAGATGCCGTAAGAGCGTAGCCACACGATCCGCCTTCAGTCCGGTCGTGGCGCCAGACCATTGCCTTAAAGGCGTTCTACTTACAAATCACTATGCGCAGTCACACGACTCGTTGTGCCTGCCGCCGTGTGGGCGGCACCGCATTATGACAGTAAAAAAGGTCGATTTTGGTTCGTGGGCACAAGACGGGCGCGAGGTGGGTGCTAGGCTGGCACTTCTCGTGTGTGTGTGCGGTTGGACCTAAAGCGAGTTAGACGCGGGTCCTGTCACGCTTGGCAGTCGGGAGTCGTCCTTTTTTCCGCACCGTGTACACGATGCCGCATACAAACCGAACCTGCACCGCATGGTATTTTATAAACGATTTAAAACAGAAGAAAGAAATAAAAGATCAAATGTTTATTCGAATTGTCTTTTGCATTACAGTGATTATTTACTTCTGCCAAACTGCAGCACAGTTTGTTGGCAGACGTAGCTCCTGATTAAATCAATCACAACACAATGTCCTTATGTATGTACTTAAACTATCTAAATGTATTCTACAATTTTGCAGTAGGTAGTTAGTATTGCTACCATGAACATATGAACAATATGTAGGCAGCCGCCGTGCAGTTTGGTTCTCATTCGTATACATACACAAATTGCGGTGCCGGTCCGGTTTGTACGCGGTTCCGTGTACACAGAGCCTTAAGGCCCAACCATATTATAGGTCACGCCCGTCAATCACGAGAACCTTATTGGCAGATTCGAAAACAAAATGACGTAGGAGGGGGAGTCTACCAATCGATTTTGGTAAAAAAAAACTGCAAAAACAGATTTCCATAAAAAAATTTCTGAGCTTTACGTTCACGGCAAATAAAACTTAAAATATAAATTATATTTCTATCCTAAAAAATAAACATATCCGTATCCACAATTTTCAACTTTGGGAGGGCATAACCAATGAGTAAGCTTACAAGGAATAAACCTACAACTAAGTATATCATTACGACTGCCCAAGTAGGCATAGGGTGTTCTTTAAAGCATCCGTGCTTGGTGATAACAGTTGCTTCACTGGATGTTCGGGCATGTGACTCCGTGTGGACGGGAACACTTTGGATAGGAGTCGTAGAGTTCAGTTCTGAGGTAGCTGAAATAACAATATACCTAATATTAAAAGCCGGGAGAGCAGGGATTGTATTGTTGGTAAAATATGTATGTTGGTATGTCACACCGGTTCTGGCTCTAGGAATATAGGTACGTGCGATTACAGAATGGTCGTCCATACAAATGGAATAGGTAGGTAGGTAGGGGAAGACCGGGTAATGGAAGTCAAATCTACTACGACTATTGTATGGGTTTATTGTTGTATGATTTCAACTGGGTTGGGAAAAGAGTCAGTGTATAATGATAATTGTTGTATGATTTCATAATTGTCACAGCTCGAGATAACGCAGACCTTGCTGGAAGGTAATGGTAATTGACCGAGCGAGCGAAGCGACCGAAAGCGTCTCAGTTTCAACTCGAGGACTGGCCGATTTGGCGTTGTTTGTCTGTAAGTATGTATGTGTGTCAGTTCCGGTCTACAGGCCGCATTTTTCAGCCGATTTTCATGAAATTTGGCACAAGTGTTCTTTGTTGAAATGCAAGGCGCAACTTTTGTCGAAGGGATTTTTCGATTGAGGAGAAAATGGGGGTAAAATGGGGAAGAAATGCGGAGAAAATGATCTTTTCTCATTTTCTTTTTTTGCTGGTACCTCTGTTGGTGCGCATGGAAAGTCAGCCACCAGACCACGTCCCAAAAGGATGTTAGGGACCCGAAAATAACGCGAGGTCTACTGTTCGCAGACCTACTAGTTTTACAACACCTATTAGGTACATATTTCAAACAAATAAAGGTAGATACTCGGGGCCATCCATTAAATACGTCGAATTTTATGATTGACTTTTAACGAGTTAAAATTCAACAATAAAATCTTTTAGTTTATCGTATGTATTATAAATTTCATAAGCTAATTGGTTAAAAAGGCCCCCGCCCCGCGTCCTGCAAACCATCAGGAAGGTAGAGCTTATCGTGGTTTACCTATCATTTATACGTAGGTCTTTTAAAAACTTTGTGAGGTTGCAAATACATTTTTTGGGTTTAACGATCGTTTGCAAGACATTCAACTTCTTTGGGTGGCCCGACAGGCCCTTGGACAGTTTTTCACAATTAATGGATTAATTTTGATTAGGTATTTATTTTGATGAAATGTCAAATGTGGCCTTATTTTAGATGGGTAAATAGGTACTAAGTGTTCGGGGCGCATTTTTGAAAGTGTGTGACGTCTTGTCAAAGCTTCAATCGCTGCGATGACGTCATGCCTTAAGCCTAGCCTAGCCGTGTTGCACTAATAACCCGATATCGTGCTCCACGAATTTAGGGCAAACATGACCCTACTCATCCTATCTGAAATATATATAAGTATAGAAAAATCTAGAAGTAAATATATGCACCCTGCACTATTGTAACTCGGTCTCAGGACACAATGTAGTCATGGAGTAAGGACTTATGTGAAATGGTACCTACTTCTAACATATTTGTCATGCGTTTTCGCTGTAGCCGAGGTCACCGGCTCTGTAAAAGTTTCACTCTCTGTGACTGAAAACGTCGTAGAATTTGCTGAAATAAGATAAGTGGTGCTTTTATAGCCAAACTCGATAGACAGGCAAACAAAGATTATAGCAATTCTATAGGAACTTGAAATCTCTGCTTGTGTTAGTTTGAGGGCGTAGGCACGTATGAACAATAATATTATTATATATCGTCCATCGATATTATATAAATATCGATGGAGCCACGTTTTTAAAAAAAGAAGAAGCCTAGCCGAAGCGTATTGCACTAGCACCGCGAAATCGCGCTCCTCAAACATAAGGCAAACGTCACCCTACCCATACTATCAGAAGTAAACATGCAAACAGTCCTTCAGTTCGGTCTCACGACACAATGGGCTCTTGTGAAAGAGTACCTACTTCTATTATATTCGTCATTGGTAAACGCATTCACTGTAGTTGAAGACAGAGGTGTTGACAACGTCGCAGAATTTGCTGAAATAAGATAAGTGTAGCTTTTATAACTCGATATACCTACAGGCACAAAAAGATTATAGCAATTCTATAGGAGCTTGAAATCATAGCGTAAACTCTGCTTGTATTAGTTTGAGAGCGTAGGCACGAATGAACAATGATATTATTGTTATTACATTAATTTTATCTTTTGGAACGTATGATGATGTATGGACACCGAAATATGCGCGGGTCTAGTAATAGTGGAAATATTATTCAAAGACCCAGAGGAACTATTGAGAATGATTATCCCAATAGACTTATAGACTTGGAGGGAGCCCATGACTGACAGACAAACATTCCGAAGAAAATATCAAAAACTGAAGCTTTATAAAATGAGGTAAGTCTGGTAAACCAGTAGCAACTTGCTGCCAGCGGTGAATATGACATGCGCATATTCACCGATGGCAGCAAGATTCAGGGTCAGGTCGGAGCCGCTCTCTCCATTTGGAGGGGCGTTGCCGAGAGCAGAACCCTCAAACTCAAGCTCGCCGATTATTGCACGGTTTACCAGGCTGAACTTTTGGCTATACGCAGCGCCACACGGGAGGTGCTAAAGACACGGGCGACATCGTGCGGTATCTATAGCGACTCCATGGCGGCCCTTCAATCGGTCCAGAACCCGAATTGCCTCCATCCACTTGCGGTGGAGACGAGACATAGATAATGTTAACACACTGTTTGACTGCTTCGGTGGCGTGGTCGGTAGTGCATCGGCTTTCGACGCCGGAGTCTCGGGTTCGATTCCCGGTCGGGACAAACTTTGTGTGATGACATATGCGTTTGTACCGAAGTCTGGATGTTTCCTATGTACTATGTATAATATGTATGTATTTACAAAAAAAAAAAAAATGTATATAAGTATTTATATCAGTTTATCTAGTACTCATATCACAAGCTCTGCTTAGTTTGAGACTAGATGGCGTTGTGTGCATTGTCCTAATATATTTATTTATTTATTTATTTATTGATGCACCAGGGAATAGCTGTGGCTTTCTTCTGGATCAAAGCCCATGTTAGATTGGACGACAATGAGAGAGCGGATGTTCTGGCCAAAGCGGCCGCCTTGAACCGAAAAAAGAAACCTGATTACGACATCTGTCCGATCTCATTCGTCAAGCGAAGTATTCGTAGTGCGTCGCTTGGCGAATAGAACCGGCGATATTTAGCGGGAGACACTGCGGCCATCACCAGAATATTTTTACCGGATGCACTGACGACATAATATAGCACAATTAGGTCAATCAACATTGATGGGATCACAACTCAAATTTTAACTGGGCACACACTGGTCAAATATTCGGAGAAGCACCCCTCCGAATATTTGAAGCGCTTTTTTCAGCGGTCAGCGAGACAGTCCCACAATATTGATCGCGTGTCCCGTCTTTGCGCAAGATAGATTTGAGCTGGAACAGGAACTAGACTGTGATATCGGATTAAACACCGCGAGTGACCTATTGAATAAAGCAAATAGGGACAAATTCTTGAAATACTGCAGAAAAATTGCCAACGTAGTAATAAACCGTAATAAAACCCGATAGCAACGTATGTTTTTAAAATTTTATAATAAATATTTAATGACAAGCATAAGCAAGTACAAAACAGCAGTAAAGTAGAGTGACAAGTAACATACATAGCGCACAGACCGACACACAAAACACACAAATATAACAAAAGATACAAGATAACACAGAGAGTAAATAAGCCACTGGCAAAAGGCCAAAAATAAAACAGGCAATACATCTTGAAGTACATAACTGAAAGAGATCAAGTTAAAAATTTACACAAAGCGAGTGTAAATAGATAGAAAGAATACTTAAAGAGTAATAACTCATGGGCACAAATGTAGAGTGCCCTAAAAGGTGTAAAACGTGAAGTTAATCTTATTTTAATTAAAAAAAAAATGGAAATTTATTGGAAATCTTAGTGTGCAAACAAGTTATAAATTATAATATCGCAAAAATGTTAAAGTGAATAAAGATTGTAAAATGTGTAAAATTGTAAAACGATGTTAAAAATGTAAAATAGAATAAATATGTACTGATAAAAATATAAAATTGAAAAAATATTGTTATAAAATATAAAATAGAATATAAACATTGCTAAAAATGTAAGATTGCCTAAAATGAATAAAAATTGTAAAAAGTGTAAAATTGTAATAGAAACTAAGATGATTTTAAATAATTGTATGAAATGTAAACTAGGAACCCACCAAATATATAAAAAGACTATGTTAAATTATTTACCCCTGGAATATATAAAATAAATAAAGAATGAAAAATTTGTTAGTGAGAATAGGGATCGGGAATGGGAGACCCATAACTAGGAGCTGCGTCGCTGCCGTGGTATTGCGCTGCAGCATGCAATTGAGCGAGGCGACTATTTCTATTAAGGCATTTATCAATCTATAAGGAGCAGGTTTTCAAAAAAAGTTATTGACCAAAAATATGCCAATAACTTTTTTTGAGGGTCCAATCAAAATTCGGTCTCGAACAAAACCTGCTCCTGAGAATGCTTGATTTTTGAGTGAAAAAATCATGAAAATCGGTTGTTGACCTATTTTTGGTCAACAACTTTTTTTGAGGGTTCTAAATAAAAATTCGGTCTCGAACAAAACCTGCTCCTGAGAATGCTTGATTTTTGAGTGAAAAAATCATGCAAATCGGTTGGGTTAGTTGTCGAGAAACAATTTCACATCGAGTTGCATTTGAGTCACGTGATAAGGAGCTCCGCTCGCTACGCTCAAGAAGAATGAAAGAGAGGTATGAAAGAAAGAAATAGTATGCAGAAGAATAAAAGTGCGAGAGGCATAAGAGAAGAACTGGCATAACAAAGAGAACTAGTTTAAAATAGACTCCACTTAAGGGGGAGATAGATCGCAAAAAAAAAAAAAAAAGTTCGGTAAGTAAGGTGCTATTTTACCCGTTTGCTACCTGATATCTCCGGAAGTAACCACAACCGACACTTCATACTTACTGACCGTTCTCACCTGTGTTGGGAACATGCTCTAAACAATTTAAAGCCCTTATAACGTGAGGTTTGTCTGTCAGTTATGCGCTCTTGGTGGATTACCAGTAAAACTTGAATTTACATTACGAGGTCGACTGGCCCATTAGCTGGTAAAAGCATGGTTTTACCAGCCAGAGCGCCTGTTGCAGACTTGCAGTGGTTGAAGAGGTATCAACATCATACTGCACTGTACCAATCTTTAGCGTAAAGAATAGAGGACATCAAACAGGTAGTAAAACTATTATTGAAAAACAATTAAAAAGTTAGACAATATCAATATACTTATTTAATTTCAATGTAGGTTTATTTCAATAAGTACTATGTTTGCCACTGTCTGATATGACAGTAAATTATCATGACAAACCAGAAGACTACCGTTACACAGATCACAACGATGGCCCAAACAGGGAACGCGTAATCGTTCCAATACTGATCTTCAATACGTTCCAAAGTGCGCTCAGAAACTACTGAACCTAAATCAATCTTGTACTTAGTGGTTATTATAAAAAGGATTATTTTATTATAAAGCGAGTCGCATAATTATCAAAGCGTTAGTAGACATTTGGTAAGTCATATATGTGATATAGAATAGTGATGAATGACCAAATGGCCATAAGACCTGATACTTAAGTATCTTTGTAAGATTATTCTAGGCAAGATCTGGGCAGGGAGGGGAGGCAGGGTCTCCTATTACATTTCTGCATTATCATTGGTTAAATATCTCAATTGACTAAATTCGACGCCGGCTCATTAAGACTTTCTCAAGTTAAATTCAAAACGAGTTTACTTACCTACATATTACTTATAACGCTAACTCATTGATAGGCACTTTCCGACAAATACCTTTTTTCTTTTTGGTTTTGGCTGTCGTTTATTTCGTTGAAAAAACAAAAAACTAGCCAAATGCGTGTCGGGCCACGCATATAATAGGGGCCCGTATTAGCATCTATAACTCCTGAACAAACTAAGTTGTTAAACAATTATAGTTTTCCTTCAACGTTCATTACATGGAATATGTACCATGATTGAGCTATAAAGTTGAATATCTTACAAACGAATACTTAAATAAAAAATCGTCTTAGCAACCTCTCAATGTTTTTGAAAGACCTATCTAATGATACCCCACACTCAAGGGTACGCGCAAGAAAAAAAAACTAATTCTTGTTATGTGTAGGGGAAGGAACACCAAAAAAAAAAATTTCCTAATTTTCTATTAGCACTTTGACAACGTGGTAAATTCAGTTTAGGAGGAAAGCCAAGGACAGCCGGATGGACAGACATAATGAAACTATAAGGGTTCCGAAACTTGAACTACAGAACCCTAAAAATGGACCATTATTTTTGAGCGAAGTGAGCGAAGTGAGCGAAGCTCAATCTCAGGCGACTTCATGTATTTCGTTTGTCCGCATACTCCTCCTAAACGCCTGAACCGATCTCCTTCAAACTTACCACAGTGATAAAGTGTGGCGTGAGGGTGGTTTAGGACAAAAAAAAAATTTAAATCGGGCATACCATCGAGGAATAATCACCGAAAAAACAATGATTTTCGTTCGAAACTTTAACACTGCTCAGTTTTTTGCAACAGCAGCATGCATTACCATGCATACCTAGTTTTGCCTGGCAAGCCAATTTTTTTATTTTTATTTATTATTTATGTACAACACACATACACGAACACAAAAACAGTAGTACAAACAACACAGTGAGCATAGTACAAGGGCACTGCTTATTCCTAGAGGAATCTCTTACAGCAGGCCTGAACTAAGGGGGGCATATATACATGTATTAATACATACTGTGCTATAATAAACTTCCATAAATGTATACTACATTATAATATAATAGGTAGCTAAGATTAAGAGGAGAGGTAATGAGCTTTTATTTTCTTTTTAAAGAGATGAAGAGTTCTACAGCTTTGTATGTCAGGGGGAGTGAGTTCCACAGTCTGACCGCATGAACGGTAAAGGAAAAGGAGAAGAAATCGGTTTTGTGGGAGGGATAATTTAGTCGGTACTTAAGGTGAGACCTACACTGGGTACCGAGTGCGTTCACGTAAGAGAACCGCTCCCGCAGGTAGGAAGGATAAGCGGGATTGAACAGGATATTAAAAAGGAGACATAATATCCGAGTGTCTCTGCGACGGCGGATTGGGAGCCACTCGAGTTCCTTGCGAAAGTGTGAGACGTGGTCATATTTACGAAGATTGAAAACAAAACGGATACAGAGATTTTGCAAGCGCTCGAGTTTATCCAACAGCTCCTCAGTAGCATCCAAATTGCAGGCATCCGCGTAGTCCAAGATAGGCTGAATTAGCGTCTGAGCAAGTGAGACTTTGATATTCAGGGGCAAAAAGTTCTGGAGGCATTTAAGCGTGTGGAAAGTGAAATGCACCTTCTTACTTACCTCGCCAACATGAGTCTTCCAGGATAGATTGCAGTCCATAACTACACCCAAATTCTTTGCGGTATCAGTGTACACGATAGGGGAACCGTCCAGTAAAATGGGAGGAAGAGAAGATGCATCCAGTCCACCCCTCATCTGCCTACTGCCAATAATCATGGCCTGAGACTTAGTGGGGTTTATTAGGAGACCAAAAGATTTTGCCCATTTATTTATAGCACTCAGGTCATGATTAACAGCAGCAATAGCAGTTCTGTATTCGTTCAAAGCAAAGTGCCGATACAACTGCAGGTCGTCCGCGTATAGATGGAAGTTAGAGGATATGACTCGAACGACAGAGTTAATGAAAATGGAGAAAAGCAAGGGAGAAAGAACGCCGCCTTGAGGTACACCCGCAGTGAGATCGCGCCAATCCGAATATGAATCATCAAGGCGGACACACTGCGAGCGCCCACGAAGATATGAATCAAACCAGGACACAGATTCCGAGGAAAAGTTAAGAGTTTTAAGGACACCGATCAACACATCGAAGTCCACGGAGTTGAAAGCACTACTGAAATCCAGAAGAACCAATACAGTGAGAGATTTGTTCTCCATGGCCCAACGAATATCGTCGGTAACCTTAAGAAGGGCAGTCACTGTGCTGTGACCTGGTCGAAAACCAGATTGTAGGGTACTGAGAAGATTCTGCCGCGTCTGATAACAAGATAGCTGCCGATGAACTAAATGCTCAAGAACTTTAGATAAGTAAGGAAGGGTGGAAATAGGGCGAAATTGAGACGGGAGAGTAGGGTTTTGGGATTTGGGTAGTGGGATAATGTGGGCCTGCTTCCAGGCGCGAGGGAAGCAACCTGAGCTCAGAGAGTAATTAAATATGTGAGTGAGAATGGGGAGGATAGCGGAAAGTATAGGAGTGAACATTCTTGAGCATAGTTCATTGTTACCAACAGCAGAAGATGTGATCGACAAGAGTGACTTTTTAACATCATCTTCACTGACGGCAGTTAGTTTAAACGAAGGAGAGTCTGGTACCGGCAGTAGCGAGAGATCGTGCAAAGTACTTGACTTTACACTGGGATCAAGAATCAGAGGAGGAAGTGAAAAATGTGCATTAAGAGCCGATAAGTCGAAGTCATGGCTGTTAAAGTTAGTAGACTTGCCGATACCATTGGCTTTGAGAAATTTCCAGAGTTCGGAGGAATTGCGTGTGTCAAGAGACTTGTGAAAGTGGCGACGTTTAGCATCACGACACAGACGACCGCAACGATTGCGTAAGACCTTAAAGTGGATGAAATTGGCTTCCGTCGGGTGCCGCTTATACCTACGTTTAGCCTTATCTCGACGAGCCATGTCGGCTTTGAAGTTGTCGGTGATCCAAGGAGCCGGTGTGTGTTTCATTTTTATTCGGCGTTTCGGTGCGTGCCGGTCGTAGAGAGCAGATATAGCAGTGTTCAAAAGGGTAACTTTTAGGTCAGTATGAGCACTATTAAAATTAAAGACAGGCGCCCAGTCGATGCTCTCCGCATCACGCTGCAATGCCTCCAGGTCCACACCCCCGAAATTCCGTGACATTAAAAATACAGGCCTACGTTTGGGAGACAAAGATAGACGATATACAAAGATAAGTAGAGGAGATCGTGGTAGGAGTAGCTAGCAGTGAATTGACCATGAGAGGCCACAAGGTCAGGAGAGGAAGTAATTATTAAGTCAAGGAGAGAAGGGTTGCGGTTAGGAAAGTGATGTGTAGCAGAGAGAGGAAGGATGTGAAGGTTGACAGAGGACAAAAGAGTTTTCAGAGAATGGGTGCGGCAGTCATTCTTGATCAGGCAAGTATTGAAATCGCCCATCAGGACCACGCGGTTGTACTCAGGACAGAGATCATTCAGCAGAGCATCAAGTGAGTTGAAGTAATTAACTCTAAGATCCGGACTGTAGAACACACCAAGTAGTAACTTACAGTACTGAATCTTAACTTCCAGAAAAATGTGCTCTGCTGATCCGATGTCATCTGGTGGAGAGGCACTGATAACCTTGTAAGGGATATCATCTCGTAGATATATTGCCACACCTCCACATCCCTTACCAACCCTGTCTTTGCGGATGAGTGCGAATCCAGGAATAGCAAAGAGGGAGGAGGGCAATGACGGTTTTAGGAAAGTTTCTGAAATCAATAGGGCATCGACACGATTCTTGCTAGAAGGTCTGAAAAATGGTGAGAGACACTCTGGACATTAATGTGGACGATATTGAGGTTTTTAGGAAAGTCGGTGGTTTGCCTGGCAAGCCAAATTTTATTGTGTCGCGGGTCCAGGCAAATATGTATCATTTGCTCAATGCCGATAATGATTGCCTATCTCGACGGGTCATGATGCGCTACTCTTATGCGACATGCGATACAGCCCGAACCATAAATAGTGACTAATATAAAGGCGTCCACAACTATAGTGCTTTTTACATAGGAAGCGTCCTGTGAAGTTTGCCCTGTTGTTGACTAGGCTTGAATTATGACGTCATCCAAGCGTTTAGGAGGAAAGCCAAAGACAGCCGGATGGACAGTCATAATGAAACTATAAGGGTTCCGAAACTTGAACTACAGAACCCTAAAAATGGACCATTATTTTTGAGCGAAGACATGACAGGTAACTAGCTGTCACTTTGGACGTCACTAGACAGATAATGTTTTCAGTGTTGAGTAGCAATATAAGTGTTTACGGAGTTCGATTTTTGCTGAGCGCATGGCTGGTGGCTTTTTAGGTTACCTCTGGCGCTCCGCAAAAATCGGGCTCCCAGATACTCACATACCGAACAACGTTGTCCTGCACCTGGAGCTAGTTAGGAATAACTGGTTCTTCTGTCTTCTGACTATCAACTAATCAAGCATTACCTTGACATTGGCGAATCATCGATCATTATCGATGGAGCCACGTTTTTAAAAGAAGAAGAAGAAAAGTGTTTACAGTCGTTTTATTGTACACGGAGCTTGATACGATGCTATGAGTGATACAATGATTGGTCCGAGCAAGTGAAATATAATCTGGAGCGACACGCAGTTAAAAACGCGATAGTGAAGTGTTTACTAACACTAGCCTTAAGGTTCTATCACTAACACAACTTTATAATATCTATAATGTATTCTTAGTTTAAGGTATTTATCTATGGGCCGTAGTATAAGTTTATCCCACCTGTAACGTTTCTATTTGTTGCCTGAAATAAATAAATAAAAAAAATAAGTGTAGGTACCTACTCCAGTTCGCGGAAATGGGCTCGTAGGCAGTATTTTGGATAATTCGGATTAGGGAGTATTAAATATTATTGGATATGTATTCGTGTATAAATAAGTAATACTTACACATTTATAGCTAGTCCAGCCATAAGTTTTGTTACAAATGAAAATGCATTTTTTTAAATGAATTATTAAAATTTATACCTACATATTTATTAAAGTCTTAGCAATAAATAAAAATATATTTTATTCGAAATGGCCACCTTTAATCTGTTTGGCCACGAATCTATAGATTTACGCACTGTTTCCAAGGAAAATTTTGCCACTGATTGCTCCAAAGATTTTTTAAGAGACTCAATGTCGCCGTGTCGTTTAGAGCAGGCCATGTCCTCTAAAACTGACCATAATTTGTAGTCTTAAGGGTTGAGGTCTGGGCTAGATGAGGGCCAGTCTTCAGCTCTTATAAAGTCCGGAACGTTGGTTTCTAGCCAGGTAGTTCGTGCCTTGTGACCAGGAGCAGAGTCCTGCTGGAAAGTCCACGGTATATTTTTAAAAAGTGTATTGCTGAGAGGTTTCACAACATAATCCAAGACAGTATCTTGGTACACTTTGGCTGAAGCTTTCACTCCTTTTTCACAAAAATGTAGTTTTGTGCCTCCTTGATAAGACACGCCCTACCAAACCATCACTGACGCAGGATGATGACCACGTTGTACCTTTCTGACCACTTGAGCAGCTTCCTTAGAACTGTGAGCTTACACTATCATTTTGCTTATTGTGAAAATTTTTTCATCGGTAAAGAGGATATTTCTGTGCCTTTCACCTGCGACATCGCGACAGAAGGCGCTTTGATCGATCCACTATCTTTAATCGTAAAGATTGATTTCGGGCATGTCCTGTATATCGACGATAAGCACCGAGCTTCAGGTCTTGTTTTATAATACGTGACAGAGTCCTAGCGGGATTCTTCATTTCTTGCGATAAGATTATTTGCTTCTTTATGGGGTTTCAACGAATTGTGGCTTTAACAGCATTAATAGCCTTTGTGGTTCTAACAGCACGCGGCCGCCCCGATCTTTTCTGGTCTTCGACAGACGGAAGTGTTGTCGTATCTATTGATAGTACGATATACGAGCATACGGCTGATACCAAGTTTTGAAGTGTGTTCTTGAGGTTGGTGGTTAATGAAAAGTGGACTGTAATGGATGCGAGTATCGCGGGCGGTGATTTTAAAGTGAAAGTGACGTTTTGATGTGTCATTTGAAATGAACGTATTGTTAGTGGGGGCCGCCGGGCCGACCAACGTTCCGTTCTACCCGACCGCGCGTTTTTAGGCGCTGGTGCGCCAACGAAGTGTCTGGAATATGACCGACGGCTCCATTCCCACTTTGTGAAAGGCGATCACTGCGATCCTATTTACTTTAACACCCCATTCCATATTGTAATTCGATAATGAACACGAAAAAATATGTGAAATAGCGCGAAATCGAAAGAAGTTTTTAAAATAATATACGTGTTCCAAATTCAAAATAATTAAAAAGTTGAAAAAAAAGAAAAGTTTTAATGTAACAGTATTTATGGCCAGACTAATTACTTATAAATAGAAAGGTTGTGAAATTAAACAAACCTTATTCGATAATAAAGTTTAATAAAAAATTTAAGGCTTTCTCTATATTTGTATGATTCAATGCACTTACTTACAATAAAAAATATTTATCTAAATATATGTACAATAATAAACATATTTACTTAAATGTAACACCTAGCTGTTTATTTTTCTTAGTCTCATGGATATATATTTTTACTACTTAGGTATTTAATAAATATACATAATTAGGACTTGGACAAATAAAGACAAGTTAAGACTAAAGTCAAATCAAATCATGTTATTATTCATTACATGTACCTACCTATGTACAATCAAAAATCAAAAGCCCTACACAGATAGGTACTAAATTTTGTAAATGAGATAATTTGTGTAACTGAGATAAATTGTGTAAATAAGATAATTTGTGTAAATGCGATAATTTGTGTAACTGAGATATATTATGTAAATAAAATAATTTGTGTAAATGCGATAATTTGTGTAACTGAGATATATTATGTAAATAAAATAATTTGTGTAAATGAGATAATTTGTGTAAGTAACTGACATAAATTGTGTAAATAAGATAATGTGTAAATGAGATATTTACTTAATTAGTGTAAAAGCCATAATGTCTATAATAATGGTAATTTTATTATTTAACAATTAGTTTACTGGATATTTAGTTTTATTGTTATTCCGTGTTTAGACAGATCTAGTTAGTTACAAGAACTATCTAACAGTCAAAGTGCTCGTGTGAGGTGCTGCCACACTGCTGTTTAAAAATGTTCACAAACATTTTCTAACATCAAAATATTTACTAACAAATGTTAGGAATTGTTACATTCTATTAGGAAATGTTAAATGTTTTAAGTGCTCCTACACTGATGAATGTTTACAAACATTTATAACATTTGAAAAATCGGCTCGCTCGCAATTTGAAATTACGTTCCGAGGTGTCTACACGAAAATGGAAGAAGATTTGCTCATTGGGTTAGCTTTTATTTTTTCTTTAAAAAAAAGAAAAAGCGCAATATCTGGATGCGCCAAACACTAAGAGCTAGACAAAAGTATAGTGCCAAAAATTATATCAACGATCTGGGCATTGATAGTTGCCTAAATGATTTTCTGAGAATGAATAGTTCTGAATTTGAATGAACTAGTTGTAAATTGTTACAACTAGTTTAGAAATGTTTACTAACATTTTCTAACATTGTGATCGTATGTTTCTTAACAAATGTTTACTAACGTTTGTAAACATTTTTAAACAGTAGTGTGATATTACGACGAAATTCCCGTTCCCAAATCCCACGGGAAAACTATACCACGCGATAGTCACTATATTAGGGACCATCTATAAATAACGTCAAAACGTCACGTCATATCTCCAAATTCCGATCCATATTTGAAGGTGTCAAATTACTAACTTTGTGACATAAGGAAGTTTTAATATAGCTTAGTAGCTGCTGACTAGATGGGCATGGAATGTGTTCACGTAGGACTTGGAACCGAGAAAAGTACACACTGTTAAAACCACGGATATACTAAATAAGGACATAATATATAATGGGATAAATTTAAATGCACATCAAAAAACTTATCGCTCCTCTTGTATAAGCATCAGATAAATATATTTTTTACAGCAAATATTTTTTTCCTTGCAAATAAACCAATTGTTTAACAATGCTGGTACTACTGTATTTATATAACTATTGTATTTTTTCTACAAATGTCTCAAAAAAATATATTTAACTTACAAAAAATATGACTGGCATATCAAAATTATTAGCAAAACCTACCGTCTGAGGGCAATCCGACATGGATAGATTAGGTTAGAAGTATTTTTTAATACCTACCTAGAAATTGTCTGAGATCAATTCGACTTGTACAGGTTAGCTTAGTATTTTATATAGCCGGGAGCCACTGGAAATACCTTCTGGTGGGTACAAGGCAATGGGCGTAGGAACGAAATTTAAAAAAAAAAGTATTTTAAAATAAATAACTATGCGTCACGAACTTAAATTGCTGCTAAAATTATAATCTTTTGAGGTAATTATTTGCTGCGCCATTAGTTTTTTTGCTTAGGAAAGGGATTTTTTTTAGCACGAAACGAAGGTTTTTTCATTAGCAGTTAAATACTACCCATATACAACGTGTTTCATATTAGTGTGGTCATATCTCAAGGTTGCATTGGGTAGGGCCTACATAATATATTGCGCGGGGTCTTTAATTAATTTAATAAAATATTGACTTATAATGACGTAGTCGATAAATTTTCCTTTTTATCGATAGCTCATTGAAATGAAGCTCTAAGACTGCACTACAAAATAAACATATGATTAGAATGAACTCTAGATTTGACCTCAAGTAGGTTTGCCAAACAGTGAAATAGATTCGGACAGTCTCGTTGTTACTCAAAATTTTAACCAACAGATAAAGTTACTTTATCAATAGTTATCATATAAAATAGTTTCCGAATCACAACTTGGGGTCAAAATAAAGAGTGCCTACTCAAAGTTATTTTTGAAGTTTTTCTATGAATTTATGTATCACGTGATTGTCGTGAATGTCACAATTCACACGTAATTTGTTGTCAACCTACTCAAATACCAGGAGCAACGCATTTGCTGTCGAAGAAAAGAGAAGAAACATTTATGTTCTTGTCTTCCTTAAATTCACACTTTTTATAAATTGGTTCCGCACAGATATTTAAAATACAACTGCTGTTTGTGTAGAAGTTTATGTTGTAGCTGTTGAGAACGCTGGTGGGTATAGTAGTATGTAGGTATTCAGTTTCGGGATAGAGAGATCGTGGATGCCAGTCACTGCACTACCATATCGTGAACTCTCTTTCGACTCATTTACCATGAAGTAAATGATCTGCAAGGTGTTTGGTTATTTTTGACCGACTTTAAAAAAGAGTAGGTACTTAGGTTCTCGATTCGTCATGATAATGTGATGCATAAAAGTTCATAAAACATTATCGCTAAAAGTGGCAACTTGTATGGTTGAACGAGGATATCAGAAAAAGTAGGAGGTGTTGGTGTCAGTTTCACTAATATGTATCTTAAGGACCCCTAAAAATTACAAAGAGAACCGCCCACTTTTTTGATTGGAGCCGCTTTGAAGAAACTAGGTATCAGTAGCGATGTCGGCATATATCAAAGACGTACACGTCACAACACGTAAATTTTACCGCAAAACCCATATTATTCCGGTGTTGCAAGTTAACGCAATGTTCTTCATAAACGGGGACTTTATTAGCTTTTTTTATGCTGGATATTTGTTCATTTTAGCAATTGGTAATAAATTACTAATCTTAGACTACATGGATAAAGAAAGTCGCTTTTTCCGTCTGTCTGTTCTAATGTATGTTTAGTTCTTGAAAACTACGCAACGGATCTTGAAGCGGTTTTTTTTTTAAATGGGTTTAAGTAGGTTTCGAAATGTATTTACATGCATACTATCATGCGAGCGACGCCGCGCTGGCATTCAACAATTTTATTTTATTTCATAGGTCTTAGGGAAATATCCTGTGTTTATGGTAAATAATAATTATGTTATTATTTATCTCTTAAATTATTTTATACTAGGTACCTACTAGCTTTTTTTCATAAATAAAACTAAGTACCTACTTGGTACTTTTATTCTCATCTCATCACATCTACTCATCAGAACCCACACGCATCTGCAGAAAACAACTTTCAGCATCAGTGGCGTGTTAACATTTGGGCGGGAATAATCGGAGATATTTTAATTGGTCCTTTCGTGCTACCGAGTTCGCTAAACGGTGAAAATTACCTCGCGTTCCTTAGAAACGTCTTAGAACCCGAACTTGAAAACTTGCCTGTAACATTGTACACAAATATGATGTACCAGCAAGACGGGGCGCCAGCACATTATGCGAGAGATGTACGGGCGTATTTAGATGAGCGGTTTAACCAGTGGATCGGACGTGGTGGTCCCATACCTTGGCCTCCGAGGTCACCGGATCTCACACCACTTGACTTTTTTAACAAAGTGTACAGTGCGGTATGTCTCACGCGTGAAGATATGGAGACTAAAATATTTGATGCATTTAGCAGTGTAACTCCAGACATGCTGTGTAATGTAACTGCCAGCATGATGCGACGGACCCAACTGTGCATTGATCAAGGCGGCGAACATTTCGAGCCGTTACTTTAGTACCTACTTTTTAGTTTTGTGTTTATTAGAGGTAGGAAGTGTATTTTTTATTAAATTCAATAATGTTTATCTAAGTATCGTGATATTAGTGAGTTAGTTGTGTTTATTGTGGAACACGGTACCTACCTATCTACCAGGATGACATGCACAATGAAATCGGTTAGTTTTTGTTGTTTTAAAGTCCACCCAAACAGTCCCATTGTTTTAAACCTATCATTACTACAAAATAGTATTCTGTACCAGGAGCATATGAAATAAGAGTTGTTTACGATTCATCGAAGAGGACTGAACCTTACGAATAAATTTGACCTTAGGTAGTGTTGGGTTTATAAAATATCGATTAAATGAACAAATCAATTAAATTTACATGACACCTTAAAAGTTTTAACTAAACTTGTATTTGCAATTTTGTCCGTGCGTATAGTTAAATCAACGCGCATGTGTAACGAGGGTCAAATATGACCACACTAATATGACACGTTGTATAATGGCCATTGTTTATACATAAAATAACTATACTTTTTTTATTGCTGCTGTGTTATATTATTTACCTTTGACATTTTTTTATTTCACTTCCGACATATTACAAGCGAAAGCACAAGCCGATAACAACGAGCATTGTAACAAACGAAGCCTTATAGCTAAATGCATTGTTGGATCTCGTACCGTCGGTATTGGTGGTCGATTTGTTTGGGTTTATTAACCCAGGATATTCCGCCACGGTTGCGTTGAGGTCAGAAGTTATAATAAGTACTCGTCGACCAGTGATGTATTTTGAATGATCTGTAATAAGAAAGGGCAGTTTATAACTTACCTTTTGGAACGAAGTTCCTTATCGCACGTTGCGAAAGGAGGCTATATAGACGGAAAAATTAAGACCAACTTTTCGTCACAATTTTTGAAGACCGACATTTTTTGCTATAGTTGTACGCCGTGCGGCGTGCGCGGGTTTCTCTGTCTGTCTATATATATATATATATATATATTTTTTTTCTTATTCCATCCGGGTGTCCCTTTACACCTCTCAAGTTTTTTAAGCCTTTTAATGATTTTTTTGACACTTTATTGTCAGTCTTGCGAGATTGCTTGTAATCTGACAGAAATTACAATTCCACGGCGACCTTGTGAATTATTAGAGGTAGAGTCTGTGAGAATTCTTCAATCGCCAGTAATTATCAATCCATCAGTCATGCGAGTGTGATTACAATCTGACGGTTTTTACAATCCTTCGGTGCAGGCAATAGTGTTAGGTATATAAAACTTTTATGCTGGTTTTTGATAAACAATAAATTGTCATTGTAGAATAATATGTAGGAAAATTTAACTAAGTGTGAGTGTAGCTTATGAAAATGTGTGGTTTTTATTATAGAATTTAGATAATGGTTTGTTAGTGTTACTAGGATAAATATTGTTCATTAATTATGAGGATCGTTGTCAAATAAATATAAGTTTAAATAATATATTTTGGATGTTCTCACACAACGTTGTCTAGCCCAAACTAAGCTATAACCTTGTGCTATGGGATCTAGACAACTGATAAACATAGTTAATATATTTCTAAATACATACATAATATACATAGAAAACACCCAAACTCCGAAACAAACATTTGTGGATCACACAAATATTTGATTCGACCCGGAAATCGAACCCGAGGCTCCGGAGTCGAAAGCCGATGCACTACCGACCACGCCACCGAAGCAGTTAAGTTTACATACATTTATAACTTGTTGTTACGATCTTACCAACTAGTGAAGGAGGGAACCAGTCTTTTGGTGAACGTGATCGCTAATACGCAAGCATCCTAAACCTACAACTAAATCGCAAGTATCAGTCAGCGGCGATGTATTTCCAATGAAATGACTAGCGAAAAGTATGCGTATAATATACATCTGCCTACCCTTTCGGATAAACAGGGATGATTATATGTGTGTACTTACAATACATGACCCTCACTGTATAGTCACGCTCCGGCAGACAGTCTTCGACGTGTTCCGTGCAATCGAGTTTCCCAGCCGGCTTTATTTTCATGTCAGTTTTCATCCAAGCAATAAATCTATCGTTCTGGAAATTAGATCAAAAATACCTAGATTACCGATCAGTGCTTTAAAAACGGCACCACTTCACCTCGGCCCACTATCGAAAATTGTACACCTGGGCGCTTCAGCCGCTTCGCGACCGCGCTGGTAGTAAGACGTTTCACGATAACAAAGTATTCTCTTTTAGAGTGAAAATAGAGGATGGGGTGTCTGTACTTTCGATAACTATAAATCAGTTCACATTGCTAATTGCTTTTCATGTTCAATAATGCACTGCTTAAGAATATTATGTTTTTTTTTAACTGTGCAAACTACGCGCTTGCTCTTCTCACTGTCGCGTTCAATGTCCATAATGCGATGTCGCTCCCACCGCAATATTAGAACAAGTCTCATACAGAAAGATGGAGTCGTCATTTATTCATTTTGAATTATTGATTAATGTTTCATATATTTTTGAATATATCTTATTTTGTTTTAAGTTTTCCTCATAATGCAATAAGACGAGAAAAATGGAGGCGTATTATAGTACGTGAAAGAGAAGATTAAATGCCAAGACAGTTGTTACATACTACTAAATAAAATCTCTGCAGTCCAAGCGACCCACACAGTGCCAGGTTTAAGTTAACAAATAAATTTCTCCCTTCCTAGTGGTCAAACTTATTAGTCAAACTGATTTGACCACGAGGAATTTTAACATTCTTCATGGTCAAACTGTAACATAACCTCTTTGAACAACATACTGTATACGGTGAAGTCTTATTGTACAGGGAAAAATAAATGGAAATACGTTCTGCTTGTAACCAGAGACGCCCGGCAACGGACGTTAGAGCGGCCGCGGCCTCGGGCCGCGGAACTCAAAAAAAAAATTAATTTGCATAGGTTTGCATTTGCTTTTTCATGTTCGAATTGTTAGGGAGCTGCACTTAATGTACTAAATCATCATTCACCGAGCCTTTTCCCAACTTGGTTGGGGTCGGCTTTCCAGTCTAACTGTGATTCGGCTGAACGATTCGATATTTTCCGTAAAGCGACTGCCATCTGACCTTCACAACCCATGGGCGACATCGAGTTCTGTAGTTAGACCGGTCGGATTTTTAAGGGCTCTAACTACCCCTAACGACTGCCATAGATGTTCGTATGACAACCGGGACCGACGGCTTAACGTGCTTTCCGAGGCACGGAGGGGTCTCAGTGTCTTAAGAAATGGTCACCCATCTTAAGACCGGCCTGACTAGATGTTGCTTAACCTTTGCAATGTATTAATATAGTCGGTTACCACTAGACCACGAGCCCCTCTTAGTGTATTAAATATGGACATAAAATATATAAAGCGTAAAAGAGGAACGGTATTATTATTCAGTGAACGGCAGTACTATAAATAGCGGACGTACAAAAATGGATCCACTTTCTTGACTTGCAGTCGTCTTAAAAAAGAAAAATGTCGGGGATCTATTACTCTGAAGGTAAATTACACAATCTTTACGGTGGACATCCGCCTAGTTGGTCAGTAACGCTGCACTCGAATGTTCCCACGTACATTTTTGTACTGTATAATACTATGGCTCTATCGCCGCTATCTCACTGTCGATGTCGCTGCGTTAGTGACGCCGGACCTGCTCTGCTCGGAAGTCCACCTTTAGGGCGCTTTCAAATTATGCGTTTAGTGTCGGACTTCTGACGCACGCTTACCGTGCCGCAGGTTATATCTCGCTGTCGGGCCGCTGCAGTAGGTACGGTAGAAGTCTGGCACTGAACGCCTAAATTGAAAGCGAATTTTTGAAAACACACCTTTAAGCGTTTCGGGAGGCACGCTGCCCATGGGGCGTGCGTTTGCCTAATGGTTCATTCGAAGTGTACCAGCTATACTTCAGAGTGGATGACGAATTAGGGGGGAAATACGAGGGTGGATTGAAGTACCTCCATAAGAAGGGGCTGTCATCAAAAGCCATCCAAGATGATACCTCATCGAGCGCGCGGGGTGTGTGTAAACATTCCCACCTCTCAACGACCTACTATATAAACGAAGGTCGCACGCCATTCCTCCTTCTTGTGCGATCGACTTCATATCAGGTGACGTGCTATTTCCTTTACTGAGCACACGCCCATGATTCTGAGACCTGTAACCTGTATCGATATAGAACTAAATATTGTATCGATTCTAATCACCCACGACTCCTAAAGCCGTGGCAGTCTGTATGTAACGAGCTATCTCGGAAATTATTAGTATAAAAACTTTCCAGTGTTTCTATTCCAACTCAAACAGTGAAACCCTCCAGGTATTCAAGTAAGGAGAATATCAACGTTACACAGTACATTAGGGGATTGCGCTCTTTCATATTCATCAGTCAAAAAATGGATAGCAGAATTCAAGCGTGGTAGAGAGAGTGTGAAAGACGAACCCCGCTCTGGAAGGCCTTCGACGTCCACTACTGACGAAAATGTTAAAAATATACTCGACTTAATTATGGGAGACCGCAGATTGAAAATTAGAGAGATAGCTGAGATTATAGGCATCTCTTATGAACGTACTCAAAACATAATAGTCAACGTGTTGGGTTTCCACAAGGTGTCTGCGAGGTTGGTTCCGCGACTGTTTTCAGTTGAGCAAAAAAGGATGCAATTGACTATTGCACGCGACTGTTTGGAGTTCTTTGAAGCTGATGAATGTGATGTTTTGAATCGTTTTGTTACTATGGACAAAACATGGGTTCATTACTGTACACCGGAAACAAAACAACAATCAAAACAGTGGAAAAGACCTGGTTCACCACCCCCCAAAAAGGCTAAGTCGATTTTGTCGGCAAGTAAGGTGATGGCTTCAGTATTCTGGGACTCGAAGGGTGGGATTATGGTTGATTATCTTGAAAGGGGTCAGACTATAAACTCTGATTATTACTGCACCTTACTACGTTGTTTACAAGAGGAAATAAAAGAAAAACGTCCAGGAAGAAAAGTCCTGTTTCATCAAGATAACGCTCGTGTTCGCACGTCTATCCAATCAATGGCAGAAATTCACAACTGTGGCTTTGAACTGTTACCGCATCCACCTAATTCACCTGATCTGGCACCGTCAGAGTTATTTCTGTTCCCTAACCTAAAAAAGCACTTGGGAGGTCAAAGATTTTTGACAAATGAAGAGGTCAAAGCAGCAGTAATAGCATATTTTGACTCTAAGGAAGAATCATTTTTTTCAACGGGCTAAATGCTTGGAAGGGAAGATGGCAAAAGTGCATTGAACTTGATGGTGATTACGTTGAAAAATAAAAATATATTTCATTTATTATGTATTTATTTTCTTGGTTAGGCCGATTACTTTTCAATCCACCCTCGTATCTGCTCTTACTTTCTCTTACTATAATTAACAGATTTTATAAACAAAAATAAAACTAGTAACTCTTAACTACCTCAACACTCCCCAGAATTTATTTAACGCTGTTTTTCTCTTTTTAGGATGACAATATAGAGAAATGTACTAATCACTCATGTGCCGCTGACAACTATAAGAATGAAGTTGATATTGCCGTTGATGAATTAAGGCATGAAGTAAAAGACACTGAGTTCACAATCTCAGAGATATATGGTGAAAAGAAAACGTCCCTAATAAACCGGGACGAAAATTTTTAAACCAAAGTTCCATCTTTTGGTAGTGTTAAAACTGCTTTATATACGAATAGGAAACAAACATACTTTACAGATTTTACAAAAGTTACTGTTCCACATAAATTTCAGTCCTTTCTTTTGGGTGATTATAATACAGAGAAATGTCGGATTATGGTTTTCTGTTCCGAAAATATCATGGAAAAAATTGAAGAATCAGATGATTATTTTGGCGATGGTACATTTTTTAGTTGCCCGAGTCCATTTACACCCAATTATACTGCATTCATGCCGATTTTTCAAAACCGATCTCTACAACAAAGACAGCTTCTTTGGCTTATGCCTTAATGACTGATAAAAAAGAAGAATCTTACTTTATATTATTTTCCATGATAAAATCACGATTGAATAATTGGTCACCAAAAAATTTTCACGTGGACTTTGAAACTGCTGCAAGCAATGCACTACTACAAATTTTTACTGAAGTCCAAATTGTACACTGTCATAATCATTTCTCAAACAGCCAATGGCGAAGAGCAAAGAAATTGAAATTAAAAAGTAAAGATGAAAAGAGAGTTGTTGGCTTATGTGCTGCACTAGCCTTATTACCTGAAGACAAAATAGAGGAAGGATGGGAGTATATTAAATCTGACAGTCCTAACACTGCAAAAACTGAAACATATTTAAAATATTTCGAGACTACATGGATGAAGAATAAAACATTTAAAAAACAATGGTCCGTATATGGTCAGCGACATCGCACAGAAAATATAGTTGAATCATGGAATGGACAACTGAACAAATCGATGAAACGATATCATCCAATCACGGTTGCTCGTTTACTGGCAACTTTATTGAAAAAAGAAAATACTGATCCAAAACCATCTCCTCGACGCCAAGAACAAATATTCCGAGACGAATTCATAATAAACTGTCAAATGGAATTTATACATGGCGATATAGGTGTAGGTTACTTTTTAAATAAATTGCGTTAAAAAAAACTTTTGGATATAACTATACAATTCAATTTCGAGACTATTACACAAGGTGTTCGTTTTTAATAAATTAGATAGTTTGACCACGAAGAATGTTAAAGTTCCTCGTGGTCAAATCAGTTTGACTACTAAGTTTGACCACGAGGAAGGAAGGATAAATTTTCATAGTTTTGGTAGGCGTATGTCTACTTGTCATCCTCAACACGCACGACGAGCAACTGAGGGTGGTATGGGACTCTGATGTCTATATGAAACTTAAGATACCTCGTTAAATAAACGAAAGGATCGAGTATAGTAGCTTTTACCTGAAATCCGTCTCGAAGAACCTCGATATCCCAACTCTTTGGTTTTGAAAAATTTGTGAGTGCTGCAACAAAGAAAGGATTTTTAAGTAAAAGTCCTGGGGAAATCAGTTTATCAACGTGTCGGTACCAATTAGCAGATGATTTTGATTTGGGTTTCGAAGGTTTTGGTTAGGTAGCATTTGTTTAGGGCGCCGCAGACTTCTTTACGCCCAGGACCATCGACCTCCATGATCGGGGCCTGAGGATAGCCACCCACCGTCCTTACAGAAGCAGGCTAGAAGGGTCGCGTGCTGCAAGGCCTCAGCCCCACAGCACGCAACCAGATTCACTCACCGACGCGGGATAACAACCTACCCCAACGACGCGGGATTCTCATCCCGACCAAACCCCCGTAGAGGCCACACAGGTGGTCAAAGTCCGCCGGGCGCCACTGGAAATACCTTATGCAGTGCACCAGAGACGCCCGGCAGCGGACGTAAGAGAGGCCGCGGAATTTAAAAAAAAAGGTAGTATTTGTTTTGGTATTTAAGAAAACGTAAACAAACCATAAATTGTTTTTTTTACATAAGAACACTAAGAAACTCGCCAAGACTAGTTTCTTTAAAACCTACTCGTGTTCTAATACGAGTACTTAGTTATGTGCAGTACTAGTACGGTGTCTTGCGCGGTGCTTCGCGCCGCACCACGCCATATGTTTTGGCCTATAACTTTTGACCCCTTAGGGCTAGGTCAAATTTTCGATATTTTGGCTTGCCTCCAGATCGAGAGCTATCCATAGAGGGGTCAGCCATCATTGGAGCATAATCAGTTCTCGAGAGCTAAGGGGATTCTCCATATCTATATATAGATATTATCGCGGATGCCCGTGGCTTCGTCCGTGACAAATTATATACTACAACTCTCTCCGTTAACACTCCAACCATTGGTTAAAGCAGCATGTATCGGTGCAGTAGATTTTGAGTTTATCGCGAACAGACAGACACTGTAGACAGAATATGTGGTTATGATACAGTTGTGGGTAATGTCGCAATTACTTTTATACTAGATATCTCTATTACCATTCAATATTTTTTTGTGCGTTATTGTGTCGGTTCGAAGTTGTATAGCTATGGTGGGGGTCCGCGACTGCTTGAATGAACGTTTGTAACATAGAGTTTAGATATATTACAGATTTCCTCCGGCATTAAGTCCGCCTTTGTACATTTATTTGTGCATAAAGCTTTATAAATAAAATAAATGTATAAACTTAAGACTAACGGGTCTTTTACGCGATTATTGAGATATATACATACCTCTTTATTACCCGACGTTTCGGCCCTGTTACAAGAGCCGTGGTCACGGGTGGACTGGCTTCAGCTCATCGTCGTCTTCGTGAAGTGCGGGTTTGTTCAACTACCCTCACTTCGTCGTCACTAACCATTGTGTTCGGAGAGCCACTACGGCATACCACACTGATAGTATCAGCAAGCGGGCGTTCGGTGAGGTGGCGAGTACATTTGCTGATCACCGGATTCCACGACGTAGATAGTTGATATCCATCTTCCCGGTTAAAGTTGGGATACTTTTTTATTTCGACGGCTTCCCGCACTATCCTGGAGTAATAGTGTCCGTCAGTGGATAGGACTTGTGGAGTTCAATCCAGTGGTTGGGACCCGATTCCAACAAATGCTCGGCAATCGCAGACTTGTTTATTTGGCGGTTTTTTACAGCTGTGATGTGTTCTTTGACCCTCTCAGCGATAGTACGTTTGGTCTGTCCGATGTATGAACTACCACAGCTGCAGTCTACCTTATAAACACCCGGTGTCTGTAGAGGAATGGTAACTTTAGGGGTTCGCAGGTAGTTTACGACTTTGGAGTGTGGCCTATATACAGTCTTAATGGAGTATCTTTGTAGTACCGTTCCAATTTTGTCCGTCACTCCTTTCACGTACGGCATAAATGCTGGTGCTCTGCTTACTCCCAAGGGTTGTACCTTGTTCCTTTCACGGTGTTGTGTATGTCCCTGATACCCGTCCTGCTTCAACACTTCCTGAACATGAGCGAGCTCCTTCTGTAAGTGTTCAGGGTCGCAAAGATCATAGGCTCGACTTACCAGCGACACCGCAACGGATCTCAAGTTTCGCGGATGATGATGTGAACCGGCATCAGGTACTTGTCCGTGTGTGTGGGTTTGCGGTACACAGTATGTCCGAGAGAACCACTCTCTCTCACTGTTACTTTGACATCGAGAAAAGTCAATCTGTCCAACTCCATTTCATGAGTAAACCGGATGTTCCGGTGTATGGAGTTGAAGTGGCTTAAAAATTGTTCTACTTCTATTGGGCCCCCTCTCATAATACAGAAGACATCATCCACATATCGCTTCCACAGTTTCACCTGTGCTAACTGCATGTCTATGGAATCTTCAATGTGTTCCGTCCAAATGTTTGCCATCACCGGTGCTACGGGTGCACGTCGGGTAATAAAGAGGTATGTATATATCTCAATAATCGCGTAAAAGACCCGTTAGTCTTAAGTTTATAATGTGTACAAAACGCGAAAGTTTTAAGAAAATAAATTTAATCCAAACATGAAATGGCTTTGGTATTACGAGTACTATAGCGTTTTCTAAAAAGTGTGATACATATAGGTGTTTCGTAGTATGTCAGGATTTCGCCCACGGAAGGTCTTAAATACTTTTAAAATAACACTATACTTACCCCCTTATTCATAATGAATTATCAGAAAAGACAGACGACCGAAGTACCGATTGTCATAAAAGAAAAGGACACAATCTCTTGTACACCTGACAGACTGAAGATTCTCTTGCGCTCTTCGGAATCTAAACAGCGCATTTTTGAACCAATAAGGTTTTTAGCCAATAATCGTTTCATTAAAAATAAGGGGGTTCGTCTTAATTACTACGAAGTACATTCTAAAAGCACACAAGAATAAGATATTGAAACATACCTGTTTCGAAGAATTTGTGGTATTTCTGCCTGTCTTCATCTGTGACACCCTTTATTTGGTTGGCCGAAAGTGAAAGTGGTTTCGATGAATTATTGGAAAAAAGATGAAATATGTCTGTAATATAAATTAATGTGTTAACACAAATATTGAGCCTTAAACTAAGCAAAGCCCGCGCTATGACAACTGGACAAGTTATATACCATACCAATAATAAATATTTAAACATCTTTAGTTTCACGTGACCATCATCCACAGAGCCTTTTCCCAACGCAGTTTTGTCGTTTTTAATCGTTTTTATTTTGATTTTACTAGCGGTCGCCCGTGTAACCGAGGGGCTCGTGGTCTAGTGGTAACCGACAATGTTAACACATTGCAAAGGTTAAGTAACATCGAATCAGGCCGGTCTTAAGATGGGTGACCATTTCTTAAGACATTGAGCCCCTCCGTGCCTCGGAGAGCACGTTAGGCCGTCGGTCCCGGTTGTCATACAAACATCTATAACAGTCGTTAGGGTAGTTGGAGCCCTAAATCAAAAATCCTCGCGGTCTAACTACAGAACTTCGATATCGCCCATGGGTTGTGGAGGTCAGATGGCAGTCGCTTCACGGAAAATATCGGAGTTCAGCTGAATCGTAGTTAAACTGGAAAGCCTTTTCCCAACTGAGTTGGGAAAAGGCTCGGTGAATGATGATAGCGGTCGCCCGTGTGTTCGTCCGCGTGGTAATTTGGAATGACACGCATTAGCCCGTTTATTTTCCCGTTTCCATCCTATACCTATTTTAGAACGAATTTCATTTCCATATGTAATAATATAAATAAATATTTTTGGACATTTTCACACAACGTCATCTAGCCCAAATTAGCTAATATAAGCTTTTGCTATGGGATCTAGAAGACAGATAAACATACTTATATATTTCTAAATACATACATAATTAAACATAGAAGACACCCAAATTCCGAATATCAAATATTTGATTCGACCCGGAATCGAACCTGGGACCTCGGGAACGGCAGTCGCATACTCATACCCCTTCGCCACCGAGGCAATTGATATGTTATAGTGAGTTATCCTTAAAAGATAGATGATATGCTACCGCGGACATTTTTTTTTTAATTTTAAAGAGGAACATTTTTGTTAGTACATTATTTTAACATAACATTAACCACTTGACAAGCCACGCAACGGAATTTCCCAAAAGAAATAAATTATCCCCGTTTTGAAACATATTAAACAGCTGCTCCGCCCCTATTGATCGTAGCGTGTCCTCGATAAATGCAGTATTTATTCAACACAATTATTTTTTTTGTCGAATTAGTACTTCCTGAGATTAGTGCGTTCAAACAAACAAACAAACCATTCTGCTTAATAATTTTATAGTACAGGTAGATATAATTATAATACATGATCTCTCTCTCCTTGTAGTTACCTAATAACATTGATTCAGCAATTTCTCCACAGGGAGCTATGGGCCTCCCCTCGTCATCTTTCGAGAAATTTCCACATTTCGGTGACACTGTCTGAGTCAAATTCCCAGCTAATTGCTCCTCATCCCTATTTTAAACAAAACTGGTAAGTGTAAGGCTTGTTCACACACGTTTTTTCAGCCATAAAAATCTACGGTTAATTTGGCGTGTGTAGACATGGCAGTCCGCGTTGCATGGAATGCTATGAGACCGTAGTTTCTTAAAGCCGAAAAAACAAGAGGCCTAAAATTGTCAAAAGTGGGTATGACAATCAGTGATATTATACTGATGTTCACGTAAAAAGAAAGCTGGGCGGGAGTGAACGGGTGTGGCGCATCGGTACTCTCGCTCTTACTCGCTGTTATCACCATATTTAATTTTTGATTTAATTTAAATATATTTATTTTACAAATTTATACTATCAGTTTCAGTGTAAAAGTTGCAAAAAAACCTTTCCAGGTTTGTCCTGACAACAGGCAGAAATTCACCACCGGGCACAATTATTAGAAACTCATATCATAAAATAGGTACTTATATAAAACAATATCCCTCGGCCTACAGATGACACAGTTAGAAGAACATCAATATTAATTAAAATAGGCGGGTAGATGGAAAAAATATTGCTGGTTAAAGAACATAAACTTGCGTTACTATGGAACGATTGTGCTGCAGTACAATATAAACGAGTATGGCCAGTGTAGTATAGCAATTATAGTTATACCATAGGATACGCATACAGCATGCTCCAAACAAAAGCTTAGTTTTTATCAAGCAGATTAGTATACTAATGATGTAATTACATTTTAGATATAATATCCGAACTAAAAATACACATACATATATTGGCACACCATATAGTACATACATGTACCTACCATAAATACATACAAACACATACACACAAATACATAGATACTTTTATAAAATAATCATAAACCTACCTGTAATATAATATACATAATATACATATATACACACCTTCGGCACTCAAACGTAATGTCTAATATGGATATTGACTTCTGATATTTTGTATATAATACTTTTTTAGTTTTCGTTTGGAGTTCTTTTGGTTCAGTGATTCCCTTAAGAGTCCTCCTATTAAATTTTACCGTTTTCGCTGATTTTACAGACGTGTTTTTACACTGAAAATACTGTATTTTTATAAGTTTTAATGCACAACATGAAATATCATTTCAATAATGATCTAATAAGTGAGCTACTTTCTTATTTGTGTCATTAAATTTTGATTAATCGAACTAAAACAATCGGTAGTTTTTCGTATCTTTTGCTGGAAGAGGTCTAGAATATCACAAATTCACTAATCGTTTTGACGTCTAAAAAGTATTACAAAAATACAGTGTATTCTTGTAAAAGTCATCTATCAAATGTATGGATTACTTTTTATCACTTTCATAAAAAAAAATTGAGTAAACAAATATTTAAGTTAGTCAAATTTTAGAGAAAATGGGCAATGAATTGGTTCTTATTTCGGCTACATAAAACTGTCGTTCATAAAATTAAAACAACATAAATAAACCTTGGTTCAAAATCAATCCATTTCCAAAAAAAAAGAAAGCTAAATAATAAAAAATAGGCTGTAAATAATCTTTTAAAAACACCTAAATTTCGCTTTATAATACTCGACGCATGCCTCAAGTAAGCAGTCCGCGCCAAGCGCTTACAGGGAGAGGACGTGTCGCTCTGCGCGCCAAAATTCGACGCCGTCTACAGACGAATATAGCGTGGCGTGAGATTTTGATACTTTGGTAATATTAGTTATTATTTTGTGATGATTAGGCTTCTTTTTAAATACAACAAGTGGTTATGTAGAATGTATTTATCATTGTTTTTGTTAAAAAAAGCTGTTATATTTTATAAAGCTGGATTACATACTCACTCACTGACACAATTTTATTGTTCTCCTTGATGGTGGAGGGGAAGGTACCTATGTTTTTTTTGCAGAAATGTAAAGGGGGTTCGGGGACCTAGGGAAAATTCCGAGTTCTTGAGATTTGCCCTCCAGTCCCCCAAGAGGGGCTCCCGAGTAGAGTCAAACTGAGTAATAATTTTATAGAGATAGTTTTTTATTTTATTTTTTTGTATTGGGTTCGCCAATTTGACGCCACCCGCCTGGTAGTAAGTCGTGACGACGTCAAGCGATTGTGGGTCACTCACAGCACACTATACTATAGAGTGGCCCTCAACTTGACGACCTACTGAACCCAGGAAACACGTGCACAGGCAGGGCGTTCCAGGCCAGTATCGTTCGGCACAGAAACGAACGTTTAAAACGTTCGGTTCTCGCGAACATGTACCTACTGTGTGGGAGTGGCATCTCTGCCCGGCACTCGTTGTTCGGGATCGGAAGGAAGATGGGATCAGATTGAAGAGCTCTTCAGAATGCTCGCCGTGATAAATACGGTAGAATGCGGCCAAGGAAGCTATTGTTCGGCGCTGAGCTAGCGGCTCAAAGCTTCCCGTTACCTCCGGACAATCTATAATACGGATAGCTCGACGCTGCATAGCGTCGAGAGCGTCCAGCAAATACTTCGCGGAGCCGTCCCAGAAGTGAGAGCAGTATTCGACGCAAGGTCCAATCTGCGTCTTGTACAGCAGACACCTCTGATGCAGTGTAAAGAATCGCTTTACCTTATTCAGTATTCCTAGTTTCCACGAAGCTAGCTCTATACATCTTTCGATGTAGTTTTTATTATTGAGCTCTTGACGAACGTCTATGTCAAGGATCTCAAGGTTGCCCTTCATTGGTAATAATGCATTCTGAAGAGAGGGTAGGGGAAGGAAAGGGGATTTCTTCGCTGAAAATGCACACGCCTGCAATGTGCTGTCATCTACATTACAATGAATGTTCCCGAGGGATAGCATATCATTGATTTGCAGAAGGAAAAGAGTTGGTGACAGCACGGACCCCTGCGGCACCCCGGTATTGTTCCTCGATACATATATACATAACCGGGGCAACACAGGTAAGGCGTGTTGTCAGGGCGGCGTATTTGTGTCTCCGTGAGGAACGTCACAGAGGGCCGAGCCGTCTCAAGGTATGGTGGACGGCATCGAGGTTCGCATGGAGTCCACGGATGTTGGTGAACTCCACCTCGAAAAGTGAAGCTGTGGGGTTTCCTGGGGCCGCTGTGGAACGTTTACTTATTTCTGTTGCACTGCCATTATAAATTTGAAGAAGAAGCGTGAAGACAGGGCGACATTTGGTGCAGCAGTAATAAGTGACAAAGCGCAGGGGCTAGCTTCGTCTGGAACCGTGCGGTTAGGTTGGAGCCGACCCGCCGGACGGAAGGGCTACCAAACCTCCCTGGTACAAGGCCGCCGCTATCCCACACCGGTTACCACCCGGAGCGGCGATCCCACATCAGGATTATGCGCGAGAACATGTGGGGCAGCCTCCTGGTGTGGTTGGTCCCAGGCGGGCCCCATGACTGTGTTGCGGGCGGCCGCGGCAACGCCGTTGCTAAGGGTCTCCCTGGCCGGCGAATCGACCCACACCACCCACACTAGACTCCGCTTTGCCCCCACTGGTCCCATGCCTGCTGCACCATACATGGCCCCGGGCCCGGCGGTGCAGCTGTTGAACTCCTTACGCAACCAGCCTGGGCTGGGTTACTTGTGGGGCTTTAGCACAGTTGCACGGTGGCACCCCCCGGACCAACACCCGGTACCCACGTAGGGACCGAAGCCACTTCATAGGTACCCTAAATTAACGAGCCTCGTCCGTTGATCAGCAGGTACGCCACTAGCAGATGAGTTCGCTGGGGCCCTAAATATGTTGGTAGAGCCCCTTTGTATAGAGGAGGTCAAATGATTTTGATTAGGAAAAAAAATTAGCCCTCGCCCCCCCTTTGAGAGTGCAACGACAGAGGAAAGGTAGAGGAGTTTTGATTACGGGATCATACGAGTATAGAGGGTCTTTTCTTGAATTTAAGGAGAGAGAAAAAACAACCCCCTCCTAGTCCTCTTTTCACCTCCCCCACACAAGACACTATTATTATAAAATGAAAAAAAAAAAAGATCAAAACCATGTAATCGCCGTACTTACTGGCTGACCACCATCGGTAACTCCGGACTCACGCACAAAATGTGTCAAATACCTAATTCCGCCCGTTTCGATTCTGCATACGGACTCTTAAGAGTACGGGTAATTCGTTGTACAGCCTTGGGATTATATACTCATTAGTTCGTCTACCATAAAAATTTGTACTTCTGGACTTTGTGACCACATTTTTCTTGGTAATTTGTCTGGTCCGAATGTTGCCTTCCATTGGAAAAAGAAATTGTTGAGGGCTTAGAAATTGTTCACTAAGCAAAGCACATTCTACATATTCGTGTACTGGTATAACGTCGCAATATCCAAATAGTCCTCGGTCTTCATATGTTTCCTTTACTTTTCTAGGTACAATTGTTTTTAATAGTCTAATTTGAAGGTCATAGATTTTGTCCAAATGTGTTTTAAAGGTGCGACCGTAGCTTGTGATACCATAATTAATTACGGACTCAGCCAACGCAATATACAAGGTCCGCAGTACTTTAAATGGTAACCTGTACTTGAGTAGGTATAACTTTGCTAACAAAGCTCGTAACCTATCGCATACCTTTTCTACATGTGGTGTCCAGTTGAATCTGTCGTCCACTATCATCCCCAGGTAAGTGGCTTGCTTGACTTGCTTGATGCGCGAGCAATCCCCCGCGCACCCTGCTCCATAATAACGATGTAGGCAAGTATGGTTGTGAGCTACCAGTTCATAATTAGTAGGGCATCGAGTGTTGTGAGCTGATCTGACGTGAAGAACTTGAGTCTTTTCGGCATTTAGCACTAGGCCAGCATCGTGCGACCACATATTTAGCGCAGTAAAGTCACCTTGGAGCTTTTGCAGTGCAGCATCTAGGCTTTTATCCGCTGCAATTAGGCACGTGTCATCCGCAAATTGATATATTTGGCATTCGTTTATGACATTCTTTGCATCATTTACGTAAGTCAGGTAATGTAGTGGACCAAGCACTGAGCCTTGTGCCGTGCCCAACGACACATTTACCCTATTACTGGTGGCATCACCCACCCTGACCTTGTAGCTTCTACCCTGTAGATAGATCGATAAATCTGCATACTTGAAGGTTAGCGTTCTTTTTATGTGACGCGAGGTTTAATTCTGTTGTTATAAATACTAACTTAAAGGTCTTGACGCAGAACGTCACTTACGCAAAATGTCATCGTGAAAAATTTGGTCACTTTAGCACAATGTCACTTTATCAAAAAAGTCACTTTCTTAGAAGGTCACTTTCGCAAAAATGTCACTTTCTTAAAATGTCACTTTCTCAAAAATGTCACTTTCGCAAAAATGTCATTCAAGCGTTGATTTCGCAGCAACAACCTGAACCAAAAGAGAACTGTTTATTCATCCTATTAAAGTCGCTACTCGCTCGCGAATATTTTTTCTATATTAGTAATATCTACATATATCAGAAGGGGTAGGCAGAGATGCATTACACACCCGCACTTCGTCTGTATATTTTTTGTGCGAAAGTGACCAAATTTTTCACGAGGACATTTAGCGAAAGTGACGTTCTGCGTCAAGACCAACTTAAAGCGTAAACTGACGTGATTTATTGATTACTATCATGTTCGTCGTCAGCATTTAAATGAATGATAATAGCGAATGTTATATAAGTCACATCTGTTGTCGAGTGTAGAAACTAATTGCATATTATTCTGATCACTCCTTAGCATAGCGTTTGGAAGAGTTTGTCGATTAACCAATGAATATAGCAGGAAATTTCAAAAAAGGTGTTAATTGGGTCAAGTAATCGACATTATCTGCGATATCATTAGCTGTTGACAAACTCTTTAGATGCCATGCTTATAGGTCTGGGATCCATGATTTAAGGTCGATTCACAAATTTTCTTTGAACGCATCTCTACATATCAGTGTAAATAATTAGTGAGAATAGAGTAAACAGTAAAGTGTTAAAAATAAAACAATGGTTTGGCTTATAGGTCTTGAAACCAAGCCATTAAATAAAAAAAAATATAATAGACTCGTACCGTATGGTTTGTGGTAATATTGTACTGATACTGAACTGACTGGTAATGTGTCGGAACTGAGACTTCACTGATATGTGTGAATCGACCTTTATGGTGTGTTTAAGTAGAGAGCTACGAGTAGTGTGCAAATAACGCTCTAAATAACGAAGTAATAAGGAAGTAGCCTAAAACCTTAAAGAAAACAAAGTGTGAAGAGCCATGATTATAAGCCATGGTGAGAAATATTATCAGTCACCTCCGTAAGTTGCGAGAATCTAATTGGCTGATTTCGAAATCTGCCACCCAATGACATTTTTGCAACTTACGGACTAGCATTGGCAGATTTCGGTATCAGCCTATAAGATTTTCGCGATTTACGGAGGCGACTGATAATATGAACATTCCTTTACCGAATACTTTTTAAATAAGTAAGTACATACTTAATAAAAATATTGATGTGCCTCTGGAAAACATATAGCATTGTTATATATGAAGAAGCAGATGTATTCTATCTCTATGTGCGATCTTTCTACGGCGTGCGGCTTCGTGCGGCCAAAGCGTCCTAGACCATTTGCAAACTACCAACGAAATGGGCATTGCAGCAAATATGAGTTGCATTGGTAAATAGCAGCTATCGCGGGAAACATAAAAAACGGGTCTTACCAGCACTGACCTTTCAACTTCTAAACTAACTGATAAATACCAGTTAACCTTATCAGTACATCATGTGCCAGACAAATACAACAACAAAATAGCGGACAGGCTTACACGGAGGAAAAAACCAACATTTGAGAGTTGCTGGTTTACTAGGGAATCTTCTACCTCGAGCGACTGCGGAAGTCTTTTGAAGGTGAACGAGGGAAATAACCAATAGTGTTAGTTGGTTGTTAGTGGCAACTTCTACCTCAAGCGACTGCAGAAGTCTTTTGAAGGTGAACGAAATAAACAACCGACTTCCAAAGGGGAAGTAGGTTGTAAATTTGACTGTATGATTTTTTTATTGCTTTAAATACCTACAGCCTTTTTTCTATTACCCACAATTAGGGTCAATAAACTGATACCTCATAATAGATAAATAATACTAATAGATAAATGTGCATCTACATAAAATAGGAGAATGGCAGCAAAGGACTTAAGTAATCAATTTTAGTATAAATACAGTTCATAACAAAATAAAACCTGCTTCACGTACTGTAAATAGAGATTAGGTACAAACTGTACTACATGATAACGTGATTTCCGCTTCTCCAGGTACTTACAGCAGTGGCTTCATTCCTATGGTAAGATATCAATCCCTAGAGGAAACTTTAACATGAGGTAGCTGGAAATCTTCCTATACGGTTTTTATCATTATTTTCGTGAAATAAAAAAAATAAAAGAAAATCAAAATTTATCTTTCAATCCCCTTATGCCATCCTCACTAGCAGCAGCAGTTCTGTATGCATAACATAAAAAACCAATTTTAATAATTATCTATAGGCTATTATAATTATAATTATTGATTAACTAATAAATGCACGTACCTATTCTTATTCATAGTCAAAATTTGAAGCTAAAAAAATTATAACTAAAAAACTTAATTATTATTAAGAATAAAGATTCTCTATAATCATCATAGCGTTGTGTCTTTTCCATATTTCTCACCGGCAGATAACAGTCTTCATATATAACAATGCTGTATGTTTTACAGAGGCACATCAATATAACGGTTTTACATAAAAAATAAAACCGATATTATGTGCCGAGAAGGAAAACATACAGCATTGCAGAAGTTCTTCCTGGTGAAGACTATGACAAACTCAAATGGCGGTGCTCCCCACCTTGCTGGTGCGACTGTGGTGACATCTGTCAAACGACAACGGAAACGGTAGTTCCACTTCCGGTAAAAAGATCGCACATAGAGATAAGTATACACCTGCTTCTTCATATAACAATGCTATATGTTTTCCTTCTCGGCACATAATATCGGTTTTATTTTTATGTAAAACCGTTTTATTAAAAATGTTGCTATATTATAAATAAATCACAAAAACTGGAATGTTATCGGCAGCACTCGCACCCTCGGCCTTTCCCTAACAAGGGGAATGCTCTCACCACTGAGCGTCGATGACCAATACCGACATCATCCAATCTATGCTTCATATTATAATTTCTAGATTGTGCACTTGCACCAAGGTTAGCGTTGGATTCACCTACCGGAATTCTACTACCAAAAGTCAACTTTAATTAAATAGGTACATATAAACATCTGGAACAACATTCCTGGAAATCTATCATCATTCTACACATTCTACACATTCTACTTGATCCCTCACACACATGCAACCCAAAATTACGTTAAGCTGGTTTAGACTCAAAATATTTCTATACTGTATGAAAGAATAGTGGTACTTACTTAGATTCAGCGTAGTCTGAACGAGATTGGTCAAATTCAGGTAATGTATAATAAAATGTTACTTGTCCTGGTATGTGGATGGTCAGATTATTGATAAAACAAATGCAAAAGCTACTTCGGTCTATTTCTACCCTTTCAGCACATTTTCTATTTTTGTAATCTACACAGTTAGTGTAGTCGATAACTATACCTTTATCCTTTACCTGGAAGTAGATAACCAAATAAAATTGTGGCTGTACTAACTCTAACGGACTAGTCAGTGCATAGACAATAGAATATTCCAAAGAATCGCAACTTTTTATTAAGACGGAGCTTGCGGAGTCTTCACAACGATGGGCTCAATCAAGAATGTATGCGACACGATAGCGGGCGTATCTCTTAACATATCAACTTGAAATTTGGCATAAAGATATAACATAAGCCTGTCGTTTGCTGTATAGTTTTTGGTGTATGTGGTTCTTATAGTTTTTGAGTTATTAAGCATTAAAGAAACATGCCTTTGACAGTGCTAAAAAAAATTGATAGTTATCTCGTGCGCGAAATTTAAATTTTTAAATGCAGCATTTGAAAGTTAATTGTTGGCTGGCGCCAATGTTTTTTTGAATTTTTTATATTTTTTTTATTTTTTAGCTTAGGTTAGGTAGGGTTAGGTTAAGATTCCGCCAGCTCCGTCTTTATTATTTCGATGTAAATGCCTGCGTTCCAGCGAATACCTTGTCTGTTTACACTTATAATAGCAGTCATATTTTGGCCAATTTACACAATGTCTTCATAACTTATAGCCATATGCGTTATTCTGATGTTTCATTAAAATCCGTTCTGTAGTTTTCGTGTAGAACTGTAAAAATCTTTATATTATAAGTAGAATGAGACTTACCTTTCCGATTTTAACGGCATTTGCTAATAGCACACCATTTACGAGCAGAGTTATCCCTAAGGCACGGATAAACGTCGACAAGCTAAACTCAGGCATGCTGGAAAGCCCTGAAATAAAATGACATATTTAAGTATGTACTTACTTGTATTTAGAGGTACATACATAGAGGTCCGACCGGGATCTTAGAGGCCCAAGTCAACCTCACCTACAAGTGCACAAAAGACAAACATAAGTTCCCGATTAGCGGCAATAGGCCCACCTCCTATTAGGTGAGATCAAAAAAAGTGGTGAGGAGTGATCATATAATATGCCCTTGCCAAAACCTTTTAGAAAACAGGCGTAATATTTAAGGGATTCCCCTAAAATGTTGCACTGTGTTTAAGGGAAGTCCCCATCAATTTTTAAGGGACAGGGTTGCCCAGCAAAAAGATAAAATAAATTTTACTATATTCTATCTAGTTCCATAAATCACATAATAGTGTTGACAGATTGGAAACTGTTGCATAATTTATACAGAAACTACGATTTATTTTAGTAAGTAGAAGTACCATTTAAAATTCATTGAAGTTCATACTTAAACATTAGATATACGAGTATTTTAAATATTTTTTTTGGACAGTCTCACACAACATCATCTAGCCAGCTTAGTTATGGGATCTAGCAAACTGATAAACATACTTATATATTTCTTAATACACACATAATATACATAGAAAAGAAAACACCCAAACTCCGAAACAAACATTTGTAGATCACACAAATATTTGATTCGACCTGGGAATCGAACCAGAGACTCGTAAGAGTCGAAAGCAGATGTGCTGCAGACTGGATCACACAAATATTTGATTCGACCTGGGAATCGAACCAGAGACTCATAAGAGTCGAAAGCAGATGTGCTGCAGACCACGCCAACGAAGCAGGCTAAACATTTGCTTCGCACTTAAATTGAATATAGAAAGAAGTTTATAACCATTCTGGGCAGGTACACAGCTAGTAAGCTTACCAACCTTCATGGAAGGGGGAGGGGGCACCCCCCTCCTCCTTCCATGAACGTTGGTAACTCACTTCCTGTAGGGCGAGCATGGATAGTAGAATGGTTTTTGTTCAATAAATTAAAATGTTAGTTTTTTTTAATTAAAATGTTAAATTTAAAATGCCTGATGTGAAGAATATTTGGAAGAATGAGTGATAGGCACTGCTGGGCGAGCATAGTGGTAGGAAGAGTTTGTCGATAACCAATGCAGACAATATCAATGACGTGACGTAATCAACACATTATGTCGCCTTTAAGGTCCCAGGTTCGATTCCGGGTCGAATCAAATTATTTTCTATCAGTCGTCTAGATACCATAGCACAAGGCACAAGCTTATAATTAGCTTAATTTGAGCTAGATGACATTGTGTGAGAATGTCCAAAAATTGTTTTTTTTTTAACACTAATGTTTGAATTTATTAAACAAAAACTATTCTACTATCAATATTATAAAGGATAGACATTTATTTACAATAATAATTATATACTAAAAATATTTACAAAACAAAATATCGTTTAAAAAATCCTCAGCGTCATTACCGACTGGAAAGGTTCCCAGAGTGCTGGCTGTGCTGCCACGTTGGATGGCGATACTTATACTTTGAAACAGAAAATAGCCAGCCTTCTGGTCCTGAGAAGCATTGATTAAGTGTTTAGCAATGTCTCTATATGTGTTGGAGCGTGAAAACCGCAAAAATAACATTATAGCCTTTGGAATTAAAGAGCAGGAGACTTCAAAACAGAATTTACTAGAAATAGTCACTGAAACTATTCAATCAAAAACCAATATAACCATCAGTCAGAACGACATCAACAATACGTATCGTCTAGGAAAAAAGGATGCAGTAAATGAAAAACCAAGACCTGTTTTGATCTCCCTTTCACATGCCTGGAAAAAAGAACAAATCATGAGAAGTAAGAAAAAACTTTCCGAGATCTACCTAACAGAAGACTATCCTAAAGAGGTGTTAGCAAAAAGAAAGGAACTACAACAACAGCTGGTAGAAGAAAGGCAGAAGGGAAAGTATGCAGTATTAAAATACGACAAAGTCATCATAAGGGATAAAACACAAGCAGAAGAAGCACGTAAACGCGATCGCTCTATATCGACTTCACCAGAAAACATCCCAAACAGCACTCAGCAACCGGCAAAGGCACAAAAAACTAACAGGGCAAACGCCTACGATATGATGCGAGGTCGAAGTAATCCCTCGACATCCTATTCCAAGCAAGCATAGGAGCACGGCGGCCGGATAAACAAACAACATAAAGTCACAAACAACATAAAGTCACAAACAACAACATAAAGACATATTCCAATCCGGCTGGTCCCCGTGGGATATTAGACTACCACCCTGTACCTATACAACCGATACAAAAAGCTTCCTAGGAATCTCTGAAAGAGTTGCTATTTTGAAACAAAACACAACAAAAGGAACGAGTTTTTTCGCCCAAGAACAAGAACAAACTCTAACCAATAACAACTCTGAAAATAACAGAAAAAAGCAAAAAAACAATAAACAATTCACGCAATTCCCCAACACGGCCGGTCACCTCGGGGAGGAAGACAATACCCCTCTAGCTAATTTTACAAAATCCAATAAAAGTTAATCTAGTAAGAGAATCAAGCCCGCGTCTTGGTACATATTCACTCTGAATGCCAGACCATTGAGAACAGAGGATAGCCTCGAAGAATTGGAGCACGCACTACTGGACATAAAGTGGGACATCCTAGGTGTAAGCGAAGTTCGTAGACTTGGGGAAGCAATAGAAGATCGCGCCAACTTTATATTATTTTACAAAGGAAAAATTGCAGGATCATATGGCGTAGGATTCCTCGTTCAACCACACCTCAGGAATTTCATAAAAGAAATAGTAGGAGTATCTGATAGGATAGCAGTCCTCAGTATGGAAATACCAAACTTCAAAAAGAACTGGGCAATAATTCAAGTAGACTTGAATTATTGCACCGACTGAGAAGGCAAACGAAAATGACCTGAAAACTTTCTATAGTCAGCTTAATGACACTATCCGATCATATGAAAAAGATTACATTGTGTTAATGGGAGACTTCAATGCCCAAATTAGTACGAAACAGACCAAGGAAGAATTTGTAATTGGGAACTATGGACATGGGAAAAGAAGTAAGAACGGTCAAAAACTCGTTGATTTCCTTTTAGAAAACAATCTGTCGGTCCTCAATACTAGATTTAAAAAAAAACCCTAAAGCTAAGTGGACATGGACATCACCCCACGAATGCTACAAAAACGAAATTGACTACATTATAAGTAACAACCCAAAGGCCTTCACAGATACAGGGGTGATCCAGAGCTTAAATTTCAACACCAATCACCGAATGGTGCGCAGCGTGCTAAGACTACTCCCTCTTAAGAAAAATAGGAATAGCTTTCAAGGAAGCCGACAGGTGAGAGAAGAGAACTACAGAGCAAACAAGAATCTTCTAACAGAACCACTCTCCCAATTGTACAACGCTAGCTCTGACCTCCGAAAAACTTACACCAACCTCGAGAGTAACCTGATACGCGTAGCGCAAAAAACATACCCCAGGAAACAGAGAACGGAGTTTAATGAGAAAGTTTTAGAACTGTTATCGGAGAGGAAACATCTAATCCAGTCGACCGAAGGTAAAAAAAAGAACACCAAAAGAATCTCGGAATTGAGCAAAAAGATAAGGACAAGTATAAGAGACCAACGCAGACAGAAAAAAAAACAAAGTACTCGAGAAGTATATTACAAAGTCAGGGGCAGCAAAGAAGGCACTTAAAGAAATAAACCACATGGGGAAAGAATGGATACTGAACGCGAATAACACAGTGAAAAAACTTACAAAACGAGCGGACATTAGAGACCACGCTACACAGTTTTACCGCTCTCTCTACGCCAGCGATAAATCAAACCAGAACTTACTATGACTACCAACTTTAGAGTCAAGCTTAGAGGAGTCGCCCATCTTGCGCGGTGAGGTAGAGAAGGCAATTTTTTCGCAAAAGCTGGAGAAGGCACCTGGCCCTGACAAAATTAGCAATGAACTGATAAGAGGCACGTTTGCCGAAATATGTCCAGTCTTGGTAAAAATATTTAGTGAGATATTAAAAACAGGCATTATACCCGAACAATGGGGAAAGTCACACATAATATTGATACATAAGAAAGGGGACAAAGGCAATATAGAAAACTACCGACCTATAAGCCTAGCGTCTAATATTTATAAGGTATTTGCAAAGATTTTGCTGGAAAGAATTAGCAAAAAACTGGACGAGAACCAACCAATCGAGCAAGCAGGCATCACATACATACGGTCAAACAGGTCATTGAAAAATACAATGAGTACAACAAAACCCTATATATAGCATTTATAGAATATACGAAAGCCTTTGAGTCTTTATCACGAACACATATGGAAAAGCCTGAGTGAGCAAGGAATAAGTCCAATATACATCAGATGCATTAAGGGCCCAGATCGTGAAAATCACCGAAAAGAGTGTTACGATTTTTCATATTTAACCTATTTACATATGATTAATAACAACGATAATTTGTATATATTAAAATGAAAGACCAAAAATGATGTTAGTGCTAATTTTAACTCTTAAAACCCTGTAGTTGTTATATAATAAACGTCAACAAACGCACAAAATTGAGAAAAAATTCGAAAACCTGCCTTCGTATTTTTCAGATTTAACCCAATAAATCAACACAAATTGATAAAAAGAAACACTTTTTGAACACTGAAAAAGCCAATAAATATAACCATGTACTTTTTTTTGTACCTTTACAAACAAAGACTTCCCCTTTTAAAGCCCTAAAATCTAGATATGTTTTACGTAAATTCTCCATAGAAAAATGTATGCAAATTCAAACGCGTCCCGATAGAACGATCGTCGCAACTAATCGCCAGTGCGCCATAGAATTTCAAAGTGACTCCACGCGTGTCGGATGCTACAGCAAAATTACGTGTTGTGAATTTGTGTTTTTTGTGAAAAACTGTAAGTACAATATTTTTATAACTAATTTACTTTCAGTAAATAGAAAGTACCGATATAATGAAAGTCTGAAAGAAAACCATGATGGAACTAGATATAAATCGTAAGAAATACAAAATTATTTACTTTGTTGCGTAGGTCATTTTATGAAACTTGTAAAGTAGGTATCAATTCAGGCTTGAAACAATCAAAGCCCTGCCCACCTTATTTTCTCGAGATATGAACTGGCGGGGTATATAGTTCTCTGCACGACATACATAGATTTTTCAACATGATAAAGGCAATAGGTATCATAAACGTAATTGGTAATCGAGGGTCTCTTTTCGCAGGATAATTTGCGGAGTGCCATGCCAGCGAAAAGAAAATTTAGTACGCATTATAAAAACGTGAAAGCCAAAAGATCTCGGAATAAAATGTAAGTTCCTCCCTACTTATTTATTTACCTGCCTACTTGACTACGTCTTGTCCTAAATACCTAGAAAAAAATTACTAGATTTGTGTTAGTGTCAAGTAAAAATCCTAGTTTTATTACTTTTATTTGTGTGTATGCTTATCATGTCTTAGTAGTAATAATAATATAATCTATTTGCATTTTGAACAGGGTAGGTACATTACAAAGTAAATAGGTACAATGATTTAGATCGCCTGATTCAGACATATACCTACAACAGCATGTAAATATTGATTTGACATGTAATTAGATAGGTACACAATTAGGTATGTCAGTCTAAGAAGAAAAATTACAATGTCCAGTAGGTAATAATTACGTAATTTCAATATCTATATAAGTAATAAAGTCAATTTCTATAGGAACAATTTTCATAATAATAAATTTTATTACATAATATAGTATTAGTTTTCATATATTTATGTATTTCAAAGCAATGAGTTTGCTTACACTATTATTAGTTACAGTATTATTAGTTTTCATGTTCATCATGTCTAAATATGTGGAAGTGGAAGTAGGTATGTTTCCTATCAGAAATTGCACGGGCGCACGCGCGCCGTGCCTGGCGTAGGGTTGTACAAAAATTACAAAATAAATAAAAAGTGGATATTGATGAATAATATTTCCAGTACTGAAAATGAATACGTAATTCTTGTAGACTTGTTACATAAATAAACAAACTAGCTAGTGATGGGCGAAGACAAAATCTCAGTACCTACAGTTTTTTTTTGCAATATTTATTATTTTCATTGTGAGACAAACACATACTTCTCAATTACTTTCTCAAAAGAAAATTCACGTTCAAATCTCGTATTTTACCAAAATCAAGAATTTTTTTTGTAAAATATTATCTTTTACGCGACTGGTGTACGTATGTATGTATGTATACTAAGTAATATATCTTTGTGGCACGATAAGTTCAAAATTATTGAACCGATTTTAATGTTTTTAGTATCATTAGAATTGTCTTCTAAGCCCGAGTGACATAGAATAAGTGACGCCATAAAAAACCAATACGTATAGCGTAAAGGAAATTTATAATTTCTGTTCATCACGAACATAATATTGTATGAATTCTTTTGCACTTTTATATTTGTCTTCGTCAGTTATGAATATAAATAAATAAACAATAAAAATGTTAAAACCAGACAGATTAAAAAATGAAAATGTGTAATAAAAATAAATAACAACACCATTGTAATATAGCGTATTTAGCAGTCGGGGCCTATTTTTATTATTTTTGTAGTAGTATTTTTGTAGACCTGACACTCGTCGAATAGAACCTGTTGGGTTACTTCCAGCAATTGTTGGATGCGGATTAATGGACGCGGTAGAAATTTTAAGTAAAAGACTGTCATATCATTCTAGAAGTTTAATTCATAATTGCACAAGTAATATAGTTGAAAGTTTTAACGGAGTAATTGCCAAATTAGTTGGGGGTAAGCGTGTAAATTATTCTTCCCGTGGTTCTTATGCGGGCCGATGCGCAGCTGCTGTTGTGTCTTTTAATACGGGATCGATTCATAGTAAAACTCATGAAGTCATATTTAAATCTAGTCCTAATCCTTTGATCGCGAAAGTGGAAAATAGTAATCGTAGAAACCGTTTAATTGCTAAACCTAAATTAAGATTGAAAAAAAGCCACAGCGCTGTATCGAAAGACGCTCACTATGGACCAAACTGCGAAAAACCTGATCTGAGTCCAGAATTATATGAGAAAGCCAAGTCATCTTTTTTAGTTGATTTAAAGTTGTCTTGTGCTGAAAGAGAGGAGCTTGAAAGGTCGACCCATTTGCAAAGAAGTAGTGCTGAGTGGATGAGTACAAGGAGAAAATTACTAACCTCATCATCGTTCGGGGAAGTTTGTAAAAAACGAGAGAGCACAAGTTGTGCTGCTCTTGTTTGTAAAATCGTTTATGGTAGTAATATCTCCAGTTTGCCTGCTGTACGGTACGGTATCGAAAACGAAGAAACTGCAATTAGACAGTTAGAAATTCAAGAGAATATTAGTATACAAGGTTGCGGTTTGTTCGTCGACGATCAATATGAATTTCTTGGTACTATACCAGATGGCATTTATGCAAACGGTTTAATTGAAATTAAGTGCCCACATTCTTTAGCTGGCATGACTCTTGATGAAGCAATGGCCAAACATACCTTTTGGGTTAAGGACAAGGCTTCCAAGGGTTATGTCATAAATAAAAATCATTACTGGTATTTCCAAATTCAGGGACAGCTACATATAACTAAAAGAAACGTTTGCATGCTTGGCATCTGGTTTGGTGCTACTGTACCTATGAAAGTTTATATTATGGAAAAGGACGACAAATTTTGGAAGGAGAAAATGGAGATGAAATTAGTTATTTTATTACGATTGCCTCCTTCCAGAATTAGTTGATCCTCGGCAGTCACGAAGCATGCCTATTCGTGACCCGTCCAATGTCATAGAGGCTATGAAAGAGAGGAAAGAAAGAGCTTTACGTGTTTTGAAAGAGAAGAACGTCTAATGATTTTGAAAGAGACTGAGGTAACTTAACTACCCAGCCGGTCGATTCACGTAAACACGCCAGTTCAAAAGTCGTTTTAACTTAGAAACTTAGAAATCGCCTTTTGGTTTTCTGTTTTTAACGCACTTACTTATCTAGTCTTGGATTGTCATAAATCTTCCAATAGCTCAATTTATATACAATTCCTATACGATTTTGAAGAGTTACCTGGTGTAAACCCAAGGTCCGATCCTAATGAAATTAAAATGTGACCACACGGGATCACCAGCTTTCAAATAAAAATAAAAAATCATCAAAATCGGTTCAAAAAATACAGCGAATTGAGAATCTTCTTCTTTTTTTAAGTCGGTTAAAAAGTGTGCGAAGTGACATTTTTAAGTCACTACGCACACCGTAGGGTTTTTATTACGTGAATCGGGCAGCTGGTAACATTTTCATTCTGATAGGTTTTGCAATAGCAATTGATTTTATCATCAAATTAGTAGAAATCAGAATCAATCAATGAAAAATACATTAGAAACTCTTAAACTCATATTTTGTTATTGTTTACTTTCGTTTAATTAAATATATGAATAATTTATAAATTTCATGTTTGTTTATAACTAATTTTTGTACAACCCTAGCACGCTTTTTAGGTGGCGACTCATATTTTGTTTACTTTTAATTATATGAACCATTTTTATACTTGTGTTTCATTTATTGACAATTTTTTGTACAACCCTAGAAGATTTTTTAGATTGCGAGGTGATCGTAAGTTGAGTTTACGCAATAGGCACATTTCCTTGCGTAGATATAAACACTAGCGAGGAAAGGCGTGATGTTATTTCGACCGTACTTCCTACTGAATTTGCAATTATTTTATTGAATGAAAATTTTACGAAATAAGAATAAACTTTGGTAGTAAAATTACAAATAAATACATAGGTACTCGTAGTTGGAATTTTAGGTAAGTAGAATACAAAAAGGTCAGTCCGGACCTGCTCTTGATTGTTTATTATAAATAGAAAATCATAAAAATTGTGTCTCAAACTACTCTTATTTATTTATCTAGTAATTAGGATCATTTTATAACGAAAACTACTCTTGGAATATTTTACAAATAGGCAGTCGTTTATTTCCAATAATTCAACATTTTTGTTATGCTGTAAATATTCAACTTCAATAACAATAACTCAACGTGGAACGTTTGTCGCAAAACATTTTCAAAATCGCGCTCTCTGGGTCATTCACCCGCCCGTCGGATGATTCGGGCAACAATAGCGCTGCTGTCGCTCAAAATCGACTTTATCCGTGCGCGGCCTGGGCCCTTAAGAACATCTATGCTAGTAGCACAGCCAGGGTACAACTCGAAACCCTAGGTGAAGAATTCCCAATAAGAAAAGGTGTACGACAGGGCGACCCAATATCCCCTAAAGTGTTCTCTGCTGTACTTGAGGGGATCCTTCGAAAGCTAAACTGGGACGAGAAAGGAATTAACATTTACGGCACTAGACTTAACCACCTTCGCTTTGCCGATGATCTCGTATTGCTCGAAGAGGACCCTGAAGTGCCGCGGGGAATGTTGGCTGGGCTCGTGGACGAAAGCAATCTTATTGGCCTGAAAATGAATGCATCCAAAACAAAAATTATGAGTAACGTGAGAGAGGTTGACATCTATATTAGAGAAACAAAAATCGAGTATGTAAAGGAGTACACCTACTTGGGTCAAATAATATCTCCAGATGACCAAATGGATAAAGAAATTAACAAAAGAATAGCAGTAGGTTGGAGAAAGTACTGGAGTATGAAAGAAATAATGAAGAACAAAGATCTAAGTCTATCTATAAAACAAAAAATATTCAACACTTGCATACTCCCGTGTCTAACTTACGGCTGTGAAACATGGTCACTAACTAAGGTACAAAGAAACCGATTACAAAGCTGTCAACGCGGAATGGAAAGAAGCATACTCAATCTTAAAAAGAAGGACAGAGTTCATAGTTCAATTATACGCAGTAAGACTAAAGTAAAAGATGTTCTGACAAGGATAGACCAGCAGAAGTGGCGGTGGACAGGACATATGCTCAGAAACAAGGATGACAAGTGGAGTAAGAGAGTAACCAACTGGTACCCGCGTGATGGAAGGAGAAAACTAGGCAGGCAAAAGAAACGATGGGAAGACGAAATCAAACTCGCCGTTCGGTCCTTTCTGGCGAAGACTTGCTACGGACCGATGTCATTGGCACGAGCTGGAGGAGGCCTTTGCCAACAGGCACACTGAGCTTCGAGATTTCATTTAAATAAATACTATTGAATTCAAATATTGTACATATATAACTCAGTAATAAAGGCTATATTATTATTATTATTTCGTTTATTCATTAACATTCTTATTTTATACATTTTTAAATAGATTTATAAAAAACACAAATACATTTAAAAATATAAAAAATAGTGACCCACCAGTAGCGGAAACTACCGGCGGTGGAGGCTACAGACTTAGAAACCTCCTAACAATACGACACGTGTCGAGGATAACAGCCTTCTGAATCTGACTCTTGGTCCAACAGTCTAACGAGAGTCTCTTGAGATGTTGGTCGAGACTCTTCGCTATTAATCCGTTAGCCGAAACGACCATCGGCACAATGATCGTCGAGTCTACGTCCCACATGGCGGTTATCTCGAAGGACAGATCAAGGTACTTGCTAAGTTTGTCCTTCTCTGCCTTCACGAGATTCTCGTCATGCGGGACGGCGACATCGACGAGCACTGCCCGACGCTGGGTCCGATCAACCAACACGATATCAGGCATATTGGCAACAATAGTCCTGTCCGTGATGATTGATCGGTCCCAGTAGAGCAACGCACGACCATTCTCGAGAACTGGCATTGGTGTGTACTTATAATATGGTACCTCGGACTCAATAAGGCCGTATTGAAGAGCAAGTTGCTGATGGATGATCCTGGCTACTTGATTGTGCCTATGCAAGTACTCGCTGTTAGCAAGATACGAACAACCGGAAATAATATGGCGAAGTGATTCACCAGGACGGTGGTATGCTCGACAAATGTCGACCGTACCGTCCTTCATGATGTATTTCTGATAGTTGTTCGTCTTAATAACTTCATCTGCAATTGCACAGGCAAAACCTTCAGTTTCCCCAAAGAGGTCACCGAAACGTAGCCAGTTCACCGATGCGGGCAGGTCTACATCGGGTCCTGTTAAGACTCGGTAGAACCGCCCGTGTAGCTCCTTGCTCTTCCATACGTCCTTACGGTCTTCAGTATTAAACACCTTTGGTTTACGCCAGTTCTCGTTAGCCAATGAAAGAGGTGTCAGGCCCTTGTCAACTATCACGACATCACAATGAATGCCACACCCATTCTGTAGGAAGTAATCCCTGAGACTGCACACTTCACGATTGTGGAGGTTCTTGGCATTTAAAAAACCTCGACCTCCCCACTTTCGCGGAATGTACAGTCTCATGACAGAAGACCGTGGGTGTAACATTCGATGCGATGTCAGTTGTTGACGGACTCGCCTATCCAGGGCGTCTAGTTCCGTTTGAGTCCACCTAAGTATGCCAAAGGAGTATAACAATAAAGGCATCACCCAACCGTTGAACTACCGGACAAAAAACGTCCTTTCACCGATTTCTTAATGTCCTCTACTGCTATACCCAACTCTGACATACCTAGGTATCTGTATGTTTCGATCTCGGAGAGAGATCTGAGAGTTATTATCTCAGAAAGTTGTAAATTCGGTGAATTTACAACCTTCCCCCGCTGTACATGCATAACCGCACACTTATCAACTTTACAAGCATTACTAAAAACTTCCGTAGTTTTTAATAATGTCACTAAATCTTGGTGCTTCAGTATGAACAGTTTGAGGTCATCCATATACATCAGGTGAGAAATAACCTCACCCCCTCTACGAAACCGATAGCCTAGCTCTGAATCCTTCAGCAATGTGCTAAGTGGATTCAGTGCTAAACAGAACCACAGTGGACTCAAACTGTCGCCCTGGAATATACCACGCTCAATCCTTATCAAGTCATTCGGATCAGAGGCGCACTCGCCACTACCTGGTTGACGAAGGACGGTGGTCCAATGCCCCATACACGAGATTAAGAAGGATTTAAGAGTCGGATTAATTTTATACAACTCTAAAATCCTCCCCAGCCATGAATGAGGCACCGAATCATACGCCTTCTTGTAGTCAATCCAGGCAGTAGAGAGGGTGCCCCTACTCCGCCTAACCTGTTGGCTAATGGCCATGTCAATAAGGAGTAGCTCCTTAGTACCACGTGAACCAGCCCTACATCCATTCTGAGCATTATCTAAAATGTTGTTAGATATGATGTGTGAATTTAATTTTTGTCTCAGAATAGATGTAAGGAGCTTGTAGATGGTAGGTAAGCAAGTGATAGGTCTATAGTTTTTAGGTTTCGTGGTACTACCTGATTTATGGAGCAGGAAGGTGATGCCAGTGGTCATAAAAGCGGGTAAGGAACCAGACTCGAGGGCTTCTTGATACTGTGTTACCAGCGTTCATGCGAGCTTCGAACCTACTTGATCCAAAAGTTGTGCAATCCGTCCGGCCCAGGACTTTTCCAGTTCTGTGCCGTACGTATTGCGCAACTAACGTCTTCGGAGTCTATTGTAATAGACTCCATGGGCTGGATGTTATCGCATTCACGCTCAACAACACGGATCCAATCACCCTCCGAATGTTCGACGGGCACCGACCATATGTCACGCCAAAATTGATTCATGGCGTGAGCATCTGGCAGTTGTCCGTCGCTCAAACGTTGTCCAGTTCCCTCCCACTCTCGGTACACCTTCCTTTGGTCACTTTGGAAGATACGATTCTGCCAGTATCTGTCTACACGCTCTCTATAGCGACGAATACGACTCGCCCATGCATATACTTTCTGCTTTAGAAAGTCAATACGTTCCGTGACATTAGCTAAGTATTGCTGGGAGCTAATACCGGTCCCAGCGAATGCCTGAGTCACGAAACGCATGACCCGTGGACGATTATTTCCCCGGCTAAAACAGATAAGCTTCGCAATGAGAGTCCTAAATGTACCGATACGTCGCTCGATTCTTGCCTGCCATACGTGCACACCACCCGATCGTGGTGCACGGTTAAATTCAGGGAATTTAACGCGTGCACACGACAAGCGGTAATAGCTCACAGTAAAGAATCGAGTGGGTATCTAGCAAATCATTGCTAGTCCGTAAGTACGGATCTAGCAACGCATTCAGGGCTCCCATCAACGCCAGATTTCGTCTATGCATGGGCAAGCGTGGTAGCCGTGGCCTAGAATTAGGTGCAAACCTACTGAACATACTAAAAATACTAAACATACTGAGAGATCACATCCTCCAAAGTACTCCTTAATTGCTCGCTTACCTGGATAGATATATTACTCGTATCATCTCCCGCGTCGAGCACGGTCTCAACTAAAGTGGCACTAGTTGCAACCGTGTGTGTAGCAGATGACGGTGCACTCGTTAACGCTGGAGCTGGTTGAGTAGATAACACTTCCAGGCGAAGTCGATCAAGCACAGGTTGATCCAACAACTTGCATCGTTGGATAGCCCGCACTTGATCCGATAGTCGTTGTACGGCAACGGTTATTGTTGGTTCAAGAGCCTGAAACAAAGGGAGCATCCTTGAACGGTACGCAGTCAGGTTGGTTTCCCCATCTGTAGCCTCATAATGTGCCCGCATGACATTTTCATTGATGCATGAAGTCCATCGCATGCGGTGCACAATACCACCGGTAGTGGAGACCCTACTCGAAACTGGTAGGCTTCGGGGCCCCAAACTGCTCGGCGGCCGGCCTCTCCCTCGCCGACGTACAGGTGTTGGCGACGTCGCTCGGCGGGGAAAAGTACTCGTCACTTGACGATGAGCTCGACGCTTCAGCAAGCACTTGTGTCGCAGGTGTGCGGTCCGGCGCTTGCGAGGCGGAGCTAAGTGATGAGTCCGGGGGTGTTGGCTGTGCATTCTTACTCCTGGCTCTTGTTAACATCTTTATCCATATTTATCATTCATCCTGTTAATTTTTTCGAAACAATTTTTGATATTTTGATGGTTGACGATTGTCAAAGCTTCGCTTCATATTTGTAGATTTTGTTATTGTTGTGATTCTTGTAATAAATTATGGAATATAATATATAATGAACTTTTTGGTAATTTTATTTAATATTTTGAAATCTGTATGAATTTTATAAATTGAGGCAAGATATTTTAGATAAAAATATTAAAATATTTTATAGATGAAAATGACGTATGTACAGATGTCCAGAGTTGCCAGTTATTATTATTATTAGTAATGTCTCTATAAAGCGGCAAGCACTTGACCCCATGACCCCAGTGTCTCAACCCCAAACGGCACAAATATTAAATCACCTGCTAGGTTAGCATATTTACGCCGTATGAGGCCTTCAGCCGATGCAGCAGCAGTGCCAGCAGCGGTGCTTGGAAGGTGCTAAGGTGTCAACGCATGTAGCGTCCCGCACCAAAGGCCTTCCCATCATCCACTGTAGCAACGACATACCGTCCGGTCTCTTTCCATCGCTTCGTGCTAACCCATTTGGCTCACATACGGCCAGAAGATCGTTAATATTATTATATTCATATCCATAGTTTATCAAACTGATTTGGGCAAGTGCAATAATAATGTATTGTAGCATACAAGGACAAATGTGGGTTGAGGAAAAGCGTTTATTATCCTTGTTCTGAATTTATTATGTTGAAAGTTTTGACGGTTGTCGACATCATCAGAATATTAATTCTGGTCTCAAATGAAACTAGAAAATAAATATATGTCCGGATATTTATAAAGGTATAAAACATCATCCAGTCTCAAATTAAGCAAAGTTTATGTTATGACGACCAATAGTTTGAAACCACTCAGGAGCATATTGAAATGTACCAAAGTCTCATCCAAACCGGTCCAGCCGTTCAGGAGCTCAAACACAACACTATAGGAAAAAATCTTTTTGTTTGTAAATATCATGGGAAGTCATGGCAAGTTAGTGAATAGATAAAAATATGTAAGTTCAAATAAGTCTTGAATTGAAAGTATTCATAAATATGGCAATAAGTATGTCGTGTCAGCAAGTTATTTTATTGACTATAAAAAGTTATTTGAAGTTTGAACCACTGGACTGCCGTATAGTTGGACATTGAACATCTTTGTCATTGGACTTTTAATTCTGATAAGAGTCTGTGGGGTTGAAGAGTCGGTTGTGGCTTGGTGGGCCAAGTACAAGTAACAGCTATGTCCTATGTTACGTAAAAATAATAAAAAAGGTGTCCAATAAACTAACAATATAATATAATAACATACCGCTCTTATTTTCCATATCCGTCAATTGTTCACAATCACACTTGAAATCTATTGGCAGAAATTATTTTTTACAGAAAATGTATCGCTATAACAAACATGTATAATAATTACATGAATTACAAAATTATAGTCTTTTTTTTTCTTACAGCTTTATTTTTACCCGGAGCCGGTCCTACGTACGTAGTATTGTATTCTCTTTGGCCGGTCCGAGGCTCCGAGCAGAGACGACAAATGTATTTAATTTTTTTTAATCATCATTAATCATCACTACGTCTGAGTCATTCACTCACTACGTTTTCCGTCCCGTCCTGTAGAGTCTATTGTATTCTCTTTGGTAGAGGTCGAGTTCACTCCAACGGCGATGTCCGAATGAATTGCATACGTGTAGTCTATGGAAATCCTTTGGCGAACGGTGACAGCTGCCTGCTGACACTGATGACAACAATATTTTTAGCAGGCGATATGTCTGTTATGCTGTTATGGTTATTAGCTTTACTCACTGGAGTCACTCACTGGTCATTGGCAAGTTGCTGCAAGTGCAAGCAGAGGCCATAACAAAGAATTGAATTGAGGTCTGTTATGGTACGGTTACACATGCTTATTACTAGCACGAAAGCTTGCTACTATCGAGCAATTGCTACTTAGCATGTGTGTCGAAAGATTGCTAGTAATGAGCATGCTTGTTTGGAGTTTGCTCAAAAATCGACAGTCGTGCGATTTTTGGGCATGCTACCTGCAGCGCGGGTGCAAGAGGGGGTGCTTTTAGCGCGTGTGAATACGTTTGCTTGATGAGCATGCTAGTTTCTTTATAGCGCTCAACTTTTGAAAGTCAATACGTCAAACAGATGAGGTAACATGAAATGATTTTTGTAACCATCAATGTCACGCGTAATTATGTCATATTGATACTGAAATTGTACCGCACTACTCAGCAGTCTGTCGCAACTACATACAAAAAAAAACTATTATGAAACGGGGATAAATTTTAATGGCTCAATATTTGTCTCACTCAATTTCTCAATCTGTCCCGCTCGTTCCTTGATGAAATGTCATGTGTCACTGTCTGTCGTTTTCAATTTCAATAATAATGTTTTTCTTTGAATGTTATTAGTGAAATAATTGGGAGAATAGCTGAATTTTATTAAAATTTTTGTAAGACCGTTCTCTAGAAAAGACTGTTTTATACATTGTTTATTAAAATCGAATATGAAGTATGTATAGAAAGTGTGAAATATGTAGTTTAAAATCTGGAAGAAAGGACGGCACAAAACGGATTTTCATGGCCAGATTTCCTATGGATGAGAACAATAACACCGGAAGATAATAAAATATATAACTACATAGCATGAAAGAATGATGGAAAGACAAATTATCGCTCAAAACATTTGGTAAATGTGTTTTTGGGTTCGAACGTGATGTAAAACCTTATCTTCATAACTAGGTAATCGCTGGAATGCGGGCGGTTACATCCAAATAATTAAGACGGAGAACCCTACCTAACCTCTAAAAAATATAATTCAATTTTCAACAATGACGCGAGCCAACGAAGCCGCGAATTGTTCAAGTGTAATTATAAAGATGCAAAGGTGACCTGATTCCTGTCGGCCTATAAGTTAAGTATATCAAATGAGTTCTGTTTAGTGTCTTAGCTGCATGTTATAGTTGGTAGAAGCTTGATGATAAAGTTGCGGGGTAGGTTGACTTGTAATTTAAAGCTATTGCTCTGATAATTTACTTGTCAGCACATTGCAATAACCTTTCTAGCTCATTCTTATGATATTGTATGGATGGATGGAAAGTAACATCCATCCAACCGTGAAAGTAATTTTGACCCGTAAAAGTGATACTGAATTGAGTAACCTGTTGAGACTAATAGAATTGTAAAGAGACTAAGGAAAGAGAGTGTGAGTGACACACCAGACAGATGCCGGGACGTTGATATCCTTTGTATTGGTTTCATGTAACTTACTTAATTGGGGAAGGATTGAGACGTCCTATGTTCATCTAGGCGCCAAGTAAAGAGATGAGGGACGTCCTTAAAGAGTGTTGGGGACGTCCCTAAAGTAAAGTGAGCGGCTTCCTGTGACGGGGTGTATGTGACCTCCATCAGGACCGCCAGATCAGAGTGAGGAGACGTCCTCGAAGTAGAGCACGGACGGCTTCCTCTGATGTGATGTATTGAATCCACAGCAGGGCCGTCCGACCATTGAGTAGAGTGAAAGAGTTGTACAGTAAAGTGTAGACGGCCTCCGATGATCCACCAGGGTCCAGGACCGTCTGACCATTGTGTATAGTATAAAGTGAGTATAGTAACTTACTTGCCCTTAGATAAATCATTCCCTGGTTCATTCAATTGTATGCTAAAGAGAAAAGCCTAACCCTTCCTTTTACCTAAAGAAAAGATGAAACCAGGTTTACCACAGTTTAGAATGTAGGATACTTCGACAAGTGACAATGGTTGCTTGAGCTCTAATTTATACTTACAGAAAGGAGAACAAGAGGGACTGTTGGGTGCTATGGACTAAGGATGTATTGGAGGCTCAGATAACCGGATCATCATTACACAATAGAAGCGAAGCAGATTGTAGATTATATAAAACCTTCTAGCCTACTAAAGTGAGTTTTAAATAAAAAGGGTCATAATGTTACACAGTCACCAATACTACGAGCTGCAGAATATTGATTGAAGAAGAAATTACAAATATTTTTAATATGTAATGTTTTTAAATAAATATTTAATTTCATGAACTTATCATTTTAAAACCCAAACTGAGCCTATACTCCGTTTTTTAATTAAATGTACTGCCTCCGGGAAATTGAACGGTTATTAATTTTTAACATGTAACTTGTATGACGCAGTACTTTAGTTGAAAAATGGAGTATAGCGTCTGCGAAAATATAAAATTATTTAAAAAAAAGTACGGACCACTGCGTTTATCGATATCGATAAATAAAATAATATTAAGTGGCACATCTCTATTTTTCCCTTATGTTGGCGACTCTGTATGTGTAACATTTGTTAGGTTGGCTACATAACGTTATCCCTGATTTGACATTTTGTAAGATTATTTTGCACTATGGGAGTCCCGTCTCTTCTTACGTAGTATTGTATTCTCTTTGCTACTCAGAGGTGGTACTTTTACTACATCGTTGTTGAAGTGCATATGAGTTTTATTCATGTTTTAGTATTTTCTCTACATTAATACACTTAAAAATAATTAATTTGACTGTTTGAAATTCAAAATTAACAAATTATATGTATACTACAAAAAAAAACAATTTTCAAAACTATTGTTTGTCGGTCTGTCTGTTTGTTCTGGCTTAATTCATTACAGAGGTATTGAATGACAAAGACAGGCTTTATCGGTATTTATTTGTTTGGATTGTTCCCCTGGGAATTGGAAATTCGATATCTTCCACGCGGACGTCCGCTAGTAACTACTTTATATTAATGGAAATAATCTTCCCATGGGAATTGGGAACTACATAACTATTCGCGTGGGTGAAACCGCAGGCATTCGCTAGTATTGTTTGAACTGACAGAGAGCACGCAACAAAATGGCATGTGTGTTGTAGTGCTTGCTTTGAGCATGCTTATTCAGTAGCATACTTAAAAATAGCATGCTTATTGCTAGCAAATGTAAACAGTTCATAAGCATGCTCATATTTAGCATGCTATTACAGAGCATGTGTAACAGTACCATTAGAATTCTGCCTCGTCCATCGTTTATCTAACACATTCTTATACATGGGCTATACAAAAGTATGTATGTACTAGGTACTACAGAACGGCGCATTCCGCACATACCAAGAGAATTAATATTAATATCCTAAACCTATATATATACAACACTGGCTAAGGGTGGGTGTGTTAGTGTGTAATAAAACCTTGCTCTGCCTACAAGGTACTTACATAAATAAATTGGTAATTTTCTTTCTGTCTGTCCGTCTGTTTGTTCCGGCTAATCTCTGGCACGGCTGGATTGATCTTAACGGGATATTCTTTTCACTGGCAGATAGCTAAAACAAAATCGCTTTCGCTGTCTATCTGTCCCTATGTACCTATGCTTTTATTAACCTCTAGTTAACGCCTTTCTCTATACTCAGTGACAATCCATTGTTATCCTTAGAAGAGACATCTTTTAGAGGAATATTATTTTTGTGGTAATACTCACCGGCGCGGCTTGGTTACCGCATGATAAGGCAAGTACCTAGTGCTCTTCATTTTTGTCATATAAAAGATTTTGGTATATATTTTGTCAAGCTGGCGATGCCACGGGTGTCCGCTAGTAACAGTAAGTTATAACATAGTCTTTTTTTTGGGAATCCGCAGGAATCGGGAACCATAAAAATTTCATTTGAATGAAGTCGCGGGCGTCCGCTAGTTTATAATTAGAGAGAACAATAAAATAAGTAGGTACCCAATAGCTTTGATAAACTGACAGTTGACACCTATGTTCCGCTACAGAGATAATTAGAAAAACATAGAACAATGGGTTTATACAAATCTGGTTTCGTAGTTCATTCTCAACAACCTGCGTCCAGTGGTTAGTGACGCTGCGTACGTAAAGCTAACTAGGTACTGGACTGGAAGGTCGAAACCCAGGACAACACTGTGTAATATGCAGAGCAATATCGTTTGTTTGTTCAGTGTGTAATTTAAATTGATCTATATATACCTAATATGTATTTATCGAAGGAGATACCTACTTATTATATTTAGGAGTGCGTACAAGGAACCCTAAAAATGTAATAAAAAAATTTTTTACACAGCCTCAGTCGTCCTATTTTACAAGCTTTTATTTAACTTGCAATGTTAGTACCTATGTAATATGTTTGTTCGCGTGGATTCTTGCAAATCAATTTTGAAGTAATTTCCTTAACCGATTGAGCTGAAATTTTGTATTCACATTCGGTTTAGATGACAATACATGTAACCTTTTGACATCATTCTAAATCCAACATGGTGGCTCATACAAGATGACGGACTAATTATATTTAATGCACTTCTACAATATGGGTAGGTATTAATTGAAAGGGTTTTCAAGGAGACAACTCTAAAAAAGTAAAAGTAAAATAAAAGTAAAAAATTCTTTTTAAAAACAAGCTTTTATTTAAATGCGCTAAAAATACCAAAATAAACTTTAACTTTAATACTTTTACTTTTAACTTATAACGTCATTACACAATTTATATATTACGAATATAAAAGCTTGTCGCGAAATTTAAGTACATACCTAATCGTATTTACTGAAATGCCACACTGATAAATACTTTAGATAATAATAATATGACGTGACGATAACTTACAATTTTTATCATACATGATTTTGGCGATTATTTCAATGAAATATGGCACAAAGAGTATGATGATAACGATATTAATAATGAAGTCGGAGTTAAACAAGATGGTGTGGTATTTGTTGCTATTGTTTAGCTGTGTAATAGCTGAAGATAGTGAATTGTTTGAACTGAATATAATACATTACAACGACTTCCATGCCCAGTAAGTAATAAAAGTACTATCACCTTATTACTAAAAGATAATGGGGATACACTCTAGGCGAGTCAGCGCCGGGACCTCGTTGTGGGCCTGGGCGTAGACACCCTCTCGCTGGAGACCATGCTACGAGATATGGTCTCGATAGCGAGAGCCAGTGGAACGCGGCTGTTTCCTTCTGCGAGCATGTTATGCTTGTGAAGGAGGAGGCCGGTAGGGTGAGGGAGCGTACCCTCCCCGCACTTCTTCCGAACTGTGCGACGAGGGTGCCGCAGACGTGACTACGCCTACGACCATCGACCTCCATGATCGGGCCTGAGGACGATAGATTAGCAACCCACCGTCCTTAAAGAAGCAGGCTAGAAGGGCTGCGGGCTGTCGGGCTTCACCCCACGCACGGCTTCACTCACCGACGCGGGATAAAACCCGACCCGAAAGATGCGGGGTAACACCCGACCACCACGCAGCGGCAACACGGGTGGCCAAGGTCCGCCGGGCGCTACTGGGAATTCTTCCAGTGTCTACCGGAGGCGCTTGGCAATAGACGTAGGTGCGACCGCGGCAAAGGGCCGCGGATTAAAAAAAAATAATGTCCGTCCGTCCGTCCTCCGTTTTCCTCCCAAACGGTTAGTGCTAGAAACATAAATTTTGCTTGGATATGTTTGTTTTTATTTCTTTTTAATCCCGTCGGCGCCTCTGTTACGCACGCAGAAGGTATTTCCAGTGGCGCCCGGCGGACGTTGACCGCCTGTTTGGCCCGTTCGGGGGGCCGACAAAGTGCTAAAATAACATTTTGAAAAATAATAGAATGATATTTTTTTCTCACGTCTTCTCCATCGTGTAGGAATAGGTCTTTTAAATTCATTGAGAGGCTGCTAAAGTGATTTTTGATTTAAGTATCCATTTGCGAGATATTTAGCTTTGACTAGCATATTTTTGCGAATACGGGGTTCCCCCCCCCCCCCCTCTAAAATCTAAACAGCTGGCGTGAAGAACCTGAAAAAAAACGTGATGGTAGTACATGACAAACTTTAAAGGAAAACTATAACTGATGGTATGACTGTTAGTTCAGGAGTTGTAGAGGGTAACTACGGAACCCTATCTTATACGTGGCCCGAAACGCACTTGGCCGGTTTTTTTTATGATTGCTAGCTCATTACTTGCGACTGGGAAAACCGATTTTAAATTTATTTTTAATCGATAGCTAGTGCTTCCCACGGGGTCATATTTCAATTTTGTACCATTTTAGGTCGTTGAAGTTTTTTGTATTTTACAAATCGGGGTGTTTTTTTAACAGTTTTGTAGAAGTCAGTCCAGAGGGTACAGTATGCAATCCAAATGGGCCTGCATGCGTCGGTGGGTTCGCGAGACTGTACACCGCGATCACGGAGGCGCAGGAAGCTGAACCCGACTCGTTGCTACTCAACGGTGGGGACACCTTCCAAGGGACAATTTGGTTCAACTACTTCGGTTGGAATGCCACACAGCACTTTATGAACATGCTGGAACATGACGCTCACGTTAGTACATTTGATTGTACTGTTTCCGACTGTGACGACTCAGGTTTGATTCTCGGGATAAAACATTGTATGGAATGCAGTTTGCGTGTTTCCTTTCAAAGTGAGCACTACACACTCTTCCATTGGTGAAAACCGCATCAAAATCCGTTGTGTAGTTTTAAAGATCTACGTATACGTATAGAACGGCGACTTTGTTTTGTACCTATATGAGTCACTGCTCCCGCACAAAGCAGGCATCTTCTTCTTCTTTCTTTAAAAATGTGGCTCCATCGATGTTCATCGATGATTTCGCCAATGTCAAGGTAATGCTTGATTAGTTGATAGTCCCGCACAGAAGAACTAGTTATTCCTAACTAGCTCCAGGTGCAGGACAAGTAACGTTGTTCGGTATGAGAGTGTCTGGAAACCCGATTTTTGCGGAGCGCCAGAGGTAACCTAAAAAGCCACCAGTCACGCGCTCAGCAAAAATCGAACTCCACAATGCAGTCAGGATGTGTATGCGGCGAACGGCTTTTAATATTTTTATTGTAGGTAGGTTAGGTAAGGTACCTTGTTATAAATTTTTTCTTTTGTGTTATCTATATATATATATACTTATAATAAATCTGTAGAAGTGAAAATTCTGTAGGTACATTGAAAATATCAAAAAAATGTCAAAATGACGGGGGGTGTTACTAGACCGACACAGAACCCAAAAATGGGATTAAAAAAATTTTTGTCTGTCTGTTTGTTTAGGCATCACGCAATAAGTACCGGTTCAATTACGATGAAACTTGGTATAATTATTCTTTAATATCCTGGACACCTACTGGCTTACTTTTTATCTCGGAAAAGTATATACAATAAATAAAAACTTAGTTTTGCGGTTCGATCCCTAGACCCGATTACTGTACCAACCGCAAATAATAAGTTTGTCGTAGGTCACGTCACCCGCAGTGGAGTTTACTAAGGGGCGCTGCACACGGCTAAGATACGAGTACTACAAAGACCTTATAATACAATATTATTGTATTTAAAATCATTGGAGTACTATAATAGATACAATATAGCTCGACATACAATTCAATGGACTATCACACACGACGAAGATAATAAATAATATTTCATATTTTCATATCTTAAGATGAATTTGTATGGTATAATAGAGAATAATAAGAATAATAAGAAGATATAATAGAGAAACTGTTTATGCTTTATGAACGCAATAAAACCCAAAACAATGGGTTTTTAGAACTTTTGTCTGTTTGTCTGAATGTTTGAACACGCTAATCTCAGAAACAGCTTAACCGATTTGAATTTTTGATTTGAATTCGCGGTTTTCTGTAATGCGTTGGGGTTTATTCAACTTAACATTTGAGGTTTGGTTTTCAATCGGTTCATAAATAAAAAAGTTATGTAGATCAAAAGTAACACGCAGGCGGAGCTGTGGGCGAGAGCGAGTGTTTAATAAACTTATTTTCTTTCTTTCTTTCTTTAGGTACATTGTATACTATACCCAGATATACCTATAGTCCATTGAAATGTTACATTTTTTGGGGCTAAGTGTGCAAAAGTCAGAGGACGCTATTTTATGATTTAGATATCAAGGGGAGGGTAGTGTAAAGCTAAATCCAAGTTTGTGGGGTCCCAACCCTTATGGGTTTTCCACCATCTTGAAAAAGGGTTGCAAATAGTTATTGCGCTCTATCGGGTAAACTATTCATCGCACAAAAAAATTGCAACCACATTTTTGTCGGAAATTAAATTTTCTACAACTTTGTGCTACAACTTTTTGTCGTAGAATTAAAAATTACAAAGTTATTAACAAAAACAGCTAAAAATTTGAGAACGAATTTCCTTTAAGAAGTTATATTTTTTTTCCTGATCATTTTACAGTAAATTTCACCTGAGCATATTTGTAGATGAGTTTTCGAGGAATAATTTCCAATATTAACATTTCGATATTAATTTATTTATAAGGGTTTTACAGCGCTCCGAAATTAACGACAAAACGGCCTAACGACAACGTTGAAAAAGGGTTGCAAATGGTTATCGCGCTCTATCGGGCAAACTATTCATCGCACAAAAAAATTGCGACAACATTTTTGTTGCAAATTAAATTCTCTACAACTTTGTGCTACAACTTTTGCCGTAGAATTAAACATGACAAAGTTAAACATGACACAGTATTCTCCAATACTCAAAATAAATTCAATAAAATTGATTTTATTGAATTTATTTCGCGGAGCGCGTAAGATCGTGGCTCGCTTCGAAGAAGTTGTTTCTTTTTCTCTCAGAGGGGCGCGCGCGTCACCCATTCGGACACTTGGCGCGCAATTTGAATTTCACTCGGCCGTAGCTCGGCTGACGTTATAGGGCCGAGGTTTTAGGAGTAAAAGGGGAAGGGATTAGGTAGGACTAAAGGAAAAGCTGCAAGCTCGTTCATACCCCCCCACTTCAAATACTTGTAGAATTTCAAAGTATAATTAAATTGAGACTAGAGATAGTGTAATTGAATTGAAACCTATCAAGGCTACGTGACAATGTAAATGTGAATAAATTGTAGTGTTTTAAGAAATAAGATAGTGTCTCGATAAATAAACAAATAACAAATAATATAACAAATAATATACATAAATTTTGGATTTGGATTTTAGTTTTACGAGAAATTATTTTAGTTTTGAAGCGGTAAAGGACACAACTTAGCTACGGGTCTTTTATATTGACCTCTTGAAGTCCGAACCGACACAACGCGGACTATGCCGTCATGACCGGGATGCGTTTCGACAATTCTACCCAACCTCCACTCCAAGGGTGGCAGATTTTGTTCGATTATTATTACAATATCTCCAATTTTAATGTTTTCTTGTCCCTCAAACCCTTTGGATCGCTGTTGCAGAGTATGAGGATAATCTCGTTGCCAGTTACGCCAAAAGGCTTGGGTTTTTGTAATAATTGCCATCTTTCACGAGGCGGAAGATAGACGTCCTCCCAATTGGGTTCCCGTAGACAGACCAACGGTCCCCCTATCAATAGATGTCCAGGTGTCAAGACATTAACTTCACCCGGATCCGTTGACAGCGCGCAGAGCGGTCGAGAGTTAAGGACGGCCTCAATCTTTGACAGGATTGTTATCATTTCCTCAAAGGGGAGCACCTGCAACCCAATAACTCGTCTCAAGTGGAATCGCATCGATTTTACTCCACTTTCAAAAATCCCACCAAAATGACTTCCCGTGGGAGGGTCTAAGTACCACTCTATTCGCCGCTGAGCAAGTTCAGTGTGTAGTTCAGATTGTTCGTTAAGCAGAAATTGACGAATCTCATGTAAATAACGTCGAGCTCCAATGAAATTTGTCCCACAATCTGTTATTATAGACGTACAAAGCCCTCGGCGGGAAACCATCCGATCCAGGGCAGCAATGAAAGCCTGTGTGGACAGCTCCGTTACCAACTCAAGATGAATCGCCTTGACGGCGAGGCAGACTATAACACATACATAAGCCTTGTATGTCTTGGCACTTCTTCGTCGACTCTCTTTGAGAGTGAAGGGTCCCGCAAAATTAATCCCGACACTTTGAAAGCAACGGGCTTGCTGCACTCGAAGTGACGGTAAATCTCCCATGACTGGTTTACACGCAATGGGTTTAACTTTAAAACACTGGACACACCTTGCCAGCCGTGACCTGATTAAATTACGAATTCCCAAAATCCAATACTGGCGTAAAATTTGTGACTGGAGCGTACGTGGCCCACAATGCAAATAGGACCGATGTAAATGATCAATGAGAAGACTAGAAAGAATAGAGTTTTTTGGCAACAAGATTGGGTTTTTGGCAGACGACGGTAAATCGGCGTTTTTCAAACGCCCCCCCACTCGCAGTAGTCCTGATTCATCCAGGATAGGGCAAAGTTTTTGAATTTCCCGACGACACGACTTGTTAAGTTGGACTGAGGCAATCTCGTCAGCAAGAAATATCGTCTGTTCATGTTTTATAATTTTTGACAAGGAGGCACTGAGTTCGCCGGATGTAAGTCCAGAAGTCATTACTCTCTTGCCTTGTCTACAATTGGATATGAATCTCAGACACCATGCCAACACTCGCTGTATGTGATCTAATGACGATCGAATTTTCAGTAAATCAGCAATGAAGTCTATGTTGGGCTGAGATTCGTTGTTAAGGGCAGAGGCTGCTGTCATGGCAGCCTTAAGCTCCGGTATGGGTCCCAATAGGAATGTTTCCACAGATACGGACCACAAAGAAGCCTCACGTGATAACCACTTCGGTCCAGACCACCAAAGCTCTGATGATATAAGCTGACTGTACGTGAGACCACGACTACAAAAGTCAGCAGGGTTTTCATGAGTAGATACATGATTCCAATTCTTGAATGCGATTTTATCAGTGATTTGTACCACTCGATGAGACACGAAGGTTTTCAGCTTGAATGGAGGTGTTTTTAACGACGCGAGAACTGTACTGCTATCTGTAAACGCCAGTACTCTTGCTATGGACAACTTAGCCTGCAGTAGCAGTTTCATGTGATGTAAGGTGCGTGCAAGCAAAAGTGCGCCACAAAGCTCCAATCGATTGATGGTAAGGGATTTTAGAGGTGCCACTCTGGTTTTAGAGATCAGCAGTCTAACGGTTATACGAGTAGGGCCTACTGAACGTAAGTAAACGCAGCATCCATAGGCCAGTGAAGAACCATCACAAAACCCAATCAGCTCAAATTGGGTAGCATTTGAAGGTACAACTTGCCGAGTGATTTTAATCAGCCGAAGATCCTGTAAGGATTCAACAAACTCCATCCAGCGATTAGCAATTGTTTCAGGGACTGGATCGTCCCAATTTAAGTGATTTCGCCACAAGTCCTGCATTATTAATTTGGCTACCAGAACCGTAGGTGCCAGGCACCCCAGTGGGTCATAGATACGAGCAATATTCGACAAAATAGATCTCTTGGTAGTTCCAATACTCAGTTTCGCAAATGAATAGGTGAAGCTATCATTCACAGGATCCCACTGGATGCCAAGAATTTTTAAAGTGCACTGATTTGTGTCGTCGCAAAAGGTTTTTGGTACTTGACAATGTTCGACGGGTAAATCAGCAAGAAGAGCGGGTGAGTTGCTGCACCACTTCCGCAACTCAAATTGACCACAACCTAGAAGAGAAACTAAGTCGTTCTTGAGTTGTAAGGCCTTTTCAACTGTTGACTCACCGCCCGTAATGTCGTCCATGAACGTATCCTGTAAAACAGCCTCAGCTGCTTCAGGCCATTGATCTCCGTGATCCGCAGCGAGTTGATGTAAGGTACGAATTGCCAGATAGGGGGAGCTGGTGACGCCGTAAGTCACAGTATTCAGTTCATATTAGCAGATGGAGTCCGTAGGACGGTCACGCCACAAGATGTGTTGATATCTTCGATCCTGTGGACGCAGATCTATATTTTTATACATTTTAGAAATATCGGCTGTAAAGACAATATTAGGAAGCCGGAACTTGGTGATGATGTCCACGATATCGTTCTGTAGCTTCGGACCCGTGTGCACAATGTTGTTGAGGGATAGGCCGCTAGATGTAGCTGCACTGCCGTCGAATACGACGCGTAATTTTGTAGTGGAACTTTCAGGGCGCACAACACAGTGGTGTGGAATTAAATTTGCACGTTGCTCTGCTGGTGTAATAACGCGCATATGTCCTAAGTCAGCGTATTCTCTCATGAAGGTAAATATATATATATATAATCGTCCTTAAGAGCAGAATGACGCTGAAGACGCTTCTCCATGTTTTGTAACCGCGAGCGAGCAATGTGATGAGAATCTCCAAGTGACTCAAGAGGTTCTTTTAGTAAGATCGGTACCACGTACCTTCCATCTGGATTTCGTGTCGTATATTTTGAATAAAGTTGTTCACATTCCTCATCTTCAGGGTTGGTCAGCTTCACAGCCGGTGGCTCTTCAACCTCCCAAAACCTTCTCACGGCGTTATCCAAGTCTTGAGTAGATACCAACAGCCTGGAGGTATCAGCTGAGAGCGGAAGATCCACATCCAATTTTCCGGTGATAACCCAACCGAAGATGCTGTGAAGAGCTGCAGGAAGACCTGAGCCAAAGCTAAGTCTCTGTCCGTTATAAATATCCGGAAACAGCTCGGCTCCAATAAGAAAATCAATCTCATGAGGTTTGTCAAAGTTAGCATCTGCCAGTACTAAATGTTTATAAGAATCACGAACGGCTGTCGGGACTTCCGCGCACGGCATTTTGTTAGTGATAGTATTCATCACGAGAGAACAAACTTCAAAACGAGGTCCATCCGAGTCACGCGGTTGAATAATACACGAAGTAATTCCTTTTACTTGGTTGGTTGTATTTTGACCAATACCAGACACGGTGATATTACAGTGACGTAACGATAAGCCGAGCCGCTGTACGCAGGCAGATGTCATGAAGCAATCCTGCGCTCCACTGTCAATAAGAGCGCGCACGTAACTGTAGCCACCAACAGTCCCGAACGACTCGTGCCGGGCAGAGATGCCACCCCCACACAGTGGATAGCATGTTCGCGAGAACCGAACGTTTTAAACGTTCGTTTCTCTGCCGAACGATAGTGGCCTGGAACGCCCTGCCTGTGCACGTGTTTCCTCCCACATATAATCCTGGGTTCTTTAGTTCGGAGCGTGAAGAGGCACATCAGTAGGTCGTCAAGTTGAGGGCCACTCTCAATAGTAATGTGTGCTGTGAGAGTGGCCCACAATCGCTAGACGTCGTCACGACTTACCACCAGGCGGGCGGCGTCAATTTGGCGAACCAAATAAAAAAAAAAAAAAAAAAAAAAAAGTACGAACTCGTACAACACACGTTCCCAACAGCACACGAGTGAGACTGCCTCCCACGTTCACGCTAGTACTGCTGGAGTTCATTGATACTACAGGTCTGCTGACCCCCTCCAATACAGCCGCCGACATGGTAGGACAAGCAGCATTTGAGTCTGGGTTGTGAATAAGACTATGATGACGTGCCTGACACTTTGAGCAGGTTGACTTTGACACGCAGTTATCGGTCTCATGATTCGTACGTAGCCAATTGCTACACAGCTTTTTAGTTTTTATTACTTTTAATTTATCTTCCAAATTGTAAGAATGAAACAGAGGGCACTTATAAATAGCGTGGTGGGAAAATCCACAACAAACGCAATCAGGAAATTTATTTGTTGGTACAGCTGCTAAATACATCCCTGTCTGCCCCAGATTGCGATCCAGGTTAGGCTCCGCTTCTGGGTCTAAATAAGGTTCAGGATCCGAATACGGAACCACACTTGAATTTAAGTACGGGTAGTGACTAACTTCCAACTGTGACCGTGAGTCATCATCTGAGTGCGGCCCTGGTTGTGAGTACGTCTCTGTATCAATAGGCAATGATGAAGATTTAAAATTCTTATTATAATTTCTATTTTTATTTTGGAGTAACTTAGGAATAAATTTGGGGCGCTGTTGATCGCCACCGAATGAGTTACGCAAGCCACTTACTTCCAGTATTTTTACATAGTTATGCAGGAATGTCAACAATTCATTAATCGTAGGAATTTCGTTTGTATTTTGTGTTTCAAATCTCTTTCTAGTATCAGTATCTAAACCTTTCGCGGCTAAGTGAAACAAAATAAACTGTTCTAGATGACCCACATCTACTGACTTTAGGGCATTCACAGACTCCTGTAATAAACTGGTAAGGTGTCGTAGCTCGGAACAGTTACTTGTATGTAACGGAGCTAAGTCACAGATTTTTTCTAAGTAGTTCGTAGCTAATATACGCTTATTTTCAAAACGTTTGATCAACGCGTCAAATACGACCTTATAGTTGACGGACGTAAGCGTTACGCCCTTCGCGATAGATAGTGCAGCCCCCGACAGACAGGACAGTAGGTAATGAAACTTTTCAATGTTACTAATCTTTTCATTAGTATGTACTAAGGCTAAAAACGTGTCATAAAATGTTTGCCAGTTCTCAATGTTACCATCGAACTTTTGTAATTCAAGTCTTGGTAATTTGACCTGTGAACTTGGTTTTTCTGAACACTCGGGTTGGATGACCTGCGTAGTATACTTAGGTATCAAAATTGTTTCACCCACGGCCATGACAGCATAGTACAATTCATCAAAAGATTGTATTAACTGGAAACTAATGGCTGCCTTTGGATTGATCGACAACTCAGTTGTATTTATGTCATTTACCACATTGACATACTCGTCCCTCAAAGCATTAATACGCTTGAACCGGCTGGTAAACGTACTCAACTTCGATGGATCCGAGTTTATTTCTTGAGACAAATTATATAAGATTTGAATGTCGCGAAATATAAATTCTTTTCTTTTTGAAAGAAGAACTAATTGCGCTTGCAACTCCATTATAAGTAGGTATTACAGATAGTAAGTACCTACTTAGGTATTGTATGTTAGATGTAAGTATAGGTACCTAGTACCTATTATGTGTAAAGTTTCTGTGTAGTTATAAATATTTATACCTAGGTAATACGCAGATATACTACATAGACTAATAACCAACTAAATATCCACCAACACGTGGTTTTCACTGAAATGAAAGACGTAGGTAGGTATGGAATGATTGCCCTACGTAGGCAGGACAATCCAGAAATTTAGGTACCTACTACTAATCTAGGTGATTTTTAGTGTGATATGTAGCAATAATACTGGTATGAAATGTTAGTATGAAATGTACGGAATATAGGTTAAGTATACCGGTTACAACAAAAATTATAATTCGCTCGAATAAGACTACCTACTTATGATTAGAAAATAAACTTATAATCCGCGCGAATGGACCACTTATGGATAGACACCACAAAAAATGCTTTTAGATAGGTTTTGAACAGTAGTTTACACCCTTGAGCTCGCAGCGAGGATACACAGGAAAAGGTAATGGTAGGTACTTACCCCGGCCCGTGCACCGCTTCCACTGGACAAACTGCTAGACATACACTGTTCTGTTGCTGTTAATGGTTAAAATGTTCGTTGCACACACGATTATCGATTAGGTTTAAAGATTAAGATGAAAATTGATTTTATTGAATTTATTTCGCGGAGCGCGTAAGATCGTGGCTCGCTTCGAAGAAGTTGTTTCTTTTTCTCTCAGAGGGGCGCGCGCGTCACCCATTCGGACACTTGGCACGCAATTTGAATTTCACTCGGCCGTAGCTCGGCTGACGTTATAGGGCCGAGGTTTTAGGAGTAAAAGGGGAAGGGATTAGGTAGGACTAAAGGAAAAGCTGCAAGCTCGTTCAGTTGTAGAGAATTTAATTTCCGACAAAAAAGTGTTTCGCAAATTTTTTGTGCGATGAATGGTTTGCCCAATAGAGCGCGATAACCATTTGCAACCCTTTTTCAAGATGGCGGAAAACCCATAAGGGCTGGGACCCCACAAACTTGGATTTAGCTTTACAGAACTCCCCCCTTGATATCTAAAAAATAAAATGGCGTCCTCTGACTTTTGCACACCTTACCTACTTACAACTTACCTAGTTTTGGACAAAACTTCTTTACGCCTCCTGGAGTCCCCGATTTTAGAAGATGGCTTTTCCACTTTTATCGAGGAAAAAATTCAAAATTTTGGTCAGGTTATTGATAGTCTATGTAATATCAGTATTCATTCAGCTTTCACTATTCTTCGTTTTTGTCTTTTCGTACCCAAATTTACACATGCCCTCCGTTCAGGACAAATTTGGAAAAATGTAGAAATTTTGGGCAGACTAGACAACTTAATACAAAATTCTTTGTGTAAAATTTTAAATGTAAATATTAATGACCGGGCCTGGGTCCAAGCGTCTCTTCCAGTTCACTTGGGCGGGCTAGGTATTCGTAGAGTCACAGATGTCAGTCTGCCAGCATTTCTGTCGTCGGTCCATAGCACCGAAGAATTAGTCAGGAAAATTTTGTCAAATACACTGATTGATTCCGAGGTGCGATGCAAGACCGATGCCATAAATGCTTGGAGGATGTCTTGCCCCGACACTGAGCTGCCCTCACACCTAGGCTCACAGCGACTGTGGGATTCACCGCTATGTAAATTGAGAATTAATACACTAATTGACTCTTCTGTCAATATTTCAGAGCGTGCACGTCTACTAGCTGTTGGAGAATGGGAGTCAGGGTTATGGATCCAGGCGCTCCCATCGCCCAACATCGGTACAATGTTGGACGACACAACCTTCCGCATTGCCACTTGCCTTCGGCTGGGTACACCATGTGTATCCCCGCATCATTGCACCTGTGGAGTAGCCGTCGATAATCTGGGACACCATGGCCTTTCTTGTAGCAGAAGCGCAGGTCGTATACCTCGGCACGCTATTCTAAACGACATAATTCGTAGGGCTCTTTCCACTGCAGGTCTTCCGGCCGTACGTGAACCAAATGGTTTAGCACGAAGCGATGGAAAGAGACCGGACGGTATGTCGTTGCTACCGTGGAAGATGGGAAGGCCTTTGGTGTGGGACACTACATGCGTTGACACCTTAGCACCTTCACACCTTCCAAGCACATCCGGATGTGCCAGCGCTGCTGCTGCATCGGCTGAAGGCTTTAAACGGTGTAAATATGAAGGTCTTAAACCTAGCAGGTGATTACATATTTGAGCCGTTTGGGGTTGAGACACTGGGGTCATGGGGTCCGAGTGCTCGCCGCCTTTATAGAGACATTGCTAAACGCCTAATTGATGCTTCTCAGGACCAGAAGGCTGGCTATTTTCTGGCCCAAAGAATAAGTATCGCCATCCAACGTGGCAACACAGCCAGCATTCTGGGAACCTTCCCAGTCGGCAATGACGCGGAGGATATTTTAAACGATATTTTGTTATGTAAATATTTTTAGTCTATAATTAACATAATTTTTTTAAATTTTGTATATTGTAATTCTTATCTATACTTTTTTTTTTTTTATTTTTTTTTTTTTTTTATTTTTTTTTTTTAATTCCGCGGCCCAAGGCCGCGGCCGCTCTAACGTCCGTTGCCGGGCGTCCCTGGTTACTAGCAGAGGGTATGTCCAGTGGCGCCCGGCGGACTTTGACCACCCCTGTGGTCTCTGCGGGTGTTTGGTCGGGACGAGAATCCCGCGTCATTGGGGTCGGGTTTTATCCCGCGTCAGTGAGTGAATCTGGTTGCGTGCTATGGGGCAAAGGCCCCGCAGCACGCAACCCTTCTAGCCTGCTTCTGTAAGGACGGTGGGTGGCGATCCCGCCGTCCTCAGAACCTTCCCAGTCGGCAATGACGCGGAGGATATTTTAAACGATATTTTGTTATGTAAATATTTTTAGTCTATAATTTACATAATTTTTTTAAATTTTGTATATTGTAATTCTTATCTATACTTTTATTTTTTTTATTTTTTTTATTTTTTTTTTTTTTTTTAATTTTTTTTTTTTTTAATTCCGTGGCCCAAGGCCGCGGCCGCTCTAACGTCCGTTGCCGGGCGTCCCTGGTTACTAGCAGAGGGTATGTCCAGTGGCGCCCGGCGGACTTTGACCACCCCTGTGGTCTCTGCGGGTGTTTGGTCGGGACGAGAATCCCGCGTCATTGGGGTCGGGTTTTATCCCGCGTCAGTGAGTGAATCTGGTTGCGTGCTATGGGGCAAAGGCCCCGCAGCATGCAACCCTTCTAGCCTGCTTCTGTAAGGACGGTGGGTGGCGATCCCGCCGTCCTCAGGCCCCGATCATGGAGGACGATAGTCTTGGGCGTAGTCGCGTAGTCTGGGGCGGCCTGGCCGCCGACTACGGAACTCGGCGGGGAGGGTACGCTCCCTCTCCCTCCCGGCCGCCTCCTTCGCGAGCATGACTTGCTCGCAGAAGGACACGGCCGCGTTCCACCTACTCCCGCTGGATACCATGGCTTGAAGCATGGTCCCCAGCGAGAGGGTATCCACGCCCAGACCCACTACGAGGTCCCGGCGCTGACTCACCCACGCTGAGCACTCCACCAACGTGTGGAGTGCGGTGTCGTCGTCGGAAACCTCGCAGTGTTGACACCGGGGTGTGACCTCACGATGCATGCGAAACAGATAGCTACCGAAGCATCCATGCCCGGCAACCATCTGCGTCGCACGGTACGTGAGGTCACCATGCTGCCTCTGCAGCCAATCGTCCATGATCGATTCTTATCTATACTTATAATAAATCTGTAGAAGTGAAAATTTTGTACATTGAATATATCCAAAAAATACATGGCAGGGGGTGTTACTAGACCGAAACCGAACCCAAAAATGTGATTAAAAAATTTTTTGTCTGTCTGTCTGTCTGTTCAGGCATCACGCAAAAACTACCGGTTCGATTACGATGAAACTTGGTATAATTGTTCTTTAATATCCTGGGCACCACACTGGGTACTTTTTATCCCGGAAAAGTATATACACTAAAAACAAACTTAATTTTGCGGTTCGATCCCTAGACCCGAGTACTGTACCAACCGCAAATATTAAGTTTGTCGTAGGTTTTTTTTTCTTTTTATATTGGTTTCGCCAAATTGACGCCGTCCGCCTGGTGGTAAGTCGTGACGACGTCTAGCGATTGTGGGCCACTCTCACAGCACACAATACTATAGAGAGTGGCCGTCAACTTGACGACCTACTGCTGATGTGCCTCTTCACGCTCCGCTTAAAGAACCCAGGGTTATGTCTGGGAAGAAACACGTGCACAGGCAGGGCATTCCAGGCCACTATCGTTCGGCAGAGAAACGAACGTTTAAAACGTTCGGTTCTCGCGAACATGCTATCCACTGTGTGGGAGTAGCATCTCTGCGTTGTTCACGCGTTGTTCGGGATCGGCAGGAAGAGGGTGGGATCAGATTGAAGAGCTCTTCAGTACGGGTTACGTCACCCGCAGTGGAGTTCAATAAGGGGCGCTACACACAGCTAAGATACTATAATATTTTAACTTAAGATATAATATCGCTCGCCATACAATTCAAAAGACTATCACACACGACGTAGATAATAAATAATATTTCATATTTTCGTATCTTAAGATGAATTTTTATGGTATAATAGAAGATATAATAGATAAACTGGTGTGGGGAGGCTTTGTGAACGCAATAAAACCCAAAACAATGGTTTTTAGAACTTTTGTCTGTGTGTCTGAATGTTTGAACACGCTAATCTCAGAAACGATTTGATTTTTTGATTGGAATTTGCGGTTTGGTTTTCAATCGCTTCATAAATAAAAAGTTATGTAGATCTAAAGTAACACGCAGGCGGAGCTGCGGGCAACAGCTAGTTGTCAATAAATCTTAACCTACTTACTACTTAAAAAAAGAGGAGGATCTCAATTGGACTGTTTTTTTTTAAATATTTGTTACCTCATATCTTTCGATGGAAGAATCGATTTAAAAAAATAAATTGAAATCTACTACTTCTATTTCAATTGGGTCCATTCCGACAGTTTGTCCCGTTTCGGTAGTTTGAAATCGGTTGTTGTGTCAATTTTCGACTTGTATTTTTGTCATTAATTATCCTGGTCCACAGGTTATAGGAAACCACGAGTTTGATAATGGCATAGGAGGCCTGGTACCCTACTTATATAGCCTGAAGGCACCGATGTTGGGCGCTAATGTTAACATCAATGCTGAGCCGTCGCTGGGAGGCTTAATCCAGAACTACGTCATTGTTACAAGAAAGGACAGAAGAATAGGAATTATCGGTGTGTTGTTGAGACAGGTAAAAATATGAACAATACATCCAATCCAATTTAGCGATAAAAAAGATTAGTAAAACCAAAAGTGTTTTTTCGTTTGTGACTAAGTTTTACACGTTAATCTCCGAAGAGTCTGAACTAACTTACTGGAACAGATTTTGGTGAGTTACCATCTGTGGTGAGGGGGAGAGGTATGGTACAGAGGAAAAATAGAAAAAGAAGTGGCTGCTTTGATGGCGTGGTCGGTAGTGGATCGGGTTTCGACTCTGGAGTCTCGGGTTCGATCCCTGGGTCGAATTAAATATGATCCACGAATGTTTGTTTGGAGTTTGGTTGTATATTATGTATGTATTTAGAAATACTTTATGTACCTAAAACTATGTTTATCAGATATTTAGATCCCATAGCAGCTTAGTTTGGGCTAGATCACGCTGTGTGAGAATATAAAAATAACGGTCTATTACTTAAAATCTTTTGTTCCAGTTTACTGCCCCCATGGACAAAGTGGTGGTGGAGGATGAATTAGAGGCTGTGAACCGCGAGGCCGCGATCCTGACAGAACTTAAAGTGGACATCATTATTCTACTCTCTCATATTGGATATACTAGCGATTTGTGAGTGATGGGATATTCCTTCCATATTTATTACTAGCCGACGCCCGCTTGACAAAGTTTATACTAAAGCCTTCCTCGAGTACCACTCTATCCATCGGGGATTTTTTATTTTATTTTTATTTATACACTTTGAAGAAGGCTTACCTAATAAATACATGATATAATTAGATATATAACTATCTTGCTTATAACTAGCCCCCATTGATAAATAAAATACCTAATCACTTAATATAATACAAAGTAGCAACAATACGAGCGAAACACTCAAGAAAGCAAAATTAAAAAAATACGAAGAAAAAAGAAAAATAACAAATGCTTCAAGAAAACCAACATTTAACGCCCAACAAGTTTGAAAATCACGATCTCTACTTAACATTCTTAAAGAAGTCATCGGCCATGGTTTTTCTTACCGTATCGACTCGGGCACAGGCAGTAATTTTCAGGACTACATAACTTAAAAAATAGGGTATTAAAGCCGAAAATTGTAGCCACGAGAGTAAAAAGATCATCACAAGGTGTAGATTTTCTCAATTTTTATATTTTTTTAAATACTTGGATTTTTTTCTGATAACTTTCATCAACCGGTTTCAACTTGACGTCGACTGATGGGACATCATCGTACCTGTATATCATCGAATCTCATTAAAAAGCAGGTGTAGATCCTACTGAAAATAGGAGGATGGTGGTCTCTGTCTGTCTGTCAGTATTTGGACTTAACCGATCAGAGTTGATCAATGAATTAACAGTCAATTACTCAGTGAAATAAAAAGCTACCTACCTGATTTTTTTTTTTCAATATTGATGGTTTTTTTTTAAACAGGGCTCTCGCTGCACGTGTATCTCCAACCATAGACATTATAGTAGGAGCACACTCACATACTTTGCTTTACAATGGAGAAACACCAAACGGAGATAGACCTCTCGGAGAGTATCCAACTGTTGTCCAGCAAGCTAATGGTCATAGGGTTCGTAATGATTAAATAATAATAATTTTATTAAATATTGGATAGAAACAGGCGTTACTTGGCGAAAATCCATGACAAAGCAATGGTAAGTAAAATGTTTAAAAAAATGTTTTAAACTTTTTTAAATTTGTAATAGCATTGTTTTCCGCAGAATTAAAAAAGACAACAAAACGTCGACAATTGTTTCGCCTCTAAACGAGGCATTATCAAGACTGTCTCAGAGAGAACAGCAAAATTTGTAGTTAGAACATATTTGCTTATAATACAAGACTTTATCTTCTTAGTTTTTAATAATAAGTTGTGTAGAAATGCCAAATGACACATACAAACCAACAACCAACTAATGTGTCTGTCTGTTCACAAACAGATTAAGTAAGGGGGATGTGTGAAAATCTATTTGTTCATTAAGTAAGGTGTCCGCATCTCTTCTAACTATTTCTAGCCTTTCCCAAACACTCAGCTTGAACCCTTTCTCACATAAGCGTAAAACTCTGTTATAAAAGTTAACTCTGTTAAAAAAGGTGTTACTATTGTTCAAGGAATGGCCGGTGTCAAGGAGGTGCTTCGCGAAGAGACACTTCTCAGGACAACAAGTCAAATCCTACATCGCGCTAATGATATTTGCACACGCTTACTTATAAGCAAATATGTTCTAACTACAAATTTTGCTGTTCTCTCTGAGACAGTCTTGATAATGCCTCGTTTATAGGCGAAACAATTGTCGACGTTTTGTTGTCTTTTTTAGTTCTGCGGAAAACAATGCTATTACAAATTTAAAAAAGTTTAAAACATTTTTTAAAACATTTTACTTACCATTGCTTTAATAATTTTATTGTTCTACGTAGGTTTTTTATATATACTCAAATACTGAGAGAGGTACGTATACCGACCTATTTAAGAGAGCCACTATAGGGCCATGCTCCGCACGATCCCCAGGTACCTTTTGCAGGGAACGTTGGGTCCCTGCAAGTTGGAGACTAAACTTCAGAAGTATGGTCCAAATTTCCACTAGCTAAGTACAAGCCCTAAATACTTAATCGACAGCTCGATGCCGATGCTAACGCCTCCTACGGTCATGCTGGACTCTGCAGGTGGATCGCACCGAGGTTCGTGAAAAATAGAGCCTCAACTTGTGCAGGGCCACCTCCAGTTTCAGCAGCCGTATCCGGTCCATGACTTGAGCAACACCCGTCGTTGCCTTTAGGGCTGCCTGTTAGTGCGTTGCTCCCCGCGCCGTGACGAGTTTATCGTCCGCGTAATTTGTTAAGTTGACGCCCTCAACGTACACTAACAGCACCTAGTCCCGGTTCCACACATCTCGCCGGCCCAAACTACCTGGGGTGAGCTTTGGCCGTCTCAAATAAATATGCCCTGAAAATACGACGGCGATAGAGAGGCACTCCGTGATAAACAAGTGCCTCCCTAACGCAACTCCAAGGGAAGGTGTTACGTATTTAAAAGCGTTGACGATGTCAAGAGACACCGCTAACACCACCGCGTCCTGCGAGACTGCTTCCTCCGCCAGACTCTTCACACGACTGATCGCGTCTACGGTGGAGCCACCCCAGCAGAAATCGTATCCTATCTAATATATAATCGTATCATATCGTCGAGCAACACGATCTCCTGTTAACGGGCATCTTTTCGGATTAGGAGCAGTTATGAGCCCCCCCAGTCGAGGCCCTAGTTCCTCAAGGTCCGACGAGGAAGGTTCCCAAATTGCTGGGAATCACCACATTACCTACCTACAAATTATCTGAATCGTTCTCAAATCTAGGTAATCCTAAAAGAATAGGTACTTATTATAGTAAGTAGGTATTCATTAAATATACCTCTTCTTAATTTTGTTTGAAGATTCCCGTAGTCCAAGCTTCGTGCTACACTCGCTATCTGGGCAACATCAAGTTTTTCATCAACGATGAGGGTATCGTCGAAAAGTGGGAAGGTCTACCTGTCTATTTGGGTACTTCTATTGTGCCGGGTACGTTGCTAGCTAAGTAGATTAAATTAGACTTATGGAGGGAATAAATATCTAACCGCCACTTTTTACTCTCATAAACACCTATTAAACAACATACATAGATATATACCTACCTCACGTCTGTATCGCCGAAGGTGTCGGCAAAGGTGATGACACCCTTTGCCAGTAAAATTTTTTTGGTCCAATATAATTGGGGGCAAGCCTATTGCCGTTAACGGGTACTATTGAGAGTTCATAACCTGTTACATGTCACTATATTATAGAATACCTATCTGCAGTCGAGCAATTTTACTATTATACACAACCTGAAAGTAGAAACTTATTTATCCAAAGGATAAACAGCACGTTGTAAGAGTGAGGTGTTAGAATGAGAATCAGCAAGGGTGTGTTTTGTTCCTTAATCAAACGTAAATCGATGAACAGATTTTGATGAAATATGTCACTGCGTATAGGCAGTTCCATCGTCTGCGTTGTGCTGTAAAATAATTATTATAAGCATCGTTCTTCTTGCTTCCAAAAATAGTTAATTCTTCACCCTGATTTCCTAGACCCCAAAATACTGATGGAGCTAGAACCGTGGCGTGTTGAGGTTGACGCTTGGGGCAAGGAGTTGCTGGCCACGTCTAAGGTGACGCTCAACCGTTCGTGGTGCTCACGCGGTGAGTGCAACCTGGGCAGTTGGGTCTGCGACGGATTACTAGACGAGGTACTTATTAAGATGTAAATTATACATCACAATACCTGAAATCTCATCGGCAGGTCTCGAACCCACGGTCATTCCCTAACACGGGGAACGCTCTAACTACTGACCTACGATGACCTTGATGACATTTCAGTTTTTGTGATTCATATTGTCTATCTATTTGCTTTCAAATACAGAAAAATATAGAGATACCGACTCCTACTGGACTGTTCCGAGTATTTTACCTAAATTATTTTCACGACTGTTTATTCGGTTAGCTATAAATTTTTACTTACCTAATAAAATAAAAATCTTGTGCCATGTTTTTAGGGTTCCGTAGTAATATCTCGGAACCCTTATAGTTTCGTCATGTCTGGCCGTCCGTTCTTGGCTTTTCTTCCAAACGGTGAGTGCTAGAAACAAACATCATCATCCCCCCTCTAAAATCTAAACGTGAAGAACTTGAAAAATATCAGGATGGTAATGAACTTTAAAGGAAAACTATAACGGATGGTATGACGTTGTTAGTTCAGTAGTTATAAAGTTTTCATGGGTAACTACGGAACCCTAAGCGAATAGACATATTCAACTTTATAGCTAATTTCTTTTCGAAAAATCTGAAAATATTTATGATGGTAGTCCATGTAAGGAACTTTCAAGGAAAACTATAACGACGGATTAGACTTTTATTATAGATGCTATTGCTAATATGGCTGACTACCTCCTTGCAAAAATCTCGCAACCTCGAAGCCGAATCTGCCAGGAGGGTGTACGCCAGTTGAGAAATTCGCTTCGTAATTAAGCTTTGTTCGAAAAACGGCCACTTCACTTAATAAGCGCAGTTTGCAGAAGATGGGCTACGGAACCCTTTTTTAAATCGGCTTTTTAAATCATGTGCGCGCAGTGGTTTTACAAAGAATATAGAATAATATTACTCAGTTAAGAAAACCTATGTCCACCATGTTTCGAGTGCATAAACTATTCTATTCTATAACCTACCGTAAATAACATCCCAACACGTTACTCTCCGGAGTTTTAGGCAGAGGTATTATACTCCAACATTTCATTGTCATTTTACAGGCAAGTCTTTTAAACATCAATATTGAGAGCCCATATGATATTACATGTAATAAAGGTATAGTTCGCGAGGTGTAAGCTGGGCTTTGCATTTGTGTGAGTGCACGTACGTAAACGTATTATGTGACACACACATGTGTTGTACACACAGCTACACTCAACTCAGCTTCAGCCTCGCGAACTATAACTAGGTATGTACTTATATGTATTAGAAAACAACATGCATTGGTTACTGTCTGGTATTGTTACAGCTCATTAGAACTCGGCCGAGTAAAGGTTGGAGTGATGTGGACGTTTGCTTAGTGAATGCTGGCGGACTCAGGGTTCAGATCAATGCTGGAAGTAAGTACCTATTTAAGTCCTTACTGATTATGTACCTAGGTTATTTTCACAGATAAGGTAGGCATGGCATTTACCGCCCGCAGTCAAATACCGCCCAAAACCTACAAAACGTACTTTAATTCAAATGTGCACCGTCACAGCGCTGGCACACATAGTTAACAAAAATAGGAACTCGTCTAGCGTAAAATCGAGTTTCTCAAGCCATCATCTTGCCAGTGACGCGCCGCGTTTCAAGAGTATCGCTCGTGACCGTCGCTGTTATAAATTCTGCTCCGAAAAAATCGTAAGTTTTAAATTAATTTCTTATATTTATTCTTTCATATTATAGTATTCGTGGTGTAGTTAGTGATTATTCTCAATGTTACACTATGATTTATAAGGCAAGGTTCATCATTAGTGAAAAAAAACGAGAAACAGTCAATAACGCCCAATCTGGTAATACCGCCCGCTATTATTATCATCGTTGGACGTTATTACCCTTCGTGGCCGTAATTGGCCCAACCATTTACACGGTGAATTATGTCGGTCAAGTCATTTTGAAAATAATATTTTGGACTCGGTTTCGTTAATAGAACCGACTGGAAGTATTAGTTTAAAAACAAATACTTTATTTTTAACATTTATTTATATTTTTATGTAGGTAGGTATGTTTTAAATAATATAGCGTGAGAGCGTCGCTCAGTACACTGTCATTTCTTTGAGTAACCATTTAATACAAAATTTGTTTTCTACATACTTGGTGTAAGGGACAGCTGAAGCCTGGAACTATGAACTGTTTTATTGTTTAGGATCTGTAATGCCACCGTCAAGTAAAAGAAAAAAAGGAGACTCGGGGACAGAAGATGGACTTAGAGCTGCATTAAATGGATGGACTTAGGGCGCAATTGCCCTTTTCTGTTTAATAACGCCCAAAGTAGGGGAAAATTAATGTTTTTTTATGCTAAGACAAGCTTGTTACGTGTAATTTTAGGTAAATGTTCATATTTAATCAAAAAGTTTTGTTTAGATCATTATTAACAGAAGTTTATTGGTAGTTTTACTACTTGACGATTTTTGACTTTTTTTTGTTGTTTTTAATTTTCTGTTTTTTTTTGTTTGTAATTAAGAAATTTATATGTAACTGATATGTTTTATTACATATTTATCCTCCTGCAACATGTTTTCTGCTTCTAAATTGCCACTTTCGTTTGTGGGCGTTAATAAACATAGTATCGTTAATAACGCCCAAAAACCGAGCTTTTATAAACATGCCATAATTACGAAAATTTTAAAAAATTGTATTTTCAATCAATATATTTTGGTTCAGAAAAGTATAGTTTATTTGTTTGTCGCATGTTACTTTACTTAAATTAATATTTAAAAAAATAAAAATAGTCAAACTTTAAGTGGGCGTTAAATGCCATACCTACCTTACGTAGGAACCTACTTACGTACAGCTTGAGTTCCAACTGAAGACGCGTCACAAGCTCCTCAATCTCGGGAGCTAGGTAAAGAAGTTAGATACTATCCCTTTTTATCGACCGCTTCGGTGGCGTGGTCGGTAGTGCATTGACTTTCAACTCCGGAGTCTCGGGTCCGATTCCCGGGTCGAATCAGATATTTGTGTGATCCACAAATGTTTGTTTCGGAGTTTGGGTGTATGTATATTAGTATGTATGTACCTATTTAGAAATATATAAGTATGTTTATCAGTTGTCTAGATCCACAAGCTTATAGCTTCGTTTGTTTATTATTTTTATTATATTATCATTATTTTACCTTCAAAAGTTACATTTTCATAGGTCAGCTTCAGCCTCGCGACAACCTAACGTTTGCTATGGATACTAATAAATAACACAGATTTAAGAATATTCTTTCTTCTTTCTTGTCGTTTCCGATTGCCTCGTACTTAGGTACTACCTTTTGCAATTTCCAGCCTACCTACTTAACTTCATGATCTTACACTTGCAGATGTGACCAGAGAAAGTCTGTTAATGGCCATTCCCTTCGAGAACCTCGTGCAAGTCTATGACCTAAAAGGTGGATATCTGCTAGAAGCACTAGAACATTCTGTCGGATCATCTTGGAGTGGAACATTTTCCAGTGGTCGCATGTTGCAGATTGGCGGTGGGTTACACAATAATCGCTAAGTAGGTATATTGCGTCAGATGGACTCGTCAGAGCCAAAGGTATCGTTTATCCTCTTGACTATGGTAGGTATCTCTTTAGAACAACATTGCAGAAATCTTTTGGACAGGTCACTAACATCTTCAGACCACTGTACCCGGTAGCAACAAAAGTACAGTTGAATCTGAGTCCAGCTGGGTTCCGCTTTCTGGGTCTCACCAAAGTATTCGTGACCCAAGCCAACCCCGCTTACAATAATTGATGCACCTTTATTCAGTGGCGAGGCGTGCCTTAGAGGGGGCTTGTATCAAAATTTGTTGAGGGCTCTAATAAGGGGAATTCCTCCCAAAAGAAACATAAATACTTGCATTAAATTAAAGTTATCACTCCCTACTTGAAATTGAGCTAGACAAAAAATTCAAATTAAATATCGACCCATAGCTGTCACCTCAGTCATCAGCAAGGTGTTTGAGCTTACTATCAACACGCAGCTCAGGCGATACCTGAAGGATCACTCACTTATCAACGATTGTCAATATGGCTTCAGGCCAAAACGATCAACGGGTGACCACGGCTTTCCTAACGCATGTCTGGAGTGAGGCTATGGAAAGGCACGGCTTCGCTCTTTTCCAAGCTTCCAAGCTTCCTCATCAACTGTGCTGCAGGATGACCAGCTTTCTAAACGGGCGGGGTATGCGGTTAAAATCGACGGTTTATAAGTTTTGTATCGACGATTTTCTGGATCATAAATCATCTTAATTAAATGAATTGAATAGATCCAACAAATATATCGATTCGATCCATTGTAACTGTTGACCTACATCTGAGTCCCTCAGATTACTCTACTTATCTGTTTGCATACTTCAGTAGCTAACTTAGGTATCTACTTAAGTACCCATAATAAGTATTTTGACTGTGTTTCAGGTATGCGCGTAGTAGTGAACGCTTCTCAGCCAATTGGTTCTCGAGTTTCAGCCACAGTTCGCTGTATAGATTGTGATGTGCCACGATACCTACCGCTTGATGTTGACAAAACTTATAAAGTCGTTTCGCAGAACTATATCGGTGATGGAGCCAGTGGGTTTACGGTAAAAAAATCTATAATTTAAACTAGCAATTAAATTTTGACCTGGTTTCGCACGTGTGCTAATTTTAGGAGGTAGGTAGGACCCACATAATAGTTTTCTAGTTAAGACGGAGCGCAGCGGAGTCTTTTCTAAGATGGTCCCAATCGATAATGTATGTAAAACGATACCGGTCGCAATTTAACCTATCGACTTGAAATTTGACTGCAGATAGAACACATTAACGTACTTTGCTGTATAGTTTTTGGTGTATGTAGCTTATATAGTTTTTAAGTTATCAAACATTACAGTAACGTACCTTTCAAAGTACTAAAAATATCGATTGTTGGATTTCGCGCGTCAAATTTAATAATTCAAAACTTCAAATTATTTAACTATGGAGCTATTCATCCGATTGGTGTGATTTATTTATGCCGTAATGCAATTAACCTGTGTTTCACTCCGTCTAATTAAATTTATTTCGACGTAACCGCCCGCGTTCCGGCGAACCGCCTAGTAGGTATAATGACTTGACTTAAGGTCCTAAAGTCCCCTAGATGGGGCAGAGGGCGTCCACAGTGCATCGCCATCCCGTTTGATCTTGAGCTTCGCGCTTTATTTCGCTCTAAGTTATTCCTAATGCACTCACACTATACCTCTATAAAAGTTCTGAAAAAAGTCCGCTGTAGCATATCTTTATACCTATATTTAATTCTACTGTACGTGAGTTTGTAACTGAAGTCCTCTTAAACGGCTGGACCGATGTTGATGAATTTTTTTGTGTGTTCAAGGGGATTCGAGAATGGTTTAGATTCACAATTTGGTGCTTTTTCTTTTTCAGAACAACGTCTGTCGGGTCCGTATTTTTATATACCTAATTTAAGTTTAACTCACTATAAAATATTTTATGGAAATGAAACTTGTTCTAAAATAATTATTTGCGAAGCCTAGATGTCATTACGGGTGACGCGACGGGAACAATAATTACAAGCGACAGGAACGGGAAAAAATCCAAATTATCACGCGACGTAGTCGCGGCGACCGCTAGTAGTAGGCACTAGGTAATGTACAGAGAAAGGAATTTGTTCCCTTACCGTCCGACCGTGTAGCTCTATGTAAGTATACAATACTATACTATACAATAATGAACCACTACCATCCGTGTGATTCAGATGCTGCCACAACATAGAGAGAACTTAGAAGAGCTGGAGAAGGACTTCGAATTACTGGAAAGATACGCTCGAAGACAAGACGTCATTATTAAAGACCTTGATGGCCGAATACAAATTGTGTATTAAAGTGTTTTTATATTCCACTCTGACTTGTCTATTATTTATCCAATATAGTATCCTCATCCAATATAGTAGGTACGATACGTATAATCCAAATTAAAGTACCTACTTACTTAGTTTAACAAATGCTTGGTGTTATCAGAAAGAAACTCAAATTTAATTACACATATTTTATTTATGTCCAACATCTTAGCCAAGTGAAAATACACAATAAAGTTAGGCAATCACAATATTGCAATCAGAATAAATCACATAGGTAACTAATAAAAACTTAAGTTTCACAATCAGAATGGGTAATAGTTACCTACAGGTACCTAAATAGTGTCCTAGTATACGATGCACTAAATGTCCAATAAATTCACAAAGTGTCAGTTCAGAGGTGCCCAACGTTATAGAACGCACAAACTAATCCTACGGTCATGAATCATGTCCATATGCCGTGTCTTGACGGCACGCTGAGCGTCGAACGGAGTACGAAAGGCGACCCGCGCATCTCCAGTGGCCTGCCCGCGCTCGTTGTAACGTCTTATCACGTCATCTTGTGTTAGTTCAAATTCTGAGAAGAAATCCATAATATCGTCTATTGAGGCACGGAACGGCACATTTTCCATTGAAACCACGCAACCTGGTGCTCCAAAATCATTAAGCGCCGGGTCCTGATCGTCGTCATTACGAACGTTATCGTTAAAACCGCTTCTAGCGAAACCCCGACCGCGACCACGACCTCCGCGGTCGAAACCGCGACCTCTGTCATTAAAATTACCGCGACCCCGTGAACCTCCACGTCCGTCGAATCCACCTCGATTGAAACCGCCTCGATCGTAACCACCTCTGTCGAAACTACCCCGACCCCTGAAACTGCCACGGAATCCGCCGCCTTCGCCGCCACGCATATTGGAATCGTAAAACTGTTGCTGCATCTGTTGAGGACCATTTCCAAGAATACCGTCTTGTGACAGTTTGGGCCCCTCTAGAGCTTCCTCGACAACGCTTCGTGGTACTAAATCTATACTTACACGAGAGCCCTCAAGATTTTTGCCGTGTTTAATATGAGCCATACTAGCTTCCTTTTGTGACCGAAATTCGCAGAAGCAGTCGCCTGATGGCATTCCGTTTGAATCTAGCATTAAATGTATGCGAGCGGGCACTGCACCAGTGTCGGATAAGAAAGTTACAATGGTTCTATCAGTGGCGTCTGTCGGCAGACCTTTCATGAGGACACAGTCTAGGCGCTCATTGTCCATAATATCGTGGGATAAATCGATGGTGGTTGCTTTTTGATCCATCATATTATTATTTGGAAACGGAGCCCTATTTCCCCAATTAGAGGGGCCTGTACGCGGGTCGAGCATACCTGAACCCGGACCACCTGGCCCCGGACCTCCTGGACCCGGAAATGCACCGAATTGCGGGAACTGTCCTGGAAAAACTTGCTGTTGCGTAAAGGGTGGTGAGAAGAATGAAGCTCCTTGCGGTGGACCCTGAAAGTTATCGTTTCCACCTTTTTTCGGTCCGTTTTCATTTTGCTGGCGGCGCTGTCGAGGGTCACGTGGTGCGGCCACCTCTATCTGTGGTTCGATTTGTGGTGAAAAGTGTGCTTGGGGCACTTGTTCCTGCATTTTTTCGTTTTGGGCTTGTTTTTCTTTTTCATAATCTGATACTGATATAGCAGTAACAGTTGCCTGTCTTCTGCCGAACATGTATCGATCTTTCCTTTCGAGTACTTGTCTTGCATCTTCTATTTTAACAAATTGTATGTAAGCAGTTTTGGATCTAGTGATCCGACAATCATTAAGCATGATAGAAAGTAACGAGAAATCACTGAAAGATTTGATGATATCATGTTCTTTAACAAAATTCGGTAAATCAGTCATTTTAATAACGCTTAACGGCTCTTGAGGTTTGGGCTCCGGTTCCACAACTCGGATTGGTTCTTCGTCATCATTATCGTCACGATAGGGAAGAAATGAGTCTACTGCCGTCTCGTACTCACCATCGTCGATAGATTCTACGATTACTTGTGCACTTTTCAATTCGTTGAGTTTACGCTGCAAGGCAACCTGTTTAGACCGAGTCTCACAGAAACGAACGTAAATGTTGCCGGTCCGACGACCCATATTATCATTTATCATTTTGATTCCATGTTTGTCTATCATAAATGGAAAGAAGCGACGCACGTCCCCGTAGCTTGTATGATTTGGTGCATTTCTTATAGCGACGCAGCAGTCACGCTGTTGATCATTTTCAAACCTTGAGGCCCGTCCTTCGCGACGGAAGTTTCCGCCACCACGAGACATCCCACCACGTGCCAATTGATTCTGGACCCTACCGCCGCCGCCGTTTGGTTCTCCTTGGAATGCATTAGGGTTGCGTTTTTTGCCAAGCTCCTGTAATTTGGTAAAGGTTTCAGAAATACATGGATCATTGAAGCGGTTCATTGGTGAGTCATTGCCACCCACAGGACCATTTGGCATTGCATTATTGGGAAACATTTGCGGCATTTGTGGGGTATTCTGATTCATATTAGGGAACGGAGCATTTTGGTGATCCAGCATATCAACACTGTTTTCTTGTGAACCGGAAAATACGCGATCATTTCTTCGATCACGTAAACGTCTCGATGGTGAGCGATCTCTGGAACGGCTGCGCTCTTTTCTATCTCTTTCGCGATCGCGGCGTTCCCTGCTGCGACTTCGATCACGACGGCGCCTTTCACGAGAGCGGGATCTATCCCGGCCGTATCTTTTCCTATATTTCCTATTACGGTCCCGCGATCTCGATCGTGTTCTAGAGCGGCGCCTGTCTTTCTCTCTACTTTGCCTCCTATCCGATTCATCGTCTTTATCATCATCAACTATAGATATATTACCAGATGGGCTTACTAATGGTGCTGGCGGTTCTATGACTGCAGGCTGCGGTATCTCCTGAGGGTTGCCAATGCCGGGTATACCGAAACCAGAGAGAGTGTTACCGAGAGCAGCCGAGAATGGAGTGATTGCCGGTATGATTGGTTGTGGGACACTGATTACTGCAGGCGTCGGCGCTACAGGAACAACAGGAGCAACAGTAACTGGTGCAGGTGCTGCGAGACTCATCAAAGGAACACTCTGTCGAGCCGCTTCGATCACTTTGTGCATTTCAGATCGAGAGCTAAGAAGTAGCTTTACTTGGATCTCCTTGACTTTACCTCCATTTAGTACCATGGCTTGTCTTGCATCTTCGTCAGTACTGTAACAATAGAAGAGTGTCTATAAATATGAATGCATAACAAAAGATGCAGAATTGAAAAATAAAGTATAAACCATCATACATATCAATGATAGCCTTGGGTATAGGTACGGGTTTAGTTGCAATTCTAGACAAGGACGCGAGTTCGAACATCACCCGCGATTTTTGGTTTTGCGATTATAATAATACTAGCTGGTAACCTATCTTTGAAAAAGCACGAAAATCCGTTGAGTAGTTTCGGAGAAAATCGATTAACAACATATAGACAGAAAGTAAAAACCGGCAAGCCTCTATAACTCCTGAACTAACAAAGTTACTACTGTTTACCTATAATAGGTATCCATTAAGATTGATTGCTCGGACTACAGTAGGTGTCCTGGAATTTGGGTTCGGATTACAAATAATATAAATAAATATATATTTTTGGACTTTCTCACATAACGTCATTCATCAAGTCCAAACTAAGCTATAACCTTGTGCTATGGGAGAAAAATAGAATTGCATAATATAGAGCCCGATGACGGCAATAGGTTTGCCCCATATTATGTGTGTGGGACCAATAAAACTAGTGACAAAATAAAGATGTATGGGACCGTCCATAATTTTTTGACGATTTTTGGAAGAAATGCGTGAGATTTGCCGAGCCCCAACGTAAGAATTGGTGAGATTCCGTTCGACCACCTCCCCCTAAACGCCTCAAGCAATTTATGGACGGCCTCTCATATGCCTCGACCCCCTCCGGAATAGGTACAGGCGTGAATATTGTATGTAGGTACATTTCGCGAGGTATAAGTTGAGCTCTGCATTTGCGTGAGTGCAGTGTACGTGAACGTATATGACCTCTTTAACACACACATGTTGTACACACAGCTACACAATGAGTATTTTCAAATGCAAAGCTCAGCTTATCCCTCGCGAATTGTACCTTATCTATCAAATTCTAACCAAAAAATTATATCTAAGTAGGTATTCATATACTCACAAGTTTCATTATCAATCTATAGGTAGGTAGGTATGTACTAATATTATGAAGCTGAAAAGTTAGTAAAGCCGCATTCACATCTATTCTCCGAATCCACCAATGAGATTCTTGCAACTGAACAGACTCACTAGCTGATTGCGGAATCAACCAATGAGAGAAGCGTCCGACAGGTGTGTATGAAGCTCTATGTTGTTTGTTAGGTTGAACGCGATAATATGAGAAAGCGGCCAGGTCCAGTCGGTCCTATTTACCTACCTACTGGTTCGAATTGAACAATTATTTTAAAAGCAGAATAGTCTATTAATCGAGGAAGGCTTTAACTCAGAAAAAATATACCTAAGTACCTACTCTATGTTTTTTCGTTGGCCTAAAGGCAATAGGTATAACAATAATGCTGCGATCACGAGGAGCGGAGCAGTTATGTAAATTTATGTAAAAACGGACGCCTGCCGTTGAGTGCCGCCGTAGATACGCTTAATAAAATCATAACATAGTATAAAACAAAGTCGCTTCTGCCGTCTGCCCGTCCCTGTGTAAGCTTATATAGATCTTTAAAACTACGAAATAGATTTGGATGTGGTTTTCATTAATAGATAGAGCGGTTCTCGAGGAAAGTTTTAGTATATAATTTGTCAAGCAGGCGAAGCCACGGGCGTCTTCTAGTATGATATAAGACGGAATTGTTCCCCTTTATTAGCCCGCGGCAGCAATAGTAAGTATAAGGTTAATCAAATTATATTTCTAAAAACATGATTTCAAATAATTTGCGAAAGTAGTTTTATAACACACGATATTCTATCTTACTAATCCTTATCGAAATAGGTAGGTATAGTTCGCTAGGGATATGCTAAGCTTTGCATTTGTGTGAGTGACCACGAAAAGTAGTTTTTTTTAAATTCCGCGGCCCTAGGACGCGGCCGCTCTAACGTCCGTTGCCGGGCGTCTCTGGTACAAGCAGAAGGTAATTCCAGTGGCGCCCGGCGGACTTTGACCACCTCTGTGGTCTCTGCGGGGACGAAAAGTAGGTAGGGTAAAAACTCATTGTGTAGCTGTGTGAGTGTGTTATGTGTACAACCAGTGTCCCGTTTTGGCGGGAAAGTGCCTTATTTTTAAAATCAAAATGCAATTTCCCGCGAGTCTCGCTTTTCGGGGGCCGTATCCGGTGATTATACATATTTGAGAGCCTCGATACTTTGTCAGCAGGTGAGGACGACTTGGGCCCTGGAATGTGTGATAAAGATGGTAGGACCCCTTGGCAGCAAAATTGCGTCCTCTAAAAAATACAATATTCGGTCCTTAAATTGTAACATTTCAATGGACTAATGGGCATTGGCATGTTTTTACGTTTTGCATGGTTAAGAGGTACCTACCTGCCTACTTAACTACATACGCAGGGCCGTCTTTAAACTATTGGGGGCCCTGGGCATGGTAGGATAATGGGGCCCCTATTTTTTTTTAAGTAGCCCATTAAAGTCGCATCGCCCCCTACGTTCATTGCCGATCGTCCAAGGTAGAATTCCTGTGGCGCCGACGGGCACCTATATGGCCTCTGTCGCGAAGTTGGATCGGGTTTTATCACGCATCTTTGGGGTAGAATTTTATACCACGTCACGTCAATGAGTGAATCTGCGTGCTGTAGGGCTGGGGCCTCGCGGACAGGACTGCGGGTGGCTAGCCCGCGTCCTCAGGTCCCGGTTATGAAGGTCGATGGTCTAGAGCGTAGATGAGCCTGCGGTCTGGCCATTGACTTTTGAAACTCAGCTGGGAGTTCCTCGCTCCCTCTCCCTCTCGGCAGTCTCCTGCGCGAGAATATCCTGCTCGCAGAAGGACACGGCCACGTTCTACCTACTGCCACTGGAGACCATGGTTCAAAGCATGGTCTCCAGCGAGCGGGTATCCACACCCAGATCCATGACGAGGTCCCGGCGCTTATACGGCTTGATGGATTTTGACGAATTTGGTCTCAAATGAAAGATACCTATTTATGAAAGGAATTTATCTCCTGAGTGTTATAGGGTGGTAGGTACATAAAATGTGAGCAAAAGGTATATACGGGCTTTTTGGTGTCAAATATTTTTATATATTTAATTCCTTTTTTTTGTTGTGACCATTATTCTTATTTTATTTATTTAATCTTAGAACACAAGTACGTGATACACCTATTATCTCCAAGATGTCACAGGATACCTATTAACGCTCGAATGTTCTACCTATACAGGCATGCAGATTACAATTAGGTAATTTCTGCATGCCTGTGTCTGAGATAGGTATCTCAGACACTAAATTATCGTACTTAATACGAGTAGCACTACATACCTAATTCAAATATTATAATAAAACTTTCAATAAAGCGAGAACTGGTAGAAATTTTAAGGGAGATGTTTGAAATTTTAAAGTTTGTCGCAGGAAGTAGGGGGCCCCTAACCATCACGGGGCCCTGGGCAAGTGCCCATTGTGCTCAATGGGAAAGATGGGCCTGTACATACGAGTATATGGTGTAAAGAGTTCCAATAAGTACCTACCCTAAAAAAACAAAAAGCAAGCTCTAAAGTTACATCTACATGTAAAAATAAAATTTATATATATATTTTTGGACTTTCTCACACATTGTCATCTAGCCCAAATTAAGCTAATATAAGCTTGTGTTATGGGATCTAGACGACTGATAAACATACTTATATATTTCTAAATACATACATAATACGAGTATACATAGAAGACACCCAAACTCCGAAACAAACATTTGTGGATCACACAAATAATTTGATTTGACCCGGAATCGAACCTGAGACCTCAGGGACGGCAGTCGCATACTCATACCACTGCACCACCAAGGCAGTCAAAATGTAAGTAGGTACCATTCCCTATTCTGTGCCTAAGTAGGTGTCAGTAACGTGCTAGACTTATTTTATTAGCTGGTGGATGCAGTGCATCCGCATGGGGCACTATGAACATCTCGAGGGTTCGATTACAGCAAGACTCACTTCCTATGACATGTGAAATGTGGGCGTAATGTACTCCTCTATCTACCCCTCCGGAAAAAAGACGTGACTTTGTATGTGAAGCTACTGCCTACTGCTGATCCCCGCCCCTCTTTGTGTGTAGTCAATGATATATAAAAAAAAAACGAGCAAGTGAGTGCGCACTTTAGTGCTTGTTGTACGCTCGATACACATACACACACAGCATACTAACGGCATATCGTTACATGACGATTTCTACTAAACCGCACAACCGATTTTTTTTAAGAAACACTTAATTTTGGGGGCATCTATCCGCAATCGACGGACTAGTGTGTGACATAAATAAAAAGAGTTAATAGACGTTTTCACATTGCACGATAACGACACACGATAACGTCTATGATATCGTGATGATATCGTAAGTAGCAGCAGTAAGTTTAAGGTAAGAATGTAAATTATCGTGACGATACGTCTCGATGTCGTGCAATGTGAAAACGTCCATTAGGTATTATCAATTCATTATCCGTAAAATACAACAATTATTATCATCCATTGAGCCTTTTGCCAGCCTAGTTGAAATTATACAACAATGTAGTCCTAAATGATTAAACCTACTACGGTACCTTGGTACCTACCTGCATATTTTCATGGACCTAGCCGGTATCGAGCCCTGCTTCAAGTAGGTATTTAGGGTCCTACCTCCTATACTCAATAGACGATGGAATTTCAGAGAGGTGACACCCGGGGCGGACTGCAACCCCTAAGTACGCCACTGAACGGAGCCTTAGAAATAGGGTCCCGTTTTACCTATGGGGTACGTACGGAACCCTAAAATCAGCATACTTTCGTCTACTAATATTTTAAAGGGAAAGATTTGTGTATGTTTGAATTGAATGGTTATTGAACTGATGTTGTAAATTCTTTCACTGCTGTATAGGCATACTCGTACATTATCCCCCAGTAACATAGACTACTTTTATCCCGGGAATGTGTCCCCGTGGGACTTGGCAACGAGAAAACTATATCACGCAGCCGAAGCCGCTGTAATCAGCTAGATAACAATGAAGCTGATCTATCTATATTGTGGGTTCAATAAGGTAGGAATAAAATTAATTTAACATAAGTTACTTATATCACGTAACGAGTCCCTTCTGAACGAGCCTGCCTACCTACATACCTGTCAATATATTTATTTAAACCCTTAAATACAAACGTTACGCGGGCACTGTTAAGTTAACACAATAATGTTAAACGCCGTCAGTCAGTGACGGTTTTTCAGAGTGTCTTTTAATATCGACAGTTAATTACTTCGACACTGTCTCTGCTTCGAAAACCATTACTTCGACATCCTTTACTTCGAAAGAACATTTACCTACCTATGCCATGTAAGGGTGGACTTTGTTTGTTCAATAACTAGTATATTTTTATTTTTAGAAGCCAGTCAAGCCATCAATCGGCAGAAAAAATACTTACCTAAAGTAGCAAATTGTACATACAACCAAGGCCCAGTCAGTCAGCTTGAAAAACGACCAAACCTGGAATTTATAATTAACATTTTCTTTCGGAATTCGTTACGAGAGGTTTTGTTTTGCGTGGCAGTCGGTCCGTTGCGTTCTTTAACGTTTCTGTTTACTTTACTTCACCGAAAGAAGTCACGTCTGCCACTGTAAGGGCGTTTTTCTATTGCACGATATCGCCACGATAGGTATCGTGGCGATATCGTGCAAAAAGGCGATAAAGTTGCTGCTTTACTTACGATATCGCCACGATATCGTATGTCGTTATCGTGCAATGTGAACTTACTTGTTATCTATATGTTAATGTTGACTTATTATCAATTTTGTTTTTTTTTTCGTTACTTCGACTTCGACTTTCATTGCTCGAAATACTTTTGATTGAAACTACATTTCGCACACCTAAATAAAGGTTAGCACACGTCAAAATCCAAAAGCTGACTTTTTACGATATTCGGGATCAGCGTCGCAAACTAAGTACCTATGTTATCGAATTTACCTGTGTAAAAATCTCCATTAATTAAATATTAATTGCGCTTTTAGTCAGTAGGTATATATTATCTGAGTTATTGCATGTACCTACACCGGACACCCCCCAACAATAACAGTAACGTATGTAGTTACGCCCTGCCAGTCGTAAGGATGTCAATGTGCACAAAGACTAGATTATTTTGACAAAGCTTTATTGGTTAAATTTAAATTCGCTTTTAATCCAATACTACAAGTACCTAGGTACAATTCCTTGTTTTGACATACCTACCTACGCTTATTTAGATTTGATTTAACATTTTATAAACAGATACTTACAAACATTATTATTTAAATAAAACACCGCGATTTGAAAAGGTTTTTGTTTCCGTTCAGTTTCCGTGATTAATAGGATTTTTTTGTTCCAAAATGTGGCCTTTTACTGCTAGCTAGCATAGCTAGCAACTTCGACAAGCACTAAGATGTTAGAAAATTATTAGCTATCAGTTAATGACACTTAAGTTTATGGAGGTGTGTTATTAACGCGTCCCAGATAAAGTAGGTAGTGTATGAAACTGCACATAACTAGGTACCTAATATTACACTCGTGGGATAGGTAGGTACTAAAGAAACTAGCCACGGTTTGTTCCTTTAAGACCTAACTCGTGTTCTACCTACGTAATAACCTTCTTTATGCACACAGTTTCATATACCTACAACTATTAGGTAGATTAAATAATCTAAATAATCGGTTATAATAGGAACCAATTAATATTCCGTATTCGGTAGTTAGGACGTAAAACAGTTGGCGAAAGAAAATGTTCAAAAGACCAAGTTCAAGGCTTCGACCAAAAGCAAAAATTTACAGGTAAATCGGCGAAAAATAGTTGGGTAAAATATGTAGGTAATAAGTACTTACCTATAGTTCATGATACTTCGATGGGGCAAAATTTATCCCAAACAATGCATAGCAAAAAAGACATCGGTCAATTGTTTTCAGTAAAATAATCGAGCTAAAACATTTCGATTAAGCAATCGGTTCCCAGGTCAAATGTTACTGTTTTGTCGGCCTAATATTTTGTTCTTAGGTACCCCGCCGGGCGTCACTTTTTTTTTCAATTCCGCGTCTGATTTCAAGTCCGTTGCCGGGCGTCTGGCTCGCACGCAGAAGGTATTGCCAGTGCCGGGCGCCATTGGAAATTTTTCCGTGTGCGCATCTGAGGCACCCGGCAATGAACGTAAGGGCAGCCTTGGGGGAAAATAAAGTCATTAGGTAGGTACCTACTCATTACTTCTTCTGACAGAACCGAGAGCAAAAACTATTCAAAAGCCAATGAGTCCTATGGAACGTTCAATCCACTCTGAGCCACCCAGGTGAATCACCTGGTGATCTTCACCACTATTGGTCGTAAGTCGTACTCGTAGCGTTATGTTTATGCCACTTGCAAACAATTTTATATTGGGGAAAGAAAACAAAATCGGTACCTCCTACGGTAGTTGTTAAGATCTCTTTTTTCATTCTTTTAGGTATAGAATTTTGGAAAATCTTCTCTTATCGGATGCCTACGTCATACAAAGAACACAGGTGTAAATACCTGAAACTTGGAGAGATCGGCGGTTAAGGCTGAACGTTAATCCATTAGTCAGTCATAGTTATCATAGCGGCTCGTTGGACACTATTGACGGTAATATCTCTAAAGTGGTAAGAGAGATTTTTTTAGCACAAAACGAAGGTTTTTTGATTAGCAGTTAAATACTACCCTTTTGTTTTATAATGGTGTGTATGACCTCCACCAATTTTTAGCTCTATGCGTATTCATGCAGGGGGAAATTTCTTTTTTAACTAGATTATAACAAGTACCTATACTTTATAAATATGTATTCTATATATTAAGGCTATTATGTGTGAATTACTACAACAGAGCTTAGAAGCAAAAAGGCGAAATTCGAATTAAATCGAATTATAATAGTTACTCTAATCACTTCTTTGGCTTTAGGTACCTACCAGAATGACCATAGAAACATTACCTAATTTTAGGTAGGTGTAGGTTGAAGCCAGGAAATGTGCTTCAGACTCTGGAATTTTATGGTTTCAGTCTTGCTGTTCCTTCCAAAATCATTGTACCTAATTCATATTTATAGAACGTTCGTCGACGAATAATTTGAAACTTAGCTGGTTAATAACTCAACTTTAATTGGATTTGTACGCACCGCTTGTACACCACTCGTTCTCCGCGCCACCTTCAAGGCCATTTCCATATAAATGTCCCATTGACTTCTACCCGTGAGGAAACCGTGTCACTCATAATACCTATGCATTCACGTATTGCACCAACTCACCCGCGTACAAGTCAGCCTACAAGATCCTTTCCAAACCACGTTGAGCAGGACTGTACAAAGGATCAAATCAAACCCAGGTGCATGGAACCCAAAGATAGCATGCGAAGGTTTATTATGCTACCAATGATCCTACTTTTATATGGCTGGACAGATTTCTATTATTTGTAAAAAACGAGCATATAACAAATGAGTAGGTACCTACTCCCTAATGACTATTTTCCTAATCTGGAACCTATACCCCGGTTCATTTAAGGAGTGAGGTTACACGTACACAGTTAAAAATTGGTAAGATAGTTCAAAAAATTATCATAAATAACATCTAAAAAGTCCTCATCGATCTGACACCTAAAAAAAGTTATTTAAGGTTATCCAACACCTGAAAAAAAAGTTCATCTACAATATTCGCCGTATCCCAGTAGTTCCATCCTCTAGTTCCATTATGGAACTTTTGGGATTTTTTTCTCCCAGTAGTTTCATGGAACTAGCATCCTGTTGCCGGCAAGATGAAATTAGTCTCATTAGTACCGGTACAGTTAGTAACAAAAACCCTTAATCAGGCATAGTGACCTAGTACAGGTCAATTCCACCTAGTTACATTGTAGTTACATTAATGTAACTAGTTGGACATTTTCATTCTTTTGATCTTATAACTTTTTTCCCAAGAATTAATACTTGAAATATTACGGGTAATAATGTCAACGAGCTATATTCCACACGCTATGCTGCTCCGCTCATATTGGTCGTAGCTATATTATACATATAGCTTATGCTACTTGACAACGCTGTTTTATATATTATATCGGTGAAAGATATTTTAAAATCGGGACTTACAGTACAATAGGTTGTTTCTGAGGAATCACGTTGTCCCATACAGAGTTTGATAATAAGAGCCAGGGGGCTCTTTTTATTATCTTAGGTGTAGAATTTCTAAAAATCGTTCGGAATGCCTACATCGTCCAGTCTTTTCCCAACGCAGTTGGGGTCACCTATCTAGTCTAACTGCGATTCGACTGAACTTCGTCGGAATGCCTACGTCATACAAAAACATACCCTCCAATTTGCAGGCCTCTACGATCAGCGGTTTAAGGTGATCGTTGATCCATCAGTCAGTCATCATTGCGAAGCCGCACAGGCACCGTATAGAATATAACTTGTTGGCCATTATTAGCAGCAATATCTCATAATAGGCCAGTTAAATTAACTAAAACCTCGGATTTTTCCAACCTGGCTGGAAACTTGTATAAACTTATATTTAGACATCCTAAAAGAGTTGTCAAAACCTAGATGTGGTAGGGTGTCCGCGTCTATTAAAATTTGAGGTCAAAAGGTCACAAAAATAGTTTTTATCTATCTCGTTTTCTATGGGTTTCTTGCTATTTGTATGTATTACAATATTGTAGGGGATTAGATTCCCTAAAATGTTTATTTTGAAACTTTTTTTATACCATGAACCGTTTTCGATATATAGGGCGGAGAGAAAGTGGTTCAAAACATAACCTGCTGACGCGTGCAGTAGATTAATACTTAAGTTTATACAAGTTTCCAGCCAGGTTGGAAGAATTCAGAGGTTTTCGTTAATTTAACTGGCCAATACGAGGTAATTGTTAGGTTAAAATATGTAAGATAATTTTATAATATACAATTTTGAACTACGGGTTTTTTAATAAAATTCACCCTCGGACTAAAAGAATAACATAGACGGAACGAATAGAACTAGCGAGTGAAGCCGCCAAAAGGGATACTATATAGCAATGGGATACCATTTCGCTCGCCACTCCTTTGTGAGCAGCGAGTGTGTACGCACGTGCGATCACGGTTGAATAAAATATTATAAATATGCCGTATTGTGTGGTGAAAAGGTGTAAAAACACTTCAATTATTCATAGAAAGAATGCTGGATTATCGTTTCATAAGTAATTAACTATTTCTTATTAGATTTCATAACATTTTTCTAAATATTTTAGTTGCACAAACTAGGAACACAAAACCTCCGCCATATCATACAGAGTTGCCATAATTTTTTCATCATTTCCACAAAATATTTAGCAGTATTTATGGGAATTTATAAAGTACAGAGTTAAAAAAAAAATCAGTGTCATCAATGTTGACAACCTCGATGTTTCTAATCATCATCATCATCATTCGTGCGTTAGTCCCGAACTCCCGATCACATCTGTGTCCGGGATCTACTTAATACGTGGCTTGGTTATTTCGGCAATCTTGGAATTGACCGCTGTCTGACCTCCCAGCCTGTGTTCTGATCCAATATATTTATGTTACTGTGTCAGTAGTTTAATTTCAGTCTAACACTACAAAGGCCTTAGTCTTAACCTAACGACTATTGATATCTACTTCATGTATAGTCAACGACAAAAGTAGCTTAACCAATAATTCTTATCTGTTGATCACTAATAGCTGTTAAACCGATCACAAAAACATAACAAAACACGAAATATATTAACTTTGTCCTTGGGGATTCTAAAATTACTTGTACATTGCTGTGGCACATGCATTGGGATGAAAAAAGAATAATAAATATTTTTGTGCTAATCAACTTTTGTTGTTGACTGTACTTTGTACTTACACTGGAATGAAGCTTTGTTCATTCATCTTAAAAAGAATTATTTTAATTATGAGAAATTTTTTGAAAGCTAGTAATTAAAGTGTGTTTACTCAGTGTTTATCACGTTTTTATTTATTTTAACACTTCCCCATTTTAGGCACTTATCATAATAATCATTTGTGTAAATGACAATATAATTGCAGATAACATTTACTAAAACAAATATTAATTTTTCATATGTCCACTATATAGAGATTTTTAGGAGATTTTTTCATTTGCTGGCAACATTACGCACACGCCGTTAGTGGTATCGGTACACGGAAATCGGAGTCACACGCACACATTGAAAGTGTCATTTGGCTTCACGTGTTTATTCTACATGTTCCGTCTATGTTATTCTTTTAGTCTGAGAATTCACCGTTTACGAGAAAAACTCACAAAACCGAAAATTTTGACATTCGACCTTGATCCAACTTTTTTCCAGGTGTCGTCGTATTGATCCGGCACTAATGATTAGAAGATTTGAAGAATCCTACGAATTTTTAGCTGGGTGCGAATTATTGTAACCTTGGATGATTTAATTGACCCGGGTACTACCTCTTACCATATTTTACAAATACAATGTAGGAAGTTACTTAAATTTAATTTTATAAAACAAAGTAAAAGCAATTACCTAACTGCATTTTAAAATTAACGAACTCCATGCTGCAAGATGGCGTCACCATAACTTATGCACACACCTTATTATTATTTATACACCTTACTTATATGCATTTACAAGAGGCGCAGCTGTGTGGTAGGTAAGATATCGCTATTATGATATCATTGTTCACGTTGTTTTGATTGTGTTAAATGTGTTTTAAATAGGTAGGTACTTAGAAACCTGTCTATCTCACATAAATTGCGGAAAAGTTCTTCTAGCAGCCCCCGACTAATGTGCCTAAACAACAAATACAATTTAAGTAACCTACTCATAAATTCGGGCCTTCGCATGATGATTAACGTATGCTCCTTAACCCTTATCATACGTAAAAGTATGTAAATAGTTATCCACTTTTCGTTGCAGAGAATACAAATCATGGCAGAAATAGTTAACGAAAAATAATGTCGTCACCTGAAATCATCTTCATATGGAGCGATGGTCGACGATTTTTGTGTATCCTGTTCTAATTAAGCAAAAATAAGTGACAAATATAATTGTATTTATTACTGAAGTGCAAACAGTTGTGGTCAGCAGTGGATTCGTATGAATTTCGTCCTGTACCTATATTCAGGTCTCCTATTCAAAGATACATCTTCTATTGGTGGTAGGTAGAAGAAGTTGAAGCCTTTCGCACTCTGGACTCACGTTTACGTTGTCTTTCAGCATAGTAAGCAAGCAACGAAAACATGTTCATTGCGATGTCCGTGTTGGCCGCAAAAAAAAGTTATCGGCACGGTTTACGGGGAGTTTTTTATACCAGGTTCCTTTCCACTTTAGTTAAAAGCTTTGCCGATCTGGCAGTTACTGCACAAGAAATAATCTTGACGATCATAGGTGCAAAGGTATATGAATGAAAAAATTGTTAATTTGAGTTTGGTTCCCTAAAAATATTTTGGTTCTAGTAGATTCTGCAAGCGGAAAATACCTATGATTCGAAATTTGTCAAGCAGTTAAGCTACAGAGAATGTCATCGTTTTAATCCTAGAGGTTTTGTTATTATTAGTACCTACTAGAATTTCCTATACATACATTGATTAAACTACGTCTTTTCTAAAAAAAGCCGTCGTTAAACACCTTAAGGGCACCTAATAGAGTAGGTAGGTACCTACCTACTAAAAGCCACTAAATTGAATCTCCGTAAACTGAAGTGAGGTACTTATTCATTTCATAAAAGTAGTAGACGATACTGTTTATATTTATTATATATCTATTGTGAATAAAAGCATATCAAGATGATAAAAGGTAGAACTCTGTAAAAGGAACCTACTCAGAACGAAAAATTGGGGCTAGGTCCTTATGGCAGACAAGGTTGTGTTTTTGAAACTTGGTTTTTAGTTAGTTAGATATATCAGGTAGACTGCCGCGTGTCAAAAGACGTGTTCATATTGTGTTTATGCTCTAAAATGTTTCAATAACTATGAATAGGAAATATAACAATCACAACTACAACTAAAACATATTAAATTGTTGTTGTTCAATGTTGTGGGAAAGCATACTTGCGCACGTAACTATGTAGAACGTAGATACACATTTCGGTTGTGTGGCTGACGTTGGTGTGTTGAGGATTAGGAAAGTTCGTCCATTACCAGACCTAGACTTATCTAAATGTTGCATGTGTACCTACCTCCATATAAAACCTTACCTAACCAGGCGTTTTCACATTGCACGATAACGATATCGTCACGATATAGGGGAGGTAAAGGTGCATTGGGCATGTGTTCTTAAGCAATTTAAGAAATATTTAAATTGCCATTATGCAGATGGGTACTGCAGTACCTACCTCATTAGGTTAGGGGCCTAAGTAGCGAAAATGAACGTAAAACGCCATGCTACTGCTATACTACTACGTTGCAACTGTAATTGGTCAAAAAATCGGTCTGCAGCTGCTAAACTCACAAGCTACGCGTCAGGATGGCGCGAGAAAGGCACCAAACCGAATGACTGCAGAGTACAACATTAGGTTAAGTTGAGTTTAGTTACTCCCGACATTACTTCTTAACTTCCCAGCCCCTATATCTCGGGAACCGAGCTTCCCATCTAAATTCTGGGCATATTTTTCTTCCCCCTGCACCCCCTCCCATCACAAGTTCCATTCGCCTGCAAAAAAATCCCGGGAATTCTCATCCCGCAAAAATACCCAAGATTCCCAGTACCCCATATCTCGAAAACTAAGCATCCCAGGACAATTTCACCCTCATTTTTCTGACCCCATAGTACCCATAGTATTTGAACGCCATCTTCCCAATTTTCATCCCACTTTCCACATCTGCATAATGACAATTTAAACATTTCTTAAATTGCTTAACAACATATGCCCAATGCACCCTTACCTCCCCTATATCGTCACGATATCGCCACGATAAAATGCACGATATCGTGGCAGTGTGAAAGCGCCCATCGGTGGTGCCGCAGTAGCACCTAGATTGAAGAGTTAACGCTTGATACAAGTATGTAGTTACAAGTTTTTACATTTGCGGCTATTATAATTATTTACCATCTCTCCATACCATTTCATGCATTATAACTAAATCCGAGACCGCATATGGGCAGTTATGTAGCACATAAGGTCAATCAGTTAGAGAACTAATGCACGTCCAATAGCAAAACATTTACGTTATCGCGAATTTCTTGATTCAAGGTTACTGCCAACACCAGTTGTAGTAGATTTTTTGCTATGGGAAACGAGGTAGGTATAATAAAGATTGGAGAATATGACGTGTACATATATTCGATGAGAACATAATAATATACTTTTAAGACATTTTAAGAGGATGACGATGTATTTCATACAGTACATGGCACGTCTGTTCTCTACAGATAGGTAACTTCTCCCAGTTTGACAGCTAAACCATCATGAGACTGGACCGACATATCAATCGCGAACGGATAACTTACTTAAAGGATAACGTACTCAACCCGTTAGTTAGTCATTACTCATTAGATAACAATGAATTTAATGGTGTTATGTGTTCAACAGAAGCAGTCTCCTGTTCTTTGGACTCAGACACTGCAGCAGTTGTCCGCTAATCCTTACTTGGACACAGACTTTATCTTAAGCCAAGATATACACACTGACTGACTAAGGAGTTATGAATTTAGTAGCCAGTGTTGGCAGAATTTATAGCACAATAACGCCGTCATCTTATGTTCTCTAAATATTGTCAGCACAAGCAGTCTTTCTCGATCATGGTTACTCGTATCGTACCTACTTCCGTATCTCTTGAAGAAGCTACCCTTTTTGACGACCAGACCATCGTTATCTTTCCGTGAGCATACCAGGGACGCCCGGCAATGGACGTTAGGACGGAATTCAAAAACCCAGAAGCCGTAGCAGTAGCCGTGTAGACCTCACGAGTAGAACTATAGGTAACGATTGTAAGTACTCGTTGCCAAGGTGTTTCACGCGAGTTCACCAGCAGTCCGTAACCTCAAGTACTTACGTTATTATGTAACGTGTTCACCTAGTTTCTAATCAAGAAGTGCTGAAACGTACACATAAAACAGTTCGTAAAAACGTGTAGGTTAGATAGAATTCCAGTGCAGCTACAACTGACAAGACAAGACTACAGATTGAGAAGACAAGTTATCAGATCAGGGTCAACATGGCGGACCTACCATTAACTTTACGGCAGGCCGGGTTCCAGTAATACCACCACCACCATCCTGATAACATGGCGGCAATTGTTTATGAATATACATAGTTTATTTATTCACCACCAGCAGCCCACGTGATATTATAATCTCGTTCCCAATCCCCACGAGAACACAGCACCATAAATAATTAAAATGTAATTTGAATATCAGTCCCGCCCGGTCGAATCCCCTCAAACAAATCATTACTTAGATGTTATTTTAGAACTAGGTATCTCTCGGATTTTAAAATTTAATAATTAAATGATGTAAAGGACAATATTTTAATTGGTAGGTACTTGTGAAGGTAATGTTTATTAACTATCACTTAACTGACGTATTTATTTTGATAAGCATTTATACCATGCTTGTAAAAACACCTTCGCAAATAAGCATCATTTAAGTATTGTCGTAACAAAGATTAGAGATTGAACTTATGAAGATAGATTATATTTTGTCGCCGACTTTTTTTTAGAACTTTTAAGAGAAACAATTACGTCGTAAATATACATAGGTGGAATTTGTACCAGATAGTTAACACATTGCACGCACGTAAGCCTACAATTTTTTTTTTTCGATTTTTACAACTATCTTCATAGATGCTCCGCTCCTTTTGATCGTAGCGTGATGTTCCTCATTAATTTGTTTAGCCTAATGTTACTCGTAACTAGCTTTTTAATAGTGAACCCAATGCTCATATTACTTCAGTAGTTTTAGCAGAAACAATACTATTGTGGTGGTGGTATGGTGTGAGACTCAAATAACCAAGCTATGCGATTGGTTGTATTTCAGGTCTTACACCTTTTAACCAAAAAACTATGTCATGGAATTTAATAATGCTGCATGTTATCCTAGGTATGTAGTAAGCAGATATTTGGGGCCTTGCTGAGCCCACCTGGTAACTGCTGCATCTGTTGGCTATTATGGACGAAGTTCTGTGTAACTTGTTCAATGGCGCGTACAATAAAGTTCAATTGGGAAATGGAATTCCGGCGAAGAGAATTACTGTTCCAGCACTTTAGATTTCTCGAGCAGAAAGAGGTTCTTACGCTGCTTTGCATAATTCTGATATTGAATGTCATACCAAGGAAAATTACGATCAACGTCAAGTCTAACCCATGCAACCCTAAACTTAGTAACTACCTACTTATTGGTAGATTCAGAATTCAGAGGTAACTCTATTTGGACCAATGTTTCATTCGTAGTGTAGATCACCAAATTTTGAGGACCTGTGACTTTTTTTGCCTACCTACATCTGTGCGGTGAGGATCCAACTTAAGTTATTTCCTCCTTTTAGCTTCAATCCTCTTCAATATTCACGACCACTGAAGGGGGCCCTCACTAATGGCTGATTGCAATGACAGAATCTATAAGTAATGAATCTACTAGAAGTAGTACTGGTAGAAGAAACAGTCCAGTGTACATTATGGTCATTGAATTTGACATAGCGAAGCCTGTACGTCAAAGGTAGAACGGCGGAATTCAGATCGTAGCCAAATGATTCCTTAGTACTATAAACACTAGTGGAGTTGGTCGGCTGACAAAACGTTTCTCCTGCAAGGTTCCGCTGCTTCGAGTTTGGCCTAAAATGCTGTTTTTCAGATTCATATTATAAAATTATTTGAGAACAGTAGATGTAGTTGTTAAAATGACGACAGGAGCCACAGCAGCAGTTTGTGTAGTAACCGGCGTTAGATTAAGTACCTACCTACTATATGAGCTTTGGTTCCGAAGTAAAGTGTTAGTAACATTGGGACAAGGTAAACATTTGGTCAATGTATAATTAATTAACTCAGCAGCAGGGCAGACCATAATCTCCCTTCTGCTTTTCTCCAACAGCTATTGTATTAACTAATGTGTAAGCCGAACTAATAATGGTTGACACACCTGGCAGCATGGGATCACGATTAGACGCTTTTTCATTGTGTATCCTTTGTTACCTTTCGTACGAGCCGGAAAGATAAAATGAGTTTTACCCTCTATGTAATCAGATGACATTCCTCACGAACAATCCTTGAAATATGAAGGAATCCTCGGAGCCCAACAAAATTGCAAGATGGCATGAAGTATACGGTGTTACATAAAGGCGCCATTCAGATTGCCGCTGCAGGCTGCAAACGCAAACCCCAGATTCAGCTAAATACAGGCTGCGGCTGCACGACTGATTTAAATGCAGTTGCGGCAGCGTTCGGAATGATTTGGACAGAAATTCATAGAGGACCGGTCGTGCAACCGCATTTGTTTTTGTTTTTTGTGCTACCGGCATTTGCAGCTTGCAATCGCAGCCTGCAGTCGATATCGAAATGGCACCTTAAGTAATACACGTCTCATAGTAGGTGGTCAGACGTTTTTAACTAATCATGATTCATAAAGTTAATCTTCTATAAGCTGATTCAGCTTTTCGAATAAATAAATATAATTTCGTTGTACTCAGTCTATCCTTATTTAGTCCTCTTCTCGCTTACCATTACCATGTGTGAACATAAATGAATAAATAAAATGCATTATGGCCTGTTTAGCTACAAATCCGTGATTTTAAATTTTATGAGGTCATACTGCTTGCTGCTACTGCTGTATGTATATTAAAGAATTACCTAGCACCATAGACTAATAAATAAAGACTATATTATACTTATTACTAGGTGTGCACGTGCACGGCGCGGCGGGTCGCGGTGCAAAATTGAGCTGAAGCGAGACTTTCTATCGCGGTATATACTTGACTCTTTCTTTTTTTTTTAATTTCTGATTTCTTTTTTTTGAACTGATGGTCTATTTGACCTCTTTTAAGGTTATACGAGTATGTATGGCGCGCGCATTATGTGTAATTCTCTGGGCATAACTGTTTTAGTCCTCCTGGAACAGGTATTTCGGTGATTATTCCTCTGTGGTCACTTCGATGTTTCTGATTTCAGATATATGCACTCACGAGCATGGTCACTGCCACCATGCAAAGTTTGAGGAAGATCGGTTCAGCCGTTCAGGAGGAGTATTCCGTCAAGTGAAAACCCTCGAGTGTAGTAATAGGAGCTTCGCTCGCCTTCGACTCGCTACAACTAGCTGTTCCGCCGAACTTCGTAACGCATTTTTTTTTCATAGGAACTGTCGTGATCAAGAGAAATAGGATTGTTAAAAAATAGGGGTTGATCGTAGAGGGTTTGTAAATTCAGGGTTGTATGTATTTTCTAATGCTGTATCACAAAAAAAATTAAAAATTATCTAAATATTAAAAAAAAAAAAAAATTTGGTGTGGACTACCCTTAACATTTTGGGGGTTGAAAAATAGATGTTGTCCGATTCTCAGACCTACCCAATATGCACACAAAATTTCATGAGAATCGATCAAGCCGTTTCGGAAGAGTTTAACTACAAACACTTGAGAATTTTATATATTAGATTATGTACGTCTATACCCCTAACTGCAATTTTGTCTGGGCATTATATTATGCTATTCTTTAACAAATAATAGATTATTCATATAGATCCTTTTCAACATTGGTTCAAGTCAGGCAGATGTGGTTAGTTGCAAGCAACATTAAACTAAATTCTGGTTGGCCTTAGGTGCGAACTGTGTGCTCAGTTTGTCGATTCAGTGAAATATTCTCATTTTATTCTATTTTGGAACAGTGCCATAAATGGTAACTTGAATGGAAAATAGAAACACACTTCGACAGTTTATACGAAATATCCTTACGAATTATCCTTATGAAATATCCTTTCTTATTAATGCAATATCTATTAGAAGTGAGTCCATGTCAGTGAACTAAATGGCTAGTATTAAAACATACCGCAGATCCATAGCAAAATACCTTGTTCACAAAGGCCTAGCAAACAAGATGCCTAGTAATTGGATGCAATGGCAATAAGTAAGTAGATCATTCTTAATAATACTAGATTCTATTTCCGCAATAAGTATGTCCAAATACTTACCATACCGGTGAACTTATTACATCTCTAGTAGTAACATAGTAAAGTAAATTGATTTTATAAAGACATAACCAAGGAAAATAGAAGACTAATGCTAACTCCAACTCCATAGTAAACCAGAATGTGTAAATGACAAATGTACTATTTTTCCTTGAGTTCAACTTATATTTCAACAATGAATACCAATACTGTTTTAATATACTTCCTGGCTTAAATCATGGTTACTTATTTCATGGTCATTTTATAGGTGATTAACTGCTAGTAAAATTTAACATAGCAGTGAAAATAATATGGGGTATTAACACCATAACTCTGACATTCATTTATTAAATATTCAGGAAATAACAATACTTAAAACTAACCCCTTAAAATAGACATGTTTTCTAAGATGAAATCTATGTATATTTTCAATGAAATGTTTTCAGAGAAAATAATACCAGATTGTAATGTAATTCAAATATTTCATATAGCTACCTGAACGCAATGAATGCATCGCCAAGCTCTCCGCCTACAATATGGACTCCACCCTCTGGAATGGACAGGCCACGAAAGAAGTTTCTAATATCCAGAGCATTCGCTGACCATGGGAGGTTTTGCAGTCTAATGATGACACTCATATTGATATGTATTCCCTATACCTGGGAAAGAAATGAAATATTATTTTTGTTGATAACCTAACTCTCCTATTTTTAATAAAAAACTATTGGTCACAGCTGTATAATGCAGTATTCACTCCAATCACACAACAGTTGTAGTTAGTAGACTTTAGACAGACCAAATATATGACGTCCTAACCTAGTATCAGTATTGGTAATAGCGTCCAAATAAATTCTTTGGCTTGGGCAGTCAAAACAATTGGACAAAGCTATGTGGAAAGTACGTGAACTATTTAAAATAATTAACACAAGAGTATTAGTCGTAGAGAATAATAACATGATTATTAGTATAGTATGAAAAGTTGTTGCGTTTTAAGACTGAAAACACCACGTTATCAAAGTTCCTCATCGTACCTACCTAACGCGAAGTACCTACGTAGAACAGATAGGTTCACTCATAATCTAGGTATAATAACTTACCTACGATGTTAACAAATCCGAATGCAAAAAATATATGAAATTTACGTAATAAATATAGGGTTCACAGTTAAAACAAGAATTATTAATCTAGCCGAATATATGACGCCATGTTATTCGTCAAATCATTTCTCTCAATAGAACTTACCTACAAATCACTAAAACCTTTCTTAATTAATATAATTATAATACATTTCTTCACACAGAATGTCCACCTGACGACATATATCACTACGTATTTATTTATTAGTATGTACCTATTTTGATTTTTTATTTCTACAGCTCCTTTACATCACGCCCACCTAAAAACGACAACTACTACAATGATTACTACAAAATGGTGGACTTATGTCAAAGACAATTAAAGAAATAAGCGTTGTACACACCTTTCGGATGTCCGCGCAAAGACAAGAAAAGTCTGTCCAAATGATGTGAACGGGCTATCGGACTATCCGATTAGGACCGATTGACTGAATAGGTGAACTAACAGTGTGACCAAGTTCTTCAAGAGTGTGATCAACCTTAATAATTTGTAGTTGGATAAAACTTGGCTGGGGATCCCAAAAAAAAGGTTTTCTTAATTGTTATACACTGAATATGGAGTTGCCGGAAAGTACTGATATGACATATATGACAAGTTGACTCAAATAAACACCCGACCGTTTACAACGAATACATAAATCAGTTAATCCATGACCTAACCAAGATCAAAGTGTTCGCCGGTTGGTTCCAACCATGTAGAAGGGCTTTATTGTGGACATCCCTTTAGTTTTTTTCTTTATATTCATTCATTCATAAATAGAATTATCAATCAATTATCAAATCGCTAACTAACTCTGTGTACTCTGTGTAGTCTGTGGTTTATTTGAGGTCCGTTGGCTTCGTTTGTCACAGCGATTCCAGATTTCCAATTTTTCAGAAAATAATTAATAAATGTGGATAACTTTAAGTAGTTTAAGAAATTAGGTTACATTTATCATACATATTAACGTAAGTATTTATTAAGTACTATGTAAAAACAAGTTCTGAATAATTTGAAATACCTGACCACGTAGTCTAAAATGGATTAGTAAATAATTTGTTATCCATTGTTTTTCTCCAATTTTACATTAATTTTATCGCTGTCATGAGCACTGTAGACGCTTAGGCATAATATGAATTGATAACTGCTGTCTAAGACAGTATTGACTCTTACTACATTAAAATACTGTAGTTTTCGTAACTGTTAGAGCACTTTTGAGTCCTCTCGTCACCTCTATTAAAATAGTTCATATTATAAATCTTTGATTAACATATAACAGCTTAACATCCAATCTTTTCCGATTACTAGTTACTACCTGAAGGAAATAAGAGCGACATATATCACGCCTATATCCCCCTAAGGGGTAGGCAGAGGTGCATTTTCACACAGGCCAGTAATTTCGTTGGTACCAAGAAATAAGAGCCGCTATAGTAAATCCTGTAATTCATACCAAAATTCCTAGAGCCAGGACAGATGTTAGGTACCACTAAATAGAATCTCAGTAGTCTGAGTGACGAAAAAAAATAGTAAATCATGAAATTTGTTATAAATAGTAACTATCTAATTATTTACGTTAAATATGAGTGGACATTTACTTTATTAAGACATTCCAGAGCTTATTGACCTAACCTCACGAGTTGAACAATCTTTGTTACTGTAATATTATTAACTAATTACCAAATGTTTTTTTTTTCAGGTAAAATTTTACACAGCATCTAACATTAGTATATAGGAATAGCACATTACACATTGAAATTAACAATGAAGTCATAAATTAAATTGCTCAATATACAACTAAGACTTAGTGTTATTTCATATCTAAGAGTGGTTTAATAAGTGTAATAAATGTGCGACAGATATCCTGGGTATTTATTTGGTGGGACTCCTGTCAGCAGTTGGGACAGGAGTTACAACTCTTTGGAAAATGTGAGTATTTTTGTTATACACATTTTGATTGATTAAAGTCATGCCATTGAGCATTGCCATGCTCATGCGGCATGACTTTAATCAATCGCCATATTACACCATACCGCACATATACTTAACGCATTTTTGTTAATTTCCTTCGATATTTTTTGCTATCGACTGAAGTGGATGCTGGTTTTACTAGAGCTGAAACGTTAAGCGTCCCGGTTGTCGTTTAAGACAACCGGGACGCATCTACGGCAGTCGTTACGAGTGGTTAGCGTCCTATAACAAAAATCCGACTGGACTACATAGCATAGATAGCGCCCATTAGTTGACAATGTGCATAGTCACATTCCACCTTATGGTATGCAAGTACATTAGTAATAGTTATGGAAGTCATAGAGAGAAGTTTATTCATATAGTTAAAAGAAAAAAATTTGCTTGGCTATAGATAGATCTTTAAAACTATGCAACAGATATTAGTGCGGTTTTCACCAATGGATAGAGTTTTCGAGGAAGGATTTAATATAAAATTTGTCAATCGGGCGGACCCGTAGGCGTCTGCTAGTAATAAAATAAGTTATGAGTTTTATTTATCTATAAAGTGAAACTTGTGTAGGCATCTCCATCTCACATATCAAAGCTGTAAGACTGTACAGTTTAAATATAGAATTTGGTTAACTTACAGATTCTATGCATGAGGTTAATGACCAAGTTATGTTTCGAATATCAAAACCATGTAGATTCATAAACCAATCTAGTTGGTTGCATATTTGAAAAATAACAGTTTTTGTTATTTGTTTCAAGTGCGAAAACTAAGTTTTCATTGTTCAATTTATTTTAATTTTCTCTTGTTCTTAATCTAATTATTGTATTAAGAAAAGTACTTATTATTTTTAAATAGTAAAAGTTATTTAATAGTTCCGCAGTTATTCAAATTTGGGTAAGAATTTTCACATATAATTTTTACACTATTTTTGGGTATGGGATGTCACAACTCGGTTAAAACTTGAAATCAGAATATCTAAGTAAGACTAGCTAAATTTGAACTTAATATTTCGAAAATGTTTGTGGAAAAAAGTAATGTGGAAAGGATAGGATTATGATAGGTGTTGATTTATTTGCTTTTACTGCTCAAAGTCTAGGTTCTTTAGTAATAGTATAATTAGATTAGATTATATTAGAATTAGATTAGAATTAGATTAGAATAATCTTTATTGTACACCATTTAAAAATCATAGGATACAACAGATACAGGATGTTTGTGGAAAAAAGTAATGTGGAAAGGATAGGATTATGATAGGTGTTGATTTATTTGCTTTTACTGCTCAAAGTCTAGGTTCTTTAGTAATAGTATAATTAGATTAGATTATATTAGAATTAGATTAGAATAATCTTTATTGTACACCATTTAAAAATCATAGGATACAACAGATACAGGATGTTTGTGGAAAAAAGTAATGTGGAAAGGATAGGATTATGATAGGTGTTGATTTATTTGCTTTTACTGCTCAAAGTCTAGGTTCTTTAGTAATAGTATAATTAGATTAGATTATATTAGAATTAGATTAGAATAATCTTTATTGTACACCATTTAAAAATCATAGGATACAACAGATACAGGATGTACAAACGGTGACCTTATCGCTAAAAGCTATATCTTACAGGCAACCTTGGTATGGACTGGTATTTAGAGATGAACAGGTATTTAGAGAGGTATAATGGGTGTGGGACCAACAAAATTACTTGCAAAATGGGAGACCTAACATTGTTATGATTTTATAATTCATATTCAAAAATATTACCTAATGACCCTCAAAACAGGCCATTATTAATGAGCTTGGTAACTAATGTTTTACCAAAGAGGCAAGTTTCATTTTACATTGGAAACATGCCAACACACTTGTCGTCTCCAAATGCTAGTGTGAGATATTGTAGGGTGACTAAGTTTTTGGTCAAAATTTTACAATTATGCTTGATTTTTATTAGTTGATTTTGCGAATCTAATTGGTAGATATTTGGTTAACCATTCATGGGTCAAGTATCTGTCCAATGTCAAACAAACGTTTGCATTTATAATACTACTAGCGGACGCCTACGGCTTCGGCCCGTGACAAATTATATATTAAAATCTTCCTCAAGCATCACTCTATCCCTTAGTTAAAGCAGCATGAAAATTGAGTAGTAGTTTTTGAGTTTATCGCGAACAGACACAATGCGGAGGTCTTTGTTTTAAGCCGGCGCCACTGAAAATACCTCCTGGTGCGTACCAGACGCCCGGCAATGGACGTTGGGGCGGCCGCGGCCTTGGGAGTATGTGTTTTATAAATACAAGCCATTGCCGGATTCTTAAGTATTTTTCTTCCTAATACGTGGAGCCAGTCACTGGTAAAATGAGGGTAAATTTATCGATATAAATTTTGATATACGATATAAATTACATCGATTTGCGTAGGTACCAATTTCAATGAACCAACAAATTAGATCTGTTATAACTTAATTGTCTTTATGTCGCAATTTGATTTACATAATACATACATGAAAGCAAATATGAATTTTACCAATCTTAAATAATTATTGTATTAAATCTAATATTTTCGGATTTAGGATTGTCCCTCAAAATATTGGAACATGCACTTCCTACATGTCAAAACTAACTATTGTTGGTTGAATAGGTCATCGAATGCGGGGCTTTTTATCATATTTGTAGGTCGTACTATAAAACGGTCAACATCCGAGTTAAGTTTCAGTTCCATTCTATCCTGAAATTCATAATATGGACCACTGTGTCGAAATGTGTAAAGGTTATGTTAATAGTAGACTACAACAAGTTAGAATTCAACACGTTTGTTTGCGCTAATTTTTAAAGCTACAGCAAAATTTTGGTTCCGGCTAGCAAGGGTAGCTAGATGGAATGAAGGCCACTTTTAAACTGATCGCGGTGGCGGTCGTTAGGGTTGCTGTCCTTCAGTCGTTAGTTTCGTCAAACCACATACCGACCTGAACTATTCCGACAATAGAGGTTGACGCATAACTGACCAATATGAAGATAAGTTCTCAAAAAATACGTTCCAAAACTTGGTGGTAGTCCCCAGAAACGTAGTTATTATATACTCTTTGGTGCCCAGGTGTGTCGCATAGGTTCATGTATTTACGAAATTCGGAAGTGTTATTATAACTTGCAATATGTTAGTTAACTAAATGTGTAAATCGAGTGAGTTAATTTAGTGGTACCTATGGTATTATACTTATACAGGTTAATAGGTCACGGCCGCCCCGTTTGTATTGCTCGGGTTTTTCGTTTCAATGTGAACTTAGTTGGCACTTGTTTGTTTGCGTGATATTGGGTCAGCAAAACTGGCAAATCCTGGTACTTTCCCAAAGCTTAATAAAAATATTATGATCATTACCAGTTGAAAGCTACAATTTATTCTAACAAGCTCAACGTTGATGCAAATATTTTGTGCTTTAATTTTCATTTGCAAAAACGACGGCGACCCATTTTTGCTTTCACGAAGCAGCTTTTTGTACAATTTGTAAAACGTTTTGTTATTGTAGTTCTGACTGTCGCGTCGCACGTCGTGTCGCGGGCGGTTTCAGTTGTTCAAATTTAATTTATTTTATAACCTTGGCCTCTTTAGAATAGGTACACGTATTTGCAATCTGTGTCTATGGATGTAATTGATTACCCTACAGTAAAGTATATTACCCTATTAATGTTAATAAAAAAATGTTAATAATATTCATTAAGCCTGATTAAGTACTCATAGCTATAAGTACGTTGCTTCAATAAGTTTGAGTTGATAGTGATAACTTTTTTTTTTTTTGGGGTACACACCCGGAATATGTGTTTTTCTTTTTGCGTCTATCCTAGAGTGTGGAGTATCATTAGATAGATCTTTTAAAAACATTGAGAGGTTGTTAAGACGATTTTTTTATTTAAGTATTCGTTTGCGAGATGCGTCCCCCCCGCTCTCTAAAATCTAAACGGCTGTCTTGAAAAATCTGGAAATATTTGACACGCACTCGGCATTTTTTTATTTATACTGGTCATGTTTAAATATTCAAATGTATTCATTTCCAGCAAATTCAACAACAGTATAGAGGGCGCGCCGGTGCAGGCGCTCGCTGTTGGGGCAGTATGTCTGAAGGAGGAGGGATATCCGCCGCTGGAGGGGGGGACTCCTGTAAAACTAACCTCATAGTCAACTATCTGCCTCAAACCATGACTGAAAAGGATCTGTACGCGATGTTCATGGCCATCGGACCAATAGAAAGTTGTCGGGTTATGAAGGATTTCAAAGTTAGTCAAACTTGTTAATATTAATTTAATATACAGGGTTACCTGGTAAGTCGTGCGTTCAGGGGTGGTAGTTCCCACCATTTCTGACAAATTTCATCTTGGACCCCTGCCCCCCAACCTAACCCTTTTCAAGTTATAAGGCTTTGAAGATTATTTTGAAAAAACGCCGATTTCTTGTCTATTGGCCTATCTTTTTCGTTTATTTTTGTTCAGAATGCGAGTGTGTGCAAAACAGAGGTGAACATAATGATTGAACACGAAAGTTAAAATTAAATAAATTATTATATTATAATTAAATAAGATAGACAAGAAATCGGCGTTTTTTCAAAATAATCTTCAAAGCCTTATAACTTGAAAAGGGTTAGGTTGGGGGGCAGGGATCCAAGGTGAAATTTGTCAGAAATGGTGGGAACTACCACCTATGAACGGGGTTCGCACGACTTACCAGGTAACCCTGTATATAGGATAGGACACTCTACTCTTAGACTAGGGCTGAAACCTTTGAAAATGGTAAAAAGTGAAAAAAAATCATAGTAGGATGAAACCCATTACAAAAGGACGAGAATATAACAAAAATGAAGGAAAAATAATTTACGGTCGATCTGAGGTCGGGAAGTGGAAAGGGGTGAGTTTTTAAGGGTAACAATGGTTTATCTCGATTTCCGGCAAAACTAAAAGTCCTATGGAAAAAAATTCAATGACAAAGTTGTAGGTAATAAAGAGACCTACAACTTTTGTATTTACACTTTTTTCACATGACCTAAAAATTTAAGTGAAAAATTCAAATAATCAAGTTCTTGGTTTTTTATTTTTATCTTATGCAAAACAATTTTTTTTTTCACGAAATTTGGTGAAAACTTACTTTTTTATGTCCCAAAGACTCTAATTTTTTTGATTTGAAATAATTATTTTTACACCTAATTTTGACTTAAAATCGAAAAACACCCTAAATTTCAATCGAAAATTCTCACGTCAAAACATCAGCTTTTTAAAAAAAGTCGGGAAGTTTTTTGTTCGTTGAAATCTCTTCTTTCTGGTAATGTAAAAATATATATACATTACTATGGTAAATGATCTCAGAAAATGCAAAGAAAAGAAAAAAAACTCGAATCCGAATTTTATTTTTTAATCATTATGTACAATTTTGTGGTTGAACTTTTGTAAAATTTACACTTTAATTACTTGAAAAACGTAAGATTCCATGTTACATTGATAAACAAAAAATACAAATCGAAATTACTACTATAATTAACAACCAAATAAGTTAAATTTTAATAAGACATGTACTATATTTTGAGAAAGTTGCAGAATATTGTTAAAGTTATATGCATAGATGCCTATTTATTGCTATTTTAAGATAACTTATATACCTGAGTTACCTAGGGATAATTTTAGCCCATCAAAAGGTATTTCATAGAGTAGTGGGAAAGGAGGTTGGGCGGGTCTAGGTATTTCTACCTGTTAATGAAATGAAATGATTTATTTATTTGTATAGGTCACTAAATGGCTCTTACAAACGTCAGTAAGTACCTAAAATATAAAAATGTCATTGCTTTTATATTTACATGTACTGCCAGATTTGCAAAGCAATAAGTAGAACCGAGAGAAAGAACCTATCAATAAAACTCTCGGTTATTTCTTAGCAGCTGTAAAAACCGTTAGCCAGTATTCGAGATACAGAGCAGTAAACAACGTCGTTCATAAAAATGCACGTGCAGCCTGTTGACCGAGATTAAAATATTACCTTACTATGTAGATTCTAAAAGTTTGTTTTAAAATAAATTTTGTCACAGTTTTCTTAAAGTAACTCGGCCTGCACGCGTATTTTTATAAGTTTTTGTTATAAGTTATCTTAAAATAGCAATAAATAGGCATCTATGCATATAATTTAAAGAATATTCTACAACTTTCTCAAAATATAGTAGATGTCTTATTAAAAATTAACTAATTTGGTTGTTAATTATCGTAGTACTAGTCTAGTGGTCGCCCGCGACTACGTCCGCGTGGTAATTTGGATTTTTTCCCGTTCCCGTCGCGCCGCGTCATATTTTGAACAATTCACACAATATCTTTATAAATTGTTGCCTATGTGTTATTCTGATGTATAAGCTATATTATTGTAAAGTTTCATTAAAATCCATTCAGTAGTTTTTACGTGAAAGAGTAACAAACATCCATCCATCCATACATACATACTCACAAACTTTCGCGTATTATTATAATATTAGTAGGATATTTCGATTTGTATTTTTTGTTTATCAATGTAACATGGAATCTTACGTTTTTCGAGTAATTAAAGTGTAAATTTTACAAAGGTTCAACCTCAAAATTATACATAGTGATTAAAAAAAAATTTCGGATTCGAGTTTTTTTTTCTTTTCTTTGCATTTTCTGAGAACATTTACCAAAGTAATGTATATATATTTATACATTAACAGAAAGAAGAGATTTCAACGAACAAAAAACTTTCCGACTTTTTTTAAAAAGCTGATATTTTGACGTGAGAATTTTCGATGGAAAATTAGCACGTCAAAATATCAAAATAAATAAGTCAAAATTAGGTGAAAAAATTACAGAGTCTTTGGGACATAAAAAGGTAAGTTTTCACCAAATTTCGTGTATCAAAAAATTGTTTTGCATAAGATAAAAATAAAAAACTAAAAACTTGATTATTTGAATTTTTCACATAAATTTTTTTTCACATAACCTTATTATGTGAAAAAAGTGTAAATACAAAAGTTGTGGTCTCTTTATTACCTACTATGTCATTTAATTTTTTTCCATAGGACTTGTAGTTTTGCCGGAAATCGAGATAAACCGTTTTTACCCTTAAAAACTCATCCCTTTCCTCTTCCCAACCTCAGATCGACCGTAAATTATTTTTCCCTTCATTTTTGTTATATTCTCGTCCTTTTGTAATGGGTTTCATCCTACTATGATTTTTTTTGGTTTCAGAAATTATCGACACTGGTCTATCTAACATACAGGGACTTATAAACATTTTGTAGGAGTTCATTAATAAAACTTCCATACCTACAAAGGTACTCAAGTTTTAATGTCATCATCATCATCATCATCGACCGCGACTTTTACGATGTTGTCAGTCCACTTTGGGGCAGGCCTACCCACGCTGCGTCTGCCAGTGCGCGGTCGCCACTTGAGGACTTTTTGGCCCCATCATCGGTCCTATGAGTGTCCTGCAGACTGCCTTTAAGCTTGGTGACTTTTTGGGCTATGTCGGTAACCCTGGTCCTCCTCCAGTTCTAATACGAACTAATACAACCTGACCTTTGTACAGTAACTATTGTAACAAGTATGGTGGAAGTCGATGGAATGTTTTGTTTATGTCGGCAATTTAAAGTTACATCTTCAAAAATGTTGTTCTTATATTACAGACTGGATACAGTTACGGGTTTGGTTTCGTGAACTTTACGCGGGAAGAGGACGCTTTAAGAGCCATCGACACGTTTAATGGATATCAGCTGAGAAATAAACGATTAAAGGTATGAAATCTTACTTTTCTCCTATGTGCATTCAACTGCCACCCGGATGGATTCGATCCCCGGGTTGCAAGAAATATTTGTGCAAAACGCGGGCGTCTGCTAATGATATATACATACTTCACTATAGTCTTTTTTCAAATAGGAAGAGCTCTTTGACGTTTGCCCTATGTTCGGAAAGCGCGCTTTTGGCGCTACTAGCGCACCACGGCTAGGCTAGGCTTGAAATATGTCGTCATCGAAGCATTTGAAGGATAAAGACGTCGCGCACCTTCAAAAATGACGACCTTATGTTTGACTTACGTTATGCCTCACTATGCTCGTCACATCATATATGCAGTGATTAATCACTGGTGAAAAGAACTACATAATTGTTTAGTCGTATGATAAATATTTTAGAGAAGCAATCATTTCCATGCCTAGAACGCGAACACGCCTCAGTATTACGACTATTACCAAACGTCATCGGACTCTTCCTATATAAAATATACTATAAGTATAACGATTTCGGGGCATGAGAATGGCGGGTTAGCCACCCGCCGTCCTTACAGAAGCAGGCCTGAATCCGCTGAGGCGCCAGGGGTCTACTTCGCACATAGCAAACTTCTCTTTATGACTACTTCGCAAATCGCCTACTTATCAAAGTCTATTTCGCATACTGCCTACTTGTCAAAGAACGACCTAAATACAGACAAATAGAAAATTGTTCGTTACATTCTGATGTACTAGTGATATAATATATCGTGTTTCAACCAGTGCCAACAAACTCCAATATCACAAATAAACCTATTTAATATTTATATATATTATGTTCTTCCTTCTCGCTATTATATTTGAGGAGGTAAAATTCAAAACGTCACGAATAAATTTAATTTTGTAATACTATCGTGTCGTATTAAGTTCAGGCTATTGTGTTTTTGTGTAACTACTTTACTAAATCCCAAGCTGATCTGACCAGCGGGAAAAAAAATCCCGTTGGACATACCAATCTGACCATCAATCTAGCTAACGGGAATAAGACATTTTTGTATACGTGACTTTAGGTTCTGTTGTACATTTTGCGATTTGCACATTGTGCTTGTAGTGCTCATTTTGCGTTTTGCACATTATGCGTTTTGTACATTTTGCGCTTTGCACATTTCGCTTATAGTGCACAGGTTGCGTTTTGTACATAGAAAATAAAGTGGCCAGCAACTTCCTCTAGCAAAGAGGTAACGAATGTGCATTCTATTGCTATTATGTTATTAACTGTCCGAAGATGACATTAAAGAAAAAAATAGTCAGTTTGCGAAGTAGTTCAATTGAAAAGTAGACGGAATGCGAAATAGGCTGATTAAGTAAAGTAGGAAATATGCGAAGTTGTCTCCACGAAAAGTAGTCAAAATGAGAAATAGACAGTTTGATAAGTAGACCCCTGGCGCCTGAGCGGAAGGTTCTTATGGGTTCTATATAGGTTCTTAAAGGTTCCTCTATAGTTATGCATTTCGGAATGATGTAAAAATGAATTGATCCATATTCAATAATTTCCAGGTGTCATACGCACGCCCCTCAGGCGATGATATAAAAGAGACGAACTTGTATGTAACGAACCTCCCGCGCGCCATTACGGAAGACCAGCTCGAGACTATATTCGGGAAGTACGGCAGGATAGTGCAGAAACACATATTGAGAGACAAGAGTAATGGAAATCCTAGGGGTGTCGCTTTTGTCAGGTAAGATTTTTTACATACATACATAAAATTCACGCCTCTTTCCCCGAATGACTAGGCACTTGTCGCCTGTAACTTTGTTGGTCTCACGTAATAGTATGTTTGTCATAGCCCTTTAGACCCGATATCTAAAAAAAAATTATTGCTATTTTTCTCTTAAAATTAATTCATCTTAGGGCCCACGAAAACCTCATTTGCAAACAGTGTGCAAACATAATATGCCTCTCTCGAAAAAGGAAAACTTGACACAAAACCCTATCCCAAACCCGTCTGGTCAGAGTGGTATATGTAGGCTAAATACCCCTCTTTGGGGGAGGCCTATGCCCAGCAGTAGTCGTCAAATGGGCTGAGATGAATATGCCTCTCCTGACCTATGCTCAATCCCTATCTTTACTTATCTTCTATTGCAAAATTATTACAGATACGACAAACGCGAGGAGGCACAAGAGGCGATTGCTGCGTTAAACAATGTGATACCAGAGGGCGGCACTGAGCCACTAAGCGTTAAGGTATGTGCTGCCATCTATGTGTTGTGTTCTAGAAGCTGTTTTCTATGCGACTTCTATTAAATTTTTGGTTTAATATCTACCTATGCTGAATCAGTCGCTAAGCTATAAACTATACCTTCTGATTAGTTTTATATACTGAGGTAGTATCATATATCACTTGATATAACTGTTTGTGATTATAACGGACTGTGATCAGATTTAGATGAGAACATTTTTTTAAAAAAGGTATACGAAAGAAATTAATGCTACTCATATGACAATTAACTGACTTCTAGAGCATGTTTCAGCGGGTTAGTAGGAAAGTGACTAGAACGCAAAATCTCCACTTATGATAAAAGACGACATCGCAGAATGTCAATATCACCTAATGTCTTAATTTTAAAATGCCATAATCGCAAAATGTCTACACATACATAACGACTAAATTTATATAATTTTATCATCTCTTATTGTCTACGTTTAAGAACACCTTAGATGCAAAATGACTGCATCCCATTATAGCTTATAGTGAGGAGCGCATCGCCGAGGTAAAATGTTGGGGCCCGTTTTGCGAGTTTCTATGTCTACCCCGCTTGGAAATAAAGCTATGACGCCATTCATCACATATACTGAAAACAACTTCCATAGTTTTTTGAGATTCAGTGTTTATTATTATGAGCTTATAATTCTAGAAAAACATAATACTTATTTACTGTGAAAGTAAAAAAAAAAACAATAGTTAAGAGCGTGTACGCCGTCTATGCGCAATTTGACTCAAAAACAATACTTTTCAAACCTGTTAATATCGTGAACTACTTATCTTACAAAAATGTTAATTACTAATAACTTTAGGAAATTTTGTAGTCTCAATAGTTAGTAGAGAAAATATTTCGATTAATACAGTATTTGTGCATTCTATTAAGATAACCTAACGGAGGTTTTCTCAATTACCCTTTCAGCATCAATTTTGAAGCTGCAAATATATGAAACTACTGACAAAATTAATTAACAAAAAATATTAACCAATCGATAAGATCCTTAGGAAAATAGTTAGTGGAAAAGATTTTATGATTTAGGTATATTATTACAAGAAATTAAATTTCAAACAATGTGAAATTTTAGGAAATTTAAAAGATTTTTTCACCGATATATCTTATTAAATTCAATATAATAATAGTTCAACTTAAAAGATCAATATCTTTTTTAAAATACCTAATTTGAATTTTTAATAAATTTATTACTATTAATTCTCTATAAATTTTTGAAAACTATTATAAAACGTAGCGCGTCAATCTATTCAAATCAGTTCGCCGCGTGGCTTTCTAGAGTGAGGATGTGTCGCTCGGCGCTCTGATTGACCTGTGTTGACCTTTGCCGTGCGTATAAGGATAGCAGACATTTATAGCGTCATCGACAAATCTTGGTACTTTGGTAAGTAAAATATTATATGATTTTTTTTTATGGCAGACAATATTTTTAGTCACAACAAATTATATTTCAACCGCAATGGGAAATAAAACCAACTTATTTTAGCGAAGAAACGAAAACGAAAAAATATACAAATTTGGAAAAGCCAAGAGCTAAAAGGTATATATGATATATATGCTATACTAGCTTCAACCCTCGGCTTCGCCAAATTAAAATATACACTTTTGCATCCTTATATTAATATGGTGTTTTATCTGGATCCTAATAACGCTAAGAGCAAATGTCTTTGAGATGCATGAAAACATATATACTAATAAGTGACTTAGCTTGTAGTGTTTAGTGGTACTTTTTACTATTAGTCTACTTGAGCCAGGTTTCATTTCTCGCTACACTAAACTCCACTCCCTTGCTTGACCGAAAGGAATTGGCAATTGTTCACTTCCCGAAAAAAAATTCGCATAATTTCATTTGCCAAATTATTACTTAGCAAAAAATCTATTCACAAAAACTTTTAACGCAAACCTAAGGTTTTGGAAATTAACTTCTAAACTATAACTTGTTTATCAACTAGTACTTTTATCATTTTTTATTTAATCAAATGTTTCAGTTGGAATAACAGTTTTTACGCAAAATCAAATAAGCCAAATATTTAGTACTAGCAACCCTTAGCGCAAACTACGCAAATAATTTTTTTTTTTTTACTTTTTGTCAAATTTCTAATCTTATCGCACCACTTGAGACCACGACCTTTCCAACGGTGTGCCACACTTGACTGTGCGACTCTTACTTTAGGAGGAGAAGCGGCTTCACTAGCGTATTTGTATATATAGATAGATAGTCAGTTTTCAATTCTCCCTTTCCTATTCAGTCAAATGCTTCAATGACAAAAATGTGTTAAAGAGAAAATTAACCTAATCTAAATAGTTCAGTTCCGGGTAACCTACTAAAAACATACTTTTTTTCTATTAATGCAAGTTGTTTCTGGCGTAGGAGGTCACAGTTTTAACCTAACCTAACCTACCCATTTTGTTTACTTCCCATATTTTTTGTCTTAACAAATGATTTCACCATAAGTTTATTGTCTGAAGATTGTTTACTGTAATAAATCATTTGCAGACCAAATGCCCTAATGACATTATACTTGGTAGGTAATATTTTGCCAAGTAAAAATTTGACCAAATAAAATATGCGTACTAAAATCATTCGAAATATTGCAATGGTATAAAAAAAGGTTGCGGCAGGTACCCGTAAAATAAATTACTAAGTTTTAATTGAATACCAAAAATCATCATAAATTTATGATATTTTTTTTCAAACTAACTACACTGGAACTATTGTGTTCACTTGAATGGATCAAGAAATATTAGTTTGACTATAGCACGCCAGCGCTTCACACACAGCTACACTCGTGTCGCGCTTCTTCTGTGTGGGTTTGAATTACCTAAACTTGACATCGCACTGTAGGCGTACACGCTCTTAAAACAAAAACGGCTGACTTAAGCAATAACATACCTATATCTTATAACCTACTTTATACATAATTTGTATTTGAGCTGTGAAATGTTAATAAGAAAGTCGAGAGTAGTTATTATCTCATCCTGCAGATTACTTAGCTCTCACCGGTATTGTCTGTCAAAAAGTATATCTGCTTTTTACCTATTTGGTGATTTTTTATTTGATATCCTGGAATATCGAATCCCTTTTTAGAAATGAAAAAATTATTAATGTGGAATGTCGATTAATTCGCACTCTAAGACGACGATGCCAAGCTTCTAAGGCATTAGTAGTGCGGTGCCTCTCATAGCAACATGATATTACAGTACAGCCGAATCTTAAAGTTACGTATGACGTATGTCAATTTGGCATTACTAGTGATGTACCTAAACATACTCTATACTTGTATCGCTGTGTCGATTAAATTTTCCAACAACCCATTTTCAACAAACCCGTTACCAGCTGACCCTGCGTGGCATATAGCCTTGATCCTTTGCCCATGAGCGCTTTTGACGTAGATGCACTAGTATTGTCCGTCCATGTTCGGCTTAGTGTGTGGTTAGCATTTAACCACGTCTCATCAAGGAAGACCACGTTATTCCAATCTGTTATTCTCTTCGCTTCGCGCAAAAGTCGTATCTTTTCAGTTATATGTCACTTTTTTCCATCAAAATTTTGCGTTTATTTGTAGTGCAATATTGAAAACCTATTTTTTCAGTAAGGCTGACAAAGTAGTCTTACCGCCATTAAAAAGGCCAGCTTCTTTCAAAGACGCAAGTAATTTTGATCTTGTAGGGTATTCGTTAGGGGTGTAGTAGCCATAGACATGGTTTCCTATGGCATCAGAATCAAAATTGTCGATATCCAACATGGTTGACGTCTTCCTCCACTTCTTCCTGGGCGTGTGCAATTTAGTTTCTTCACTTCCCGATGGGCCGAACTTTTCTTTATTTATTTTCGACATTGTCTGTCTTGAAATTTCGAGCGCGTCAGCAACTCGATCTTGCACACGATTTAGTGGTATCAAGGGTCTGCCATTTTGGTATTCGCGTTCAAAATAATTTTGAAGTTTTATTATTAACTCACGACTCTGGCTATTCAAAGATTTTCCACGCGTGCGTTTTGACATATTGCCACACACAACACAATAAGTCCGATTATGAAGAAAAACAGAGTCCAAATCAGCGCCAAGGGTCAACGTATTAAGCGGGAACAGATAAACAAACACAGCCGGGTCACAAACAATAAGAACTTCGAGAGCAGGAGAACGTAGTCTGTACACGATAACGAGTAACGGACGACTGAGACATGTATGGATCACCCCTCGCCCCGCGCGTGCGCCTGTCTGCTATAGTTGGGGTGGCAAGTTAAAAAAAAACCACTTGCTTAAATAATGAATGGTTCAATTTTTTTTTATGAAAAAGTAAATTATATGAGAAGACCAACTATTATTTTCAATAAAAAGGCAAATCAAATGTAAAAACAAATTATACTATTATTTTCAACATTGACAGGATGCTATTACTACTATTTGTTACTATACTGTTATTTGAGGTGACATCACTAGCAATTAAAAATATATGTATCCGAACGATATAACCTAGCAGGAGCGTATTACAGAATGAGTAATAAAATGTTTTCTAGCATTTCAAATGATATTAATATTAGGAAACAATTCTTTTAGTTTAGATTTATGATAATGTATATCTTTTGTTTGTAATTAATTAGGGAGATATGGTATTATTTGAATTTTGATTTGAAAAGATGACGACGTAACAAGGTTATAGCGACCTGTGGGTGAGCTGTCATACGTAACTTTAAGATTCGGCTGTACTGTAGTGCTGTATTTATGAGCCATTGCTTTCCAAAATAATCCATAAATGAATGCATACCAGTGCAATTGCCTGCATAGTCTACTATGCAGTTCCAGCCATTTATTATAAATGACGATAGTAGCAGTGGTCAATTACATACCAACCTCACAATGCTCCTTCCTTTTTTGGTACTAGCTAGTCCCAATTCATCTGCTTGTTTCCAGACCGCTTGAGAAGAGCATTTTTACGATATATTCATTATGCGAGTAAAGCTTTTGACGACCTACCAGTAAAATAGAATTTTCGCGATGTAGTCAATTTGCGACCAAGGCTTATAACGACCTTGACATTTTACAAATCAATCTGTGGGTATTTTGCGATTTCGTCTTTTATCATAAGTGGACATTTTGCGTTATAGTCACTTTCCTACTAACCCGTTTCAGCGTTCCTAAATAAAAAAGATCGTTCATTTTGCATCTATTTGTCTAAACTTAAAAAAAATGTTTATCGCTTATAATTAAAATAACGTAAGTCGGTGTTAGTGCGTCCAATTGGCATGGGGTCGGGTCTAAATTCTTGTAAATTGTCCGACAGCCGACCGGAAGCGATGCTGTATACAGACGGGCTACATCTGTGACACGAACCAACAGTCGCCTGCGACTCCACAGTGACACAATGGTGCGATAGATATTCCCACTGGCGGCACAGTGTCACATTTTAGTACCTTATTGCTTGATATTTCTCTAGTGTGGCAACCCTGTGTCTCTAGTTGGAACATTCGTAATGTCTCGGCTTACTATAATTTCTTTAATTATTTTTGTATCACGGTATTTTTCTTTTGAGCATGCTTTCCTATTTTGATTTGTATTTCAAGCTTTTAATGGTTTCTAAATTCTCTAATGTAGTATTAGTTTTATAAATTAGGGCTGCTATGGTTAAATACGAACAGGGCTTCTCTAAAAATCCTTATTAAATAATAACATAAAAAAAAATTCTGATTTAGTAATCCAGAATCTACTTTTTAAAGTCATTTAAAAATTGGTAATGAGGACCGTTGCAACAATCCAAGTTCTAAGCAATTGGTTACCTTTCAAATTTATAGATATTTTCTTACCTTGTTTTAATATTATAAAGGATATAGGATATTATCAAAATTTCCGATTGTAACTAATAATAATATGTAAACGTAACTTAATTGTTAAAATTTGGCACGATCTCTTATGATAACTTGAATTTTTAGGTAAATTGCAAATAATTGTCTCTGTTTTTGTTCCATATTTTTGTATATTGTCCTGGTTAATTAGAATAGGTGGAAGGGCAACCCTTTGTGACCGGAAGTGTACCGGAACTACCCTTCGGAGACAGGAGTGTGAACGACCTAAGCTTGTTTGCAGATCTTTTTATTATTCGCAAGAATTTCCCTCGGGGTGTCTTTACCACCTCAGAAATACGAGTGATGGGGCTTAATGGATCCCCGAGACGATCAATGTTATAGTTAAGGCTTACGTTATTGAAGCTGCCGTCAAGTCCAATCAAGTGCGTAGGTTAATTTTCATAATATACGTGATTGACGTCAAGTCACTTGATCGCCTCGGGGACACATTAGAATAGGTCCATAGGTTCCCAGGACCTAAATGAGCTGTGTTTTAGTGTAGTGAAATATTTTAAATTTACTCTTGTTTTTTTTTAGGTGGCTGAGGAACATGGTAAACAAAAAGCAGCGTATTATGCAGGATGGGCAGCGGGGTTTCATCATAATCGAGGTGAGGAACCCAGAAGTAAGTAGTGAAATAGTTTTTTTAAGACATGCTTGCGGTTAAGAGAGATATAATTGTATGAAAACCTTTTAAACTGACGTGAAAGTTGCATTTCGTTTTTATTTTAGGGCCTATTTTCGGAAATTTGCTTCATGTTCCACTTTAATCTGTTCGCAGTTTCGGCTCATAATTAAATCTGGTTAATTAATAAATATCACGTACGCGCAAAGTCTATAAATTGTCTACTTGTTCTGTGTTCAGAGCGCTAAGTTTGTGCAGATCTACATATAGTTATCTAATACTTTACGCAATACCTTTGCACTTCATACGTGTGTACATTCGGTGCTAAATTCAACTGTGCACTCTTACTAAAGTGGTGCGAAATTAATCTAACTAGTAAAGGCTCGCTAGCTGTAAGAATATTACTCCAAATAAGTTTGAAAAAAAAAAATCCTTGTCATTTACTTTAACCGTATGTTAGTATGATGTATCTTTTACCTAAACTGTGTTGGCACTATTCACGCTGCTAACGGATCAGTCCCGATGCCACCACAACGTCACCACAGCCTCGACCAACTAGACATGCTGCACAGCCGCCCGGATTACACGACCAACTATGGAATGTACAGTGGTGTCTCCAATCGCTACCTCAGACGTGACTATTACAACCAGCCATCTTATATGAGTCACCATCGTCCGTTTTGAAAAGGGCTTTACTGTAAAAAGTTCCGTCTATCCGATACCAGGATATAATGACGGATGGACTTATAATTTTCTTAGTGTAATATAGTGATTGTTTATCTTGCATTGTCTGTTTGTGGGTATTTTGAGTGGTTATTGTAGGTACACATATTCAACTCACAACAATGTTATTCATATTTTGGTCCTCACTCTGTAAATAAAATATGCGAATTATTACCTTAACTCTATGTACTGTTTTGAAATTTGTAATAAAATGAAGTAGGTATACTCTATTTGAGATAGGAAGCGTCCGGTGACGTTTGGTATTTGTAGTAATACTGCGGCCACACACTCTTGTGGAATACAGTTCTAGGCATGGAAATGATTGCTACTAAAATAATTATCACATTTATGACAAATAGATTATGTACAGTCACTGTGATTTCACCAGTGATTAATCACTACATAATGATGCGACAATATGCTCGTCGTGTTGCTGAAGAATAACGTAACTAACGTCAAGTTTAACTATATTTGAAAGCGTGTCATGCTTCAAGCGTAGCCTAGCCGTGGTGCACTAGTAGCGCGAGAGCGCGCTCCCCGAACATAGGGCAAACGTCACTAAACGCTTCCTATCTGAAATTGATTTAAGGCACTTGAATGCAATCTCAAAGCGCTCGCTTCTATCTTACACACTGTCTATCTAATTACGTTGTTATTGCACGTATAATTCTATTTTCTAAATAATTCTGTAACTAATTAACTGATAATAACATTAATTTTCCCTCTAAAACTTAAAAATTCCCACAAATATATGAGTGTTAAGTATGATTTTATTAAGTAATAATTTTGCGCGTTATTATCCCCTCTCCATTGTTAAAAGTTCCATGCTTCTTATTTAAAATAAGATAAAAAAAAGTTAGAAAAATATACTCCTATGACGTTTGGTGACGATGTTGCCTGTTAAAAATGTTGTTCAATGTCAGAAATAATGTTCACTTTAGATACGACTGAGTCGAAATTATATTTAAACATTGGAATGTATAAATTGTTCAAGTGAAATATCTATTAAAGGGGTCCATTATCGACTGTAAGAGGACAGCTTGCTAAGTAAGATTTTGTTAACTTCAAATCACATATACGTTATTTGATTAAATCTTATTTAAATAGTTCCCTTGCCTCGATTTTGTACGAACTCCTCACCTTTTTTTTTCACATAACTAGGTCATTAAATTAATTTAGGGTTGCTAGTTGCTAGGCCGTGCGGCATGTTAGCCTTTCCACTACTCCTATTATGTATACCTTCTACCGAAAACAAAACCAAACCCGAGAGGCGTGTGAGCATTAGGCATAGACAAGAGTGCATTTTGTTTCTTTCTGGTGAGGTTTGAGTGGGAAATTGAATGTTAAGTTAAACCCTATATACTTGTGTACTTATTGTATAAATAATGTCTACAGGTTACTCGTGGAATAGACGTCTTAAAGTTGTTACTCTTACGAATTTATGACATTTTAAATCTTTTTATATAGGTTTGACTTAGTTTAATATAGAAAAACCAAGTACCAGAACCCTTCTTAAAGTTATACGTAATCGATGTCTATACGTATAACGTGCACGCTTACGTGCACCTCAACGAATTCGTTTTTGGAATGTTCTGGCTTTCACACTTCTGTCGCACTGGTTAAAGTGAACGGAAAAAAACATATAAGCATTTCTAACGCTCGAAAGTTAGATTGTTTCAGCTGCAGCTGACGTGTCAGTTTACCCGCGCTGGTCATGCGATAGTCGCTATACGTTGCTAGCCAATCAGAGTGGTATATTGACAATAAAACCAATCACCAATCATTTACTTAATAGTAATCGTTGTTCATATAAAACAAAATATATCGTTGGACCATTTATTTTAGAGATTTTCTTTAAAGTTGTTCTTCGATCTTCCATTCACTGTAAACTATAGGGAAATTAGCTTGGAGAAATTTTTGCGTTTGTAGTAGTGTATGGTCAGCAAATAAAAAAAAAACAACATTTTATTTTTATTTTTTATTTTTTTAAAGGTAATATACGTTTGTGGCTGGAGCACACCAAATGCGTACACGTCTACGCATACGCACTACGTACTAATACGGACGTGAAAATGTGTATCCACTGCATTGTAATCTATGGAACTGTATGAGGCAGACAAGCCAGTTCCAAACATTACAAGCAGTGAATGCCGGTTTTCACTTCAGTGAAGACGTGTATGAATTAGGTGTTCTCCGGCCATAAATGTTTTATTCTAATAATTCATCAACCCCAGGCATATCACAATCATCCCCATCCTCGCTTTCATCAGATGAATTATTTAAATTAATTATGATTCGTTCTGATATTGTGTCTAAAGCTGCGTCTCTACCCTGATATTTGTTTTCCTCCTCAATAGCATGCAGACAAACTTTTCTCCATTCCTCTACAGTTATGGCGTTAATTTTTTCTTCAGCTAATGACATTATAACCTTCATATTCATTGCGACATTCTTTTTTGCGACATATGTTTTCACTATCCCCCATATATTTTCTATAGGATTAAACTCCGGAAGGTATGGTGGTAAACGCAGCACAGTATGACCGTGCTGTCGTAATATTTCGTCTATCTTGTACTCTACAAATCTCGCCTTGTTTTGCAGAATCAGTTCATATAATTGAGGTTTAAGCAACGTGGATGAATGCTCAATGTTTCGAAATGTCAGCCAGTCAATCATTTGCTGTTTTCTAGAATTACTATTCGGTGCAGGATTTTGTATTGAGTTATGATATGGTGCGTTGTCAACAACAACAACACTATTTGGTTGTAAGTTGGGTATTAATTGAGTTTGAATCCACCTTGAATAGTTAGTTGTTATTACACTCATTTTCGAAATATTTGTACAAACAGTACAAAACTTCTTTAGTTTGAGAAGTCAAAGGCTTGCCTCGACCATGTTTTAACACTGGAGCCATTTTGAATTAACAATATAAAGTTACAACACTTACACACAAATTAAACACTTCAACAAATATTATAACAATAATAACAAACAATAACAACAATCAACAAATACAAAATTTAACAATTTAACTACGTAATAATTATAATTTTTGAATGAAATGTGTGCTTTATGTTCTAACGATACCACCTGCACCTGCGGACAGCATAAACTGGTTTATTCTGGTTTTGTGCGTGTTTCCACTTTCCACTATCAAGTGACGATTTATTTATTTGTTTTGTTTCGTAATTATTATGGTCAAAACTTTTTACCTATAGCTAAACTACTATGATCTAAAGAACGACACGATATTTTATTGTTTCACGGTAGTCGCCTTGTCGTTTGCTCAAGGACGTGAAATTGAATGAAATTTTTTTTTTTTATAAAGTCAAAACCTTTTTCTTTAAAATAAAAACTTGTTTTTATTGAAAACAAAAATCAGAGTGTTACTAGGGATAAGTATAAAATTAAATGGTAATGTTAGGATATCGAAACATTTTTGTATAGGCCAGAACGATATAGTGGAAACGCGCTCTAAGATCTGAGTAATATACACACCACTACATATGCAAAAATTTCTCGAGACTAATTTCACTGTACGGTCTTACACAATTTAGTTAATGACGAAAGTTTTATTAGCTTGGTTTCCGAACGTACCACTGATAAATGTTTCTACGTATATTTCACGCTTCTGCTGTAATGTAATTAGATTAAAAAATATGTAATACTTTTCAATTAATAGTAAATCTCAGATGTGAAACGAAAATATTCAACATAAGTTGTGCAAATGTCAATTTGTTTATCTATATCTGTATTTTAATACTAGTCATATATACTGTTGTTACTGTTTTAAACTTAATATTTTTTGTCTATGGACAAACGAGTGTGGTGTTTATTAAAAAAAATATACAGCAACATTGTGTGTGGCCAGTATTCTAGTTTATCGGCTTATGAAAACATGTAATGTGCTCAATAGGAATAAAATTATTGCCTGTTAAACAGCGTTGTACTAGTAGTCGGTAACAAGCTTAAATAGAACTCCTTGTTGTTTAATGTTAATGGCTGTTTAGACCAGTTACTCACTCATGTAGGTCATACTATTTTATCATTTGACAAATTACTCCAAACGCTAACTATTTTGCTTTATCGAAATAGAAACTGTAAAAGTCCTTCTGCATCTCCACTGTCCGAATGTGGTGTATCTAGAGCTTTTGGCCAATGAATAAATAGAAAATTATGTTACTTGTGCAAAATTCTACGTGTCATTGGTCTATTCTGCTAAGCTACAGGAACCGGTATCACAGCACTATCTCAGAGCGCTTTTCCTGTCAAGCGGTTTCCACTAGCGTGCGAATGTCGCCCGCAATGCGTGTCAATGTCAAATTACATACAATAATTGCGCTTGCTATGGTTACGGGGCTAGTTGCGAACTGATTTGACGTTGACATCGACACGCATTGCGGGGGATATCCACACGCCTGGTGAAATACACATTACAGGAAAAGTGCCCTTAATGTTTATTAAAATTTGTCGATATGAAATTATGATTTTATATTTAGGCACATAATATTCTATCTTTATTATACAGTCAGCATCGAATACTTGATCTCATCCAAGTATCAATATTCTTAGACACCAAAAAACTCTATAATCACGTTGAATGTTTCATAGGTATTTTGCAAGCATTATGTCGATTAGTGATGTGACATATTCAAGGTAATAGATCTGGTATCGATAATGTTGAAGCCTTGGTTTTGCCTAAGACTGTAAACTAAAGATGTGCGCGACCTCAGATCAACCTATAAATAGATAGCGAGTGTCACTCGTTTTCTTCGTGGCGACTACTAACCTGCTTTGATATAGGTTGCCCAATATATGTTTGCGTCCCACTAGGGGCGCCACATTACATTGAAACACGTCAAATACAAGAGCTCAGAACAATAACTACAAACAATAATTAGTTTGTAGAAACTAGTGACGTTACATCATCCTTGCCTAGTGGTGCAGACCGGTTATCAGCGCTCTATATATACCTAGTATAGAGATAATTGCCCTGAGGGTGTGACCAAATAATTGATGGTGACTGTACCTTACTGTTGTAAGTTTTTTTTTATATTTCACTTGTATAATAAGTATACTTGATAAATAAGTGCTAGATACTGTTACTGCTTGTTACTGTTTAATATTTTCCGTTGATTGAGATGAATATAATAAATGGACAATATACATTGGTGATTCAGTAGATGTTGCGGTGTCTATTAGTGTTGTTGGCCCTTAATAATAATATACCATGTACAGTCAAACTCGTAGAGTTCAATATGATTTTTTAACTCATAATTATGGTAATGTACACTAAAAGCTAGCCACTCTAATTTAGTGTATTTTTTTAGTAACTTCATATCTATGTATATGTTTCTAACGCCTGAGATTTTTTATAAGTATACACAGCGCGTGAAGTTATAGAATGAGAGCCCGTGGAATAGATTTCTCTTTCTTAATCTTAAACATTACTTACGAATAAACATGGAATCTTCTGGAATCTTATTCTCAAATATTACGCATTGTATGTTTGAAATGTTTTCTTTTTTATTATATTATGTCGTTTGATTCAGTCTGTGTGTAATATTTCAATAAATTGAATATAGCTTATTCAACCCCCGCAAAGCAAAATACTCAAAAAAAATGTACGTAAGTAAACTAATCGTAGGGTAATTATTTCGAAAAAAATCTACATATTATATAATTATGATACTAGTTACAAGTTGTTGCTTTGTTTACAAAACTTTGAAAAGCCACTTCAGTCTGTCATATTAAATTTTTACTCTCCAAGGTCATTGAGATGTAGAATGCTAGAATTACCTTGTTCTCCAAATGTGAATCGTGCCTAAATAAAGTCTAGTTACTAAGTGATCTAGGTACTATCGGGATGAAATCAACATGTTGTTATTGAAGTTAAATATTAAATAAAGTTCATGAACAGTTTATTCTTAAGGAGAACGTTTGATTGTGTGAAAATATTATAACCTTTAATATTCTAAGAATAAGCACCCCATAGTAATGATAAAATGTATTAAGAAGATTGCGATTGTTGAAAAACATGTCTTACCTAGAGTCTAGATCCATAAAGTACCTATAGTAACATGAATCATGATATCAGTATGATTATTAGAGAAAATTGATGAAAGTTTAAAAATTTGTATCAAGTCTCGGGGTGAGATTTATAGAGCGTGCTTGGACTTAGCTCAATCTCGGCTAAGCTAAATCTTAGCTAAGCATATGCTTAGTACAATCTTTGATTTGGAATTTATAGTCTGACTTGGCTTTGCTCACGCTAAGTTCAAAACACACGATTATAAGGGTAATTTTGCCATTTAGTTCTGATACTTCTTAATAATAAAGAATATTTGAGAACATTATTTTCATTAGATAAGTACAGTTATTTAGAAGTTTTTCGTGAGGCACCGTTTTTGTGAAATTAGACTTGGCTTAGCTTAAGCCAAGACAAATACGAAGATCACATTACACAAACCCACAATTTACCAGTATTTGTAGTCCCACGTAATAGTGGGCAAGCCTATTGCCGTCACCGGGTACACTTGTAATGGGTTATATCCAAATTGACCGAATGGATTTAATAAAAAGTTGAAGCTATATTGTAGTTTTGAAAATAAAATTAAACCCTTTGCCTTGCGATTTAATGTTGATAAAAGGCAACAAAATCTTACGTGCCAGCCGCTATGGCACAGCCAATTAGTCCTGGGCGTCCCGGACGTATTTTGTCTCAAATGTAAAGTAAAGGCTAAGTTAAGTCCAAGTACGCTCTATAAATCTCACCCTCAGTCTAGAGGTTTAGGTTTATATCTTTCGACTTCTTTGCTATGTTCTTTTCAGCTAGAATATATTAGTAACCTCCAATAGCTGCCACATATTAAATGTGTGATTATAATATTTTGTAGCCATGATGAAGCTGACATGCTTATACAGGTGTTTTACCACATTTTGGTGTCAAATCAAAACCTGGTGATAGGGCAAGTTATAAGAGGTGTCAGAAAAAAATAAAAAAAACTAAGTCATGTATTTAAAATATATCATCATTCACCGAGCCTTTTCCCAACTCAGTTGGGGTCAGCTTTCCAGTCTAACTGCGATTCGGCTGAACTACGATATTTTCCGTGAAGCGACTGCCATCTGACCTTCACAACCCATGGGCGATATCGAAGTTCTGTAGTTAGACCGGTCGGATTTTTGATTTAGGGCTCCAACTACCCCTAACGACTGCCATAGATGTTAGTATGACAACCGGGACCGACGGCTTAACGTGCTCTCCGAGGCACGGAGGGGTCTCAATGTCTTAAGAAATGGTCACCCATCCTAAGACCGGCCTGAGTCGATGTTGCTTAACCTTTGCAATGTGTTAACATTGTCGGTTACCACTAGACCACGAGCCCCTGTATCCACGGATTTCTCATTTTATTTTAAACTATATATCAGTTTAAAATATTCATATATCAGTATCATCATATATCAGTATCATCATATATCAGTTTAAACTATTAAAAATATATATTAGTTTAAAATAAAATGAGAAATCCGTGGATACAATTCTTCGTTTTTTTGTTGTTGTTATGTAATTCCTAATGTTGCTTCTGTATACTCTGGCCTAAAATTGAAAAGCAGCTATCACCTGTTTTCGGCTTGACGTCGAGATATGGGACATCCTGAGTGTCTAGTACCGGTTCCTTACTTAAGCTCAAAATAAGTTTTTGTATTCTCCATACATTTCTCAACAGCGCCCCTAGCGGTAACGACAAGGAACTGTTTGAAAGGTATGTAGGAATACGATAACGTATTTCGAGTAAATTAACGTAAGGAACTGGTACAAGACACTGTACCATACAAAAGCTTCGAACATAAAAAAAAATAATAATTTACAGTGAAAAGCTGTTCATTTGGTATTTAATTTTATGTATTTGTATATATATATATATATATATATATATATGCCTAGCTAGTACCTAAAATTAGTCGTGATCAAGACCTGGCAATTCACCACATTGTTAAAAATGGGTTGCCAATTTTTAACCTCCAAACTACGCATGCCCGCAATGCTTGTGGATGTGAACGTCAAATCAGTTCGCGACCATAACAAGCGGAGTGCGAACGGCCCGCGCCACATGAAACGCATTTCATAATTGCATGAAACATTGACATCGACACGCATTGCGGGCGTGATCAGCACGCTGTCGGAAAAACGCTTGACAGGAAAAACGCTCTTTGGAGAAATAATATGTTATTCTTTGAAAATGATCAGCTCGCGAATGAAAATAATGTTTGGCGCTTTAAAAGAATTTTTTGTGTTGAGCAGATTTTAGTAAATGTAAAACATACCCTATATTACGTGTATCTCATTTTGTTTGAATGTAAATGTTAGAAATATATATATTTTTTAAATGTTTTAGCACTCGAGTCGACTTTAATCGATAATATTATTGTAAAGATTTTATCCCGATACTAAAAATAATTATTAGTTACGTCTGTGTGTCTAGTACCAGTTCCTTACGTTTTACACAGTTCCACATTCCGCCATACATTTCACACAGTTCCTTGTCGTTACCGCTAGGGGCGCTGGTGTGAAAATTTCGAGTAAATTAACCTAAGGAACTGGTACTAGACACTGCTTTCATAAATAAATTAAATAAAATGATTGTCACATTCTTTAATTTGTAATATAAATAATTATAACAAATTAATATAACATACAGAAGGGAAAGTATTAAAAAAATAGAACTTTTTATAGTAAATTGTGACTATTAAAATTATTCGTAAACAAAATCTAGGTCGAACGAAACATTCAAAAGTACTCTTCCAAACTCAGGCCAAACGACAAATAGTGATGTATAAAATAAAAACATTATTCACGAGATACTATGTTTTCAATTACATACAATAATTACGTTGCCAGTTGCAAAATGTATCCCTTAACAGTGACCGGTAGGCCTAGCACAGCCAGCGCGCAGCGTGTCGTCTTCAGTCGATCGACATACCAGTGTGTCTAGTACCTATCCGCACAGTTCCCTGACGTTACCGCTAGGGGCTCTGGTGTAAAATGTATGGAGAATACGAAAACGTATTTCGAGCAAATTACCGTAAGGAACTGGTATTAGACACTGTATGACAGCCAATGAAATCGAAAATCGATTTTTACTGCGATATCATTGGGGTAGCTATCATAAGATCGAAAAGTAATTAAAGTATTAGACCGAATTTTTGATTTGAATAAATATATAAACTACACAAAAATAATAAAAATGAAATCTTTCGATAAAACGACTAAAATCTTTTGACATGAAAGATTTTAGTCGACACTGTCAAACGTTTAGGGCATTTTTTTAATTCCGCGGCTCAAGGTCCTGACCGATCCTACGCCCATAGGCGAGTGGACGGCGGACATTGGCCACCTGTGTGGCCTCTGCGTGTTGGTCGGGTTTTACCCTGCATCTTTAGGGTCGTGTTTTATCCCACGTCGGTGGGTGAAGCCCCACAGCACGAAGTTTTTAGGGCTGCCCTCACTTGCCTTCAGTTTTCAAGTTAATTTAAACAACATTTTAATATTTGGATACCAAAACCCATGGACCTATTAAAATACCTCAATACCTAAACCTTATGAAGTATGTAGGTTAGGTTAGAGGTTAAAATTCGTTCTCTAGATTTTATGTTTCTCGCACTAAACAGGGATATACCTGTTTGTGTGTGGGTTTTTGTTTTATAATCTACTTAGTAGAGATCATTTTAATTTTCAGACGATTATGCGTGGTCCTGTGGTAATTGTATGATGACTGATCCATGGGACTATTCCACGCCCCCATTACCTGGCAGCCACCCAACAACACCACGTAACGGATGCCGACCAGGAATATGCGTAAACAATAGATCCTACCCAACTTACCCTACTAAGGGTAGTATCAGATCGAATAGAGGCAGAAATCTTCCATGGGCACCGAATTTCGGTAACGAAGAACGTTATAAGGGCCAGCGATGTAGAAACGGGCCTTCCCCGTATTGGTGAAATAACATTTAGTTACATATTGGAGATCTAAGTTTGTGCGCATTTCGGTTTAAAATGATGTTATTTGAGATATGAGTTCGATGAGATTCTTTATAGTACAGATAAACTTACAATATTGTAAAGTTAATAACGTCAGTAAAGCGCGCAAGTTGTGATTTTGATCTCAGTGCTTTGTATTTACTGTTTTTTTTTTATTTTAGCGCGTCATTTCACTCTTTTCGTGGTCCATATAATCTTACAAGAAGTTTTGTAATACCCACGACATTCTGCTATACAATAAAATAAACTCATTGCTACCAAATAATTTACTGTATTGCTATCAAAAGTGCATCATTCAAGGGTTCCAAATATGTACTAATTTCAAAAATTCAATGCTAGATTCATAGTCCTGTAGTAGGATGGAAATAGCATAGAGTAAGTATAGCAATAAGTGTAAACATCACGGTCAACATTAAACATACAGCCCTGTTGTCTTGACCTTAGTACAATTGGTTAAAGTATTTCCACTAAATTTGAATTGACGGTGGTTCGAGTCCAACCCAATTTAGTGTTTGAACTTAAATAAATAAAGCACCCAGATAAGTTAACAGATTTATTTTTTGTTCAAAAATTTTTCCACGATTGTATGGGCCATGTGCTGCAGCAATTTGTAAATAATTAATACTGTAAAGATTGTGTTTGCGTGTTTGTTGTTTTGTAGGAAGGCGTATGTGATTTGTGTTATAGGTACCTAGATACCTATTATATTTATATTGCATACGGACAATTGTATTAGTACAATAAATTAAATACAAATATACCTACTTATACAATTATTGGGTTTGGCAGCATTTTAAGAAAGATATTTTTGTCAAATTAACTACATAATAATTATGTACTTTTATTATTAATATTATATTTTAAAATAGTGTCAAATGTTTAAATGACATGCATACGAAGCTGCCACAACCATAATAATGGATTAACCACAGTTATTCCATTCTCATCAGCTATTGTGAACATTTTGTTTAGAAATGCGTACCCATCAGAGGTTTTTGCGTAGCTTTCAGGGCCAAAAAGCATAAAATGAGGACAAAATAATGTGATTTTATTATGCTAATGCCATAGATAAGAGTTCTATCCAACCATCCGACCAGTTCAGCGGTGGTTGGATGGCTCGACTCTTCGTTAACAAGTTACTGTGTAGGATCTATATTCTGGATAGATTTAGTTTATTATAATGTTATAATTAACTTGCTATGCCGGTTATTTAGAAGCTTAAACGCTGCTGATAGAAGCTGAAATGTGTGATTAAAACCGTTCAGCGAAACGTTAATATATCAGAATAATTGTGATTAGTCCCTAAACCGCCGACATTCTCATTTTTTTTCACGTACACTTCCTAGTGCTTGTTTTAAAGAGATTTATTTAGTTTTCTCATATTTTTTGGCGAGTGTCAATATTTGGTTTTAGTTAAGTGACTTTTTGGTTTATTTTGTCAGTAATGTTACGTTCATAATTTAGTTTCATTGTCCATTTTCAAATTGTTCAATGCGACAATGCAGAATTTGACATAATATGACCACAAGATCCGATCGCAAAGTTCGATTTATCGGGATATTCTGAATTTTTTTTATTCCCCTTTAGTTTTTCCTAGTAGTGTGAACTTTTAATACTTTTTATTCCATATTAGTATATTCTATTATAAATAGATTATTATTATGTTTCGATAAATGGAACTTGGTGAACTCGTCAACTCCTCATATTCCGATAAATCGAATCACTTTGACAGATCATCTCGATTCTACCATAAGTACGATTGATCTTTGGTTCGGACGCTTAAATTGAAATTGTTGTAGCTATTACTAGATATAATTATTTTAATTAACAGTTCCGAATTAATAGAATTTTGGTTTTAATAAGTAATGGTGTAAGTATAAAATAGTGTGTAATAAATCAAACTTTTATTTTTGTTCTACTTGGCGGGGGCACTACCGTGCCCCCAGATTATTGCGGATCAAAGTTGAAAGTGGCAAATTCATTAACTAAAGCACGGTCGCATTGAATGATTTATTTTATCATCTTATGTATTTATAATTTTATCCAATGTGACGTAAAACTTTTTGTAAATTTATGCATTTTTTTTGTAACTTCAATTATTTTATTATTACGTTGCATTGTGTTGTTTATTTCTACACATTTCTTCTATTTGTATAACATTATAGATGTTATAAACTGTTGGTTTGTTTTATTTGGCTATTATAACCTAACATACAAAAAATACTAAATTGCACCTTAAATCCATTCACATACATAGGTACCTACACAAATCTCGCCTCTTTCCCTCTGAAATAGGCAGATATATAGGTAGAGGTCGCGTCAGATAAAAAGAACGCTGACCTTGAAATATTAAGGTCGAAATTATAAACAGATCACAAAAACTGAAGTCATCGGCAGGACTCGAACTCACGGCCTTTCCCCTACCGGGGGAATGCTCTGACCACTGAGCTACGATGACCAATACCAACGACATTCAGGCCGAACGCTAAAACACGGGCGGATGCGGACGCGGGTGCTCGCGTCACAAGTCCGCCGCGGGCCACGAATCCGCGAGCGGGCACCCATCGCGTGCACCCGTCTCATTTAGCGCTGCTAGTATAATTTTGATCTCGAGCGTGTACAGTAGTGTCGAGTAGATTAGCATGCATTATTTACTAATTTATTATTTGGCAAAAAGACGTCTACGGAAACAACGTCGACTGCCTAACCTGTTCGTGACAAGCAGGCTACTCAGCGGAGAATTCGTAACCAAATTTGGCCGAAATTGCACCTCAATTATTACACGCTCAGTATCGATGTTCATGGTTGTACCTAGCCTCCGACTAGCGCCCGCGCCGTGTGCCCGCCGCACGCCGCGCGTGTTACAATCCGTCGCCCGCGTCCGCGCGTGTCCGTTTCGACTGCTCGGCCACTATGTCGTAGAAAAAAAAAACTTATGTCAGCATTTCGAAGGAATTTGTAAAAGACGAACAGTGAAAACCGCAAATTCGAAGAGTCAATATTTAGAAAGTTATAAGGGTTTAACCGTGGCCGCGCAGTCCGCACGAATTCAACTGCGCGGCCACCAGTTCTCTTAAACGGAGCTACGTACAAGTCTAATTCTTTTTGCTAATCACTGATACGATTTCGAAGAAAAAGTAGATTGTATAAATATAGCCCTAAAGTTTGGACTTCTCGTTCCACAGCACTCACGTAATGGCGAACCGTGCAGCCACGTGTTTCTTAAAGTGGAGCTTAAACTAAGTTTGGTAGAGGTCTCTTTTTGCTAATCACTGATACGATTTCGAAGAATATGTAGACATCATGAATGAAGTTCTGATGTTTGAAAATCACGAGTTACAGAACTTAAACACTGTAACTCGAGTTAAAAGAAGGGTGACCATGATTTACGTTGCGTCGACGAGATATTCCCATAAAAGACGTTTTAATGTCACGTATATTGCTATACTTTTTATCGTAACAAGCAAATATTTTTAGTCCTTTGGTTTGGAATTGAATAGAGAAGTTTACTTATAGGATATAAAGAAAAAAACACTCATCGATTGATTTATATTTCAGTGAATGGATCATCACAATATACATATTGTTTAGTATTTCAGACTAATTATAAATACACGTTGATTTTATTACCGTCAGCACTACGCAAGGGTTCGCTTTCGGAATAATTTTTGAACCAACTGGCATTACTTTGAAAAACAAACACATTTTTTTTAGAAATCTAAAAAAAATATTTAGTTTCTAGACATCAAATGAGAACCCACTGTAGTGGACTCACTCTATTAAATACATAAGTTTTACAACGATAGTTACGGTACAGTTCGTTTTCATTCAACAATGCGCTGGCACAAAGCAAGCGTACGCCGCCGCCGGCCCCCACCTCAGCGTACCCCTCCGAATCCTCCTAGCGGCGCGACGCGCCGACACTGCGGGCTGCGGCTCGCCTGTCCAGTAGACCTCGTGACAGCGCCGGTGTCTGTTGCGTAATCGTGTGTGTCAGTGAGTAAAATGAGTCGTCAGTACGAATATTCGTACGTGGAGTATCTAGCAATGGTACAATTGTATGCCATTGCTAACCACAACCTACAAGAGGCTAGGCGATTGTACTCCCAGCCGGAGCACTTAAATGTTTTACGGCTACGAGGAGTCAGTGATCCTCAAGTGCCGACACGCGGGACCATCTTGGCTGCAACCCAGCGCTTACTCGACCACGGACAGTTCCGGACACCGTTACATGCACAAGCCCGAAGACGTTTGAATGATTATCCCAAATGGAAGTCATCAAACCCGCGAAGAACTACGCAGTGCGATAGTGGACGCTTTTGATATTGTGAAAAGTACATCGAGACGATCATAGAGACACATCGAACAAGTTGAAAGACAATCAATTAACACGTGCAAGTTTGTTTATCGAAAGGAATGGACTCCATATCGAGCAGTTACTTCGGTACAGAGAACTGTAAATTAGTGTAAATAAACTGTAAATAGGTATGTAAGTTTGATTTTATTTGTAAATAGCTCCAATTTTTTAAATACGCCTGAAATACCTCCTCGCAGTCAGTTGTAGTTCAGTGTATTTTTATTATTATTATTACATAGTTCAAAAGTCATTAAGTCGCTATTGTTAATAATAAAGTAGGTATTACAGACGGTCCTAAGCCCGTGTAAAGTACGAAGGAGAAATTGGTAGTGTGTATTTTATGTTCAAGTAGGTATGTTTCGTAGTGATACTGGCCATATTGGCTGCGAGGGGTCATTGCTCCCTAACACATGATTTGCGCGGTACTTAGAAACGCTCGAAGGATGGATGTGTGTGTGCGAGACGTGCAGCCTTGAGCCTGGCGTCCGCGTCAATTCATCAATGAAATATCGTACTGCTACTAATGTTAAACTTGATCGAGTGAGAAGAATTACAGAAATGACTATTTTTTTTATTATTATCAGTACAGTAATTTAGATGTTAAAAAAGATATCCAAATATTATTCCGAGAGCGAACCCTTTCGACTGCTGACGATGATAAAATCAGCGTGTATAATGGGTAAGGTAAAGGTATCAAGAGTTGAAGTGCAAGGTGATTTATCACTGACCTCAGCTCTGGTACCGATATTTACCTACTTAAATGTTAAAAATAGCTAATAATACCTGTATAATTATTTTATAATCTATGGTCAGCTGACATCCACCCGGCGTCCGCAACAGCTGTGTGGCGCGACTGTGTCATTCTACGTCCACCATCTTTGAGACGTTCAAACTATTTTTCTCCACAAAATAATCAATATTAAATAATTTAACAATCCAAAAACTGTTCAAAGTGAAGTGCGTGCGTAATAACAGCATCCGGGACCGGCCATCACAAATATTCAAGAGACACAGGATTTCAAGGAGCACGCGTGAGTCAATCTATCTGACCATAATTCTAATTTACAATTAATATTCAATTAAATGGGCTATCGTCATACATTTTGGTCAAATCGAGCCACGATCGATCAGTTACGATATCAATACAACTGAATATGTATTTACATGTATTTATCGATATAAATTCATTATTTCATCAACTTTCATTATAAAACTATTAAGTAGGTACCTACACGGGTGCGACATATTTGCATATTTCTATGTCAATTCCTATTGTAGGAGTCTAAAACCTGTGTAAAACAGAAATATACACATCGTATCTCAAATCAGTGAATATTTTAATGCAAAACACAGTACTTTAAGTTTTCATTTTACAAAAATATCTGCGATCACGATCGTGACCGCCATTGTTGTTCATACTTTGCAGTTTCGTAATATTATTTAAAATGACTAAAGGCGACGACGCAACTGCAGGTACGAGCGAGTTAGCTGCCGCTATTGATGTTAAGTTTCACAGTTTAGCGGGTTCGCATATTACAACAAAAGAAATGTGTTTCATGAGATTGCAAAAACTATTTGATATTTCTAAAAAAGTAGGTACAAGCGCCGAATCAGCTGGTGAATTTTGTTCTCGCTATCCCGACGTGCCGCAGTGGCGCGAAAAGTTTGAAAATAGTGTCAGTGCTATAACAGCTATAAAAAAAGTCTGTATGCGAGTTATGTACCGTCCTACAATGATCTAAGTAGCTTTGATACTATGTACTATCACATTCGAAGCGTCTATGAAGGTAATTTTGGTTCCAGTGAATCAAATAGTGATCAGTTGAATAAAACTTGTAAAAGTGAAAGTCAGTGCGCGAAACCTAGGCTACCTAAGTTGGAACTATTTCCTTTTGATAGTAAACTTGAAAATTGGCCTACTTTTCGAGACACATTTCTCAGCTTAATTCATAGTAATAGTGGAATAGCAAATATCGAGAAGTTCTACTATTTACTTTCAGCGGTGAGCGGTCCCGCATTAACTATCGTGAAGTCTATGCCAGCTACGTCTGATAATTATCCTATTGTTTAGTCTACTTTAGTGAAGCGATATGACAACAAACGCGCATTAGCTACTAATTATTTAGATAAAATATTTAATTTTAAACCGTTAGTTACCGAATCTGTCACGAATGTACCGAATATGTCACAGGTGTAAGTAAACAATTTACTGAACAAAAACACCCAAACTCCAACTACTTGTGTTTAAAGGTGGGTTTAGACTTTTAGACCTAACAAGCGAATGCTCATAAAATTTCAAATTTCGGAAATTCCTTCGCTATTCTATCTTTGCTTGCATAGATTCTATGAAAGAGATGAAACAGAGAAGGGATGCTCGAAATTTAAATGATAAGTTAATGAGTGCCCAAAACACCTACAGATGAACGGATAAGGCTCTAAGTAACATAAAAACTAAGTAAGTACTATTTTATTTATTAAGATAAGTTAAGACTATGTACAAAGGCGGGTTTAAGCCAGTAATGGCTTTTCTTCCAGCAGACCTTAGAGATATAGATGAAATAGATAATACTGAAGAGAGAAGAGGAAAGTGTAACCGCTGTAGTTAGCTGCAATAGCCCTATTATGTGGGAACATCGGTGAAATGTGGGCAAATAATATGACGTCAGGGATACTGGGACTTTACATAACATTAGAAAAACCGTATAAAAGTTCCCAGAATGTGGTATTAGAAGACAGTAGTGTATGACCGTCCATACATTATTCCATTATTATCGATTAATTTACAAGTGACAAATAAAACAGAACAAGCAGTGGCACTATGCATGCAAAGGCACCACGTTGAACGAATGCTCAGAATGCTGGCGCATTATCACGTTAATCTCTTTAATTACTCTAATTAATTACTAACTACTCTAATTAATTAATTAACCAGCATCTGATGCTGGAAAATAATGTATGAATTCTATACTTTCACAAAAGACTGATACGTACGTGATAAATTTATATGAGCGCCTATTTCGCGCCAAAGCTGCTCTTTAAATGCATTATTTTTATAATCTTCGCATGTTTGTTCGTAGAGTACAGGGCGCACTCTCACACATTCTCTGATGCTGGAAAATAATGTATGTATTCTATACTTTCACAAAAGACTGCTACGTACGTGATAAATTTATATAAGCGCCTATTTCGCGCCAAAGTTGCTCTTTAAATGCATAATTTTTATAATCTTCGCATGTTTGTTCGTAGAGTACAGGGCGCACTCTCACACGTTCTACTAATAGTTCTTCAACTTCAGCATTTACCATAATGATTTTAATTTTTCAATACTTTTATGTCTACAATTCTACATACATCACTGTACACTGACTGACCGATTATTGTTTTTGTTTGTGTGGAGCCTAGCCAATACCAACCAACCAATAAAGAAATAAAATGGATATAAAAACTTGTACCTAACTTATAAATCAGAGAATGAATGATTTCTGGGCTTAAAAGACTTGTTTCAATCATTAAAAAAGTTTTACCTTGATCACCGTCGGACTTCCATAGACTACAAGTCATTCGGTCTAAAGTTGTCCGACAGGTGTGAACGGAACAATGGAATTCTATACACTGGATCGAAATTTCTATAGTCTTTGTCACTATAGTCTATGGCATGTCCGAAATATGTGAACAGCGCTTTAAGGGTTAGCCAAACAGATGGCGTTATTACCGCCGCGTAAGCGTCGCGTTTTAACGTCGCACTATTTTCATGTCACACTAAAAGATTAGCCCGACGCTCCTACGCGACATACGAGGGTGGATTGAAAAGTAATCGGCCTAACCAAGAAAATAAATAGGTACATAATAAATGAAATATATTTTTATTTTTCAACGTAATCACCATCAAGTTCAATGCACTTTTGCCATCTTCCCTTCCAAGCATTTAGCCCGTTGAAAAAAAAAGATTCTTCCTTAGAGTCAAAATATGCGTCTACTGCTGCTTTGAACTCGTCATTTGTCAAAAATCTTTGACCTCCCAAGTGTTTTTTTAGGTTAGAAGAAAAAAGTCTGACGGTGCCAGATCAGGTGAATAAGGTGGATGCGGTAATAGTTCAAAGCCACAGTTGTGAATTTCTGCGATTGATTGGACAGACGTGTGAACACAAGCGTTATCTTGATGAAACAGGACTTTTCTTCTGATCATTCCTGGACGTTTTTCTTTTATTTCCTCTCGTAAACGACGTAGTAAGGTACAGTAATAATCAGAGTTTATAGTCTGACGCCTTTCAAGATAATCAACCATAATCACAACCTTCGAGTCCCAGAATACTGAAGCCATCTCCTTACTTGCGGACAAAATCGACTTAGCCTTTTTGGGGGGTGGTGAACCAGGTCTTTTCCACTGTTTTGATTGTTGTTTTGTTTCCGGTGTACAGTAATGAACCCATGTTTCGTCCATAGTAACAAAACGAGTCAAAAAATCACATTCATCAGCTTCAAATAACTCCCAAACAATCGCGTGCAATAGTCAATCGCATCCTTTTTTGCTCAATCGAAAGCATTCGCGGAACCCACCTCGCAGACACCTTGTGGAAACCCAACATGTTGACTCACAGAGAAAAAGAGTATGGGTGCACGACATCAATAAAAAGAGGAACGATTTAGGAGAATATCATCGGATTTATTTATCATGGGTATTTCTAACTAATTTTATCAAATTTTCGGACATTATGAATTAATTAACATACATTCACGCCGACGCTAAAATAAAATCTGTAAAAAATTACAACGCCAGGCTTTAAAGCGTCCTAACGCCGCCTGCGACAGAGCGCTGCGTTAATGCTAGCGCTGGCGCTCTGTTTGGCGGTACATCACATCACCATCGCAGTACAACACAGCTCGGCGTCATAGCGTCGCGTTAGGTTAGCGCCCTGACGCGCGATAATAACGCGTTCTGTTTGACAAAGCCTTAAGAGCGAGAGGGCTCAGCGTTATTCTGACGGGATTCGAACTATACCACGTATTTATATCTGCTATTGTCCTATTTCTTTGTAGGCGATAGGGCATCAGTGCCTATTACCTATTATAGATTATTTATGGTAGGTAACCAATTATAGTCGTCAGTAGTAGGGTCATCGAAGCTGGGATCGAGTAAAAGAATAAAATGTTATGTAATAAGTATAAATATATTTCTTAAAATTTTCTTGTTTTCGAACTTTCAGTCTGCGTATAAATATTACAAAACATGCAGAAAGATTATTTGAAATTTTTGTCGAAGATAAATGCTTTAATATATTTTTTAAATCTCAGATCAACTTATTCTTACGTACTTATACATAAACTCTACATACACTAATATTGTCTAGTACATAATTATATACCGTCATAATTTTTAGAACTGCAGAAATACAAATATAAATAATCGGTACCTACCTAGAACACAGTCAAAAACCACTACAACAATAATTATTATTTAAATTCTTGGTTGATCGACATACGGCCGGTTTCTGAATTGAGAATTTGAAGTTGAACACACACTGAGTACGCCAAATGTCAAAATTCAGGAACAAATTTTGACATTTGACGTGCTCAACGGATACTTAAATTCAAATTCACATACGTATATAGGTATATGAAATGACGGTGTATAGTATCGAGGTACCTACCTATTATGTTATTAAGGCCCCGTTCGCACGGGCGTTAAAAACCGCGACGTATTTTTAACGCCAGCTGTGAAATGAGCGTGAAATTGTACTTTACGCTCAACGCCCAGCGCTTAAAATACAGCACTGCGCGAATCACTGCGAAAATCCGTCGTGATTTTAAAACCATCGCGATTTTTTTAAAACGGCAGTGCTAACAAATCGACGCATTCTCCCTTCTATCGTATTCTTTGTCCCAAGTTTCCTAACTTGGGACAAAGGATATGATAGCAAAATGTAACGAGCGTACAAATTACCATTAAAAAAATCAGGGCATCGTCTGTTTTTCAACAGATGTAGTGCACATGCAGGGTTGAATAACTAGAAATCTTAGTTAAATTTTAATTCGAAGTAGGTATCAAGGTATACCTAAGAAGATTGGACAAGCACAAAGGCGAGAAGAGATATGTAGTAGAATTGAAGGACACGTTACTGAAGTCAACAGATGCAATCTTAGAAAGGTTATTATTTACGTCATAATTTTGAGTCATCCGTCCAAATTTAACAATAGCTAAGCTCATTATGGCTTAGGGAAGTACCTACCAGATACAGATTTTTACAATAATTTGTTTATTTGTGAACACACTCGAATATAGTGATATAAACTTTGAGTTTATATCACTATATTCGAGTGTTTTCAGAACAGTAGGTATCTTAACCACCGTCCCTGTTCCTTGGTAGTTTTTTACTCATATCATTCACAATCCATAAATTGCCTTCGAATAGGTACTCGAACCGAACAGCAATATTATTTCCAACTAAATTATTATCTAAACAACTACATAACTAATAATCGTAAACGTTTTGCTTTATCCAAGTCAAGAATTTGGCTAAATCTGTGAATATGACGTAGTGTGAGGGGTCACACCGATACTCGTTCTGCCTGGCCACTGACAGCGAAACTAAGCCACGAAGATACCAGGAATTGCCGATCTTGAATACCATGCCACCTCCGCTGTCGCCGTTACATACCGATGTACCTAGAAAATGTACAAGTTAGTAAATAAATGCATAAAACAAGCTGTCTTTCAGGTTAGCGAGCAACGCAGAAAGCTATCTTACCTAGCAAAACGTCAAGGATGTACTAAGCATGTACCTATAAACCAACGAATTCTGTCTGTGACAACGTAAGCAAGCAAGCTTTATAAAAAACTTGATTGCCTACATTGTTTCACTGTCAGAATGTCCTGGCAAGAATTCGTTAGCAATTTGTCTTTCAGTCATTTCACGAACTACCGGGGTGTGCCGCAACGTCTCGTAAATCATGTGACTTGTGACCAGATTTCATAACTATGTACCTAATTATGACTACTAAAGCATTGAGGTTACCCACTATTATGATCACTCGAACTCAACCCCATCTTTCCTTGTCTAATGAATTTTCTTGTATCTACCAACTACATCTTTAATATTAACTTATGCTTGTATGATTCTACAGTGCTACCTACTTTTGTCATTGTGCTTTTAATGTATCTGATAATGGTGTTGGTAGATTAATTAATGTGCTTGTTTAGGTACGTTTTGTGCTTAACTTGCTAGGGTTAGGTACCTACCTACTTTGTTTCGTTTTAGCTACTTTGGAAAAACACCTTCTTCTGTAAGGTGCATTCTGCTAAATTTCGGGTCCAAATCATTAAAAGAAAGTTGTATAGAAAAGCATTTAGGTTTGCAGTCTCATAATTTACTTTTTTTCCTAGAATTGAATTGTATTTCAAAAACCTACTAAATAGCTAGTAAGGTAAGTATTTTATTTAAATCGCCGCCTTACGACCTTTCCGGATGACCCGGGTACTTTCTCGAGCTCTCTCTGAGCTTTGCATTTCTGTGAGTACGTGCACGTACGTGAACCTGTTTTTTTACACACACATGTGTTGTACCTTCACACAACCTTTTTACTCTACTTTTCGTGATCACTCACACAAATGCAAAGCTCAGCTTAGGCTTGGTTAACTTATACCTAATGTTATTAATTATGTAGTTTGCTACATTAAAAAAATAGCAAAAAATACCTATAGGTCAGAGCATACCTAAAGTAATTTAAAAAGCTTTTTAGTCCGAGACGCTGACTGCGAGAAGATGACTTTAATTGGCTGTGCTATAGCTGCTGGCACGTAAGATTTTGTTGCCTTTAATCAACATTTCATCACAACGGGTTTCAATTTTATTTCAAAATTACAATATAGCTGCTGCTTTTTATTAAATTCATTCGGCCATTTTGGACATAACCCATTATAAATGTGCCCGGTGACGGCAATAGGCTTGCCCCCTATAACATGGGACTAAAAATACTGGCAAATTTGCCAGTACATAGCTCGAAAAGTAGAGTACATATCAAGAATATATCCACGAAGGGGTAGGCAGACCTCTGCCTACCCCTATGATATATTCGTGATATGTGTGTGATATGTGTGCTACATAAAATAGGTAGGTAATCTATCTCATATATATATATATCATATATCATATATATATATCAATCTATCTAATTCTCTTCTGTTTAAGAACATTTGTGTTAAATGCAATTTATATTATAAAAAGACTACCTACATACCTACTGTGAGGTATGTACCTAAGCCTTCGAAACTTTTCGAATAACTTTCTAAGATGAAATTGCACTGGAATAGTTTGAATGCACCTCACGTCCTCCCCTATAGGTAGATTGTGGTTAAAAGCGAGTTATTATCCATGCAAGTCTGTAATTAGCTACATTGTTTTAGTAAGAGAGATATTTAGTTCAGAAACTGTCTAAACATACGTTTCGTACTTGTCCTGCGATCTGAGTTCACTCCTGGAAGCAATATATGAAAATATTTATTGGGAAAACTTTAATTACTGCAACGAGGTTTTTCTATCAGACCAAACCAACTCAGGATTGAATTTAAATCGTTGATAAACGATATTTTTAAATATTTAGGTCGACAAATTGACGCCGCCCGCCTGGTGGTAAGCTATGGCGACGACTGGCGATTGTGGGCGACTCTCATAGTACACAGAAATACTATAGAGAGTGGCTCTCAACTTGACGACCTAGTTTCGCTACGCTTTCGAGACGCTTCGCTTAAAGAACCCAGGGTTATAATTATGTGGGAGGGAACACGTGCGCAGGCAGGGCGTTTCAAGCCATCATCGTATGCAGAGAAACGAACGTTTAAAACGCTCGGTTCTCGCGAAGACGGTTTCCACAGTATGAGAGTGACATCTCTGCCCAGCACGCGTTGTTCGGGATCGGTTAAGTTTAAAAAAAATCGAGGTGAGAGGAAAGGGAAGTGGGCTTATGAAGATCTTATAAGTAGGTACCTATAGGTATCGGGTCAGAGCATACCTATAGTACGTGATGTTGGTCTCAAGGATCTCCCTGGAGGCCAGTGGAATTGTAGTGGAAATTATACGGTTGAGACGACACAGTCGTGCTAAGAAAGCATAGCTCTTTATGGGTCGTCACTAGGAACCGAATGCTATATTAATTTGTAGAGTCATTTTAGCATTCTAATGTTTGGGTAGGTACCAAATGGTTAAAAAAGTGGAACATAATGAAGGACCTTATTTGCTAGATCTCACCACGGCTTTCCACCATGCGGGTGCCGTCACTTAAGCTACCCTAATAACAAAAAAGGTTTTCATACCATCTCGATATCCAGCGCAGTAGGTGTATGCCGATGTGAATCTAATGAAGAACTCATTGTAGGAACGTAGGCAGGTCACTTCATCAACGACAGGCATCTCAACTAACGCCAACTCTTCTGTTGCTACTCCTGTTGCGTCGAAACCCCACCCGACAACCTGCATTAGAGGTTAGGAACTTTTATTATATCGCTGTCCCGGTGTATTTCGTGTAGCCTGATAATTAAGAGTGTTTAAACCTTCCCAGAACCTGCACGAATAGTTAAAGACCAACCAAATCGGTCCACCCGTATTCGTGTTTTAGCGAGATAAACGAAAGGCGATGCACTTTTTTATATATATTTTTTTATTCTTTATTGAAAAAATATACAAATGTCGTTAATTTAATATTAAATAACAAAATGCACAAAGACGTGCTTAAGTCATAATGACTTTTCTGCCAGCAGACCTTACAGTAGTAGAGGAAATACTTATATGATGATAGAGAGAATATCTTTAATACCTATATCATTCATAATTATACGAGTATTAAAGATATTCATCAATCATCTTTATACCCGAAGGGGTATACAGCTGATTGCTATGCTGTTATCCTGGTCATGTGTTCCCGTGGGAATTGGGCACGAGAAACTATAACACGCGGGCTCAGATGGAGAAATCGCCTAGTTTGGGAGCGAGAAACTATAACACGCGGGCTCAGACGGAGACATCGCCTAGTTTGGGAACGAGAAACTACAACACGCGGGCTCAGACGGAGACATCGCCTAGTTTGGGAACGAGAACTACAACACGCGTGCTCAGACGGAGACATCTAACTTTAAAGGATGCATAGGGGTTCTACTAATTAATGTCAAGATACCTAGGACTTTAATTGGCTGTGCCACAGCGGCTGGCACGTAAGATCTTGTTGCCTTTAATCAACATTCCATAGCAAGGCAACGTGTTTCAATTTTTTTTCCAAATTACAATATAGCTGCTACTTTTTATTAAATTCATTCGGCCATTTTGGACATAACCCGGGTGATGGCAATAGGCTTGCCCCTATTCCGTGGGACTAAAATACTGGCAAATTGTGGGTGTGTAATGCACCTCTGCCTACCCCTTCGGGGATATAGGCGTGTTATGTGTGTGTGTGTGTGTATATGTTTAACTATTCAAGGCAAAGCTAACAAGAAATTAGGTAGGTACTCGTACCTCCCTACCAAAAGTTAGCAATAGAGAACTTTAGACTTAGGTACTTACAGACCCACTAGTTTGCGCAAATTAACTGTCTGCCAATATTTGCTTTTGTTCGGGAGTCTAAGCTAACTGTGCACTTTTTACTTTGTTGCTTAATTGTATTGTTGATTGGCAGGTCAAAATCACCTTCAGTTTATTAAAATGACAAGTGATAATCTTCGTGGAAGTTGTAACTAAGTATGACATCACGTGTGTAGAAAGTGTAGTGTAGGCCTACCCACTGTCGAAACAAATTATTAAATTGATGGTTAAAAATTAATGAAAGCAGCAGATTGCCTATCTTCATTTGTGTATTTTTTTGGATGTTGTAAGAAACCTACTATTTTGACATAATACAAGTTTATTTGGAGGTAACTGCTCGATTGACTTGTTTGGGGTAGCTACCTACCTACTATCGTAAGCTTATCGTAGGTAAGTCATAATAAGAGGTCTTTGGCCATCGCTTCACTACTGTAAGGGGCAAAGGTGCGCGCAGGGGAAGGTAGGTACCTATATAGACTTATCACACTAGCGGATTGCGGCATATTCATGTTGGTAGATGTTTGTTGGCGCAATGAACCTAGGTTCCATGGGTCAACACTTAAGTGTAAAAAAAATTAAATCCACAGAAAATAATTTGTAATTAAAGCGAAAGAAGAAAGATTTATATGTTTGCATGTTACATTTAAAAGTTAGATAAAGATTTATATACATACCGATCCCTTCTTCCCGATGACATTTTTGATGTCAACTTGGTCCTCAGGCCACATGCAAGCTGGTCGCACCCAGTCGCTATATGTGACCGGTTCCCTCAGCTCGAGGATTGCGACGTCACGGCTGTAGGTGGAAGCATTGTATTCTGGATGCACAATGATGTTCTCCACCTGGAATTGTCATCACGTTAAATAAAATGTAAGTACGAGGTATACCTACTTACTTTTTTATTAGGATTTTTTGTTTTTCAACCAACTTCCAAAAAAGGAAGACATTCTCAATTTTACTGTCTTTTTTATTGTTTGTTACCTACCTCATCTTTGGACTGGGTTGACCGATTTAGAATCTTTTTAATTGAAAGCTACTTCCCAAGTGGTACCATTTCAATTTGGCCCCATTCCGACAATTATTTGGTACCATTTCAGTAATTTGAAGTCGGTTTTTTGACATGTATTTTTACAATTCTGTGAATACCGTTTTTATTTTTACTAAAATCCGTAACATGGTTCCTAATACCATGTCTTCGTATGTCGTATAGTTTCAGAATCTCCCATACTGAACCATATGAATGTTACACCCTGTAAAATAGTAATGTATCTATTTACCTATATCTTTAATTATCTCAATCGATCTTGTTATCAACAAAGGAGTAGGGTGACCTATCAGTTACCCCTTTTTGTAACCCGTCCCAGATAACAGACGCACCTATTAGCACCATAATTTTCTGTATTCCCTTACCTGACCTATAATTACCGACCACCGAATAACCGATTAGATCATATCAAAACCATAGACTATCAAAGGCGAAAATCCCAAAATCCATCACTCTTGCAAATTGCGGTAAAGACTCTATAGATATATACATATCGACATATACACAGGCCAAGTTCGTACAATCAGTTAATTAAACTTGTCGGCTTGTGATCCTATTCTGGTATTCGTCGTCCGTCCTGACAAAGGACGGTACCTAATCCATTTTAATACAGATTTGATTGAAGGGTTTTCCGTTGTTATATGTATTGGCAAAATTGGAAAAAAAAACAAGCTGCCAATATATCGATAAAGGTAATATGTACCTACAACACGTCACTGCCTACAACACTATTTCTAGTGACTGAGCGAGTGAAGCGTGTACATTTTCGAGACTGGACAATTTTGTTTTTGTCCGTCTGTCTGTTTGTAGGTACCTATGTAGAATCTCCACGAAACTTGGAACAAAATAATTATTGATTTAAAACATTTTTTACATCGTGAGCTCTTTTTGATTGGGAGGGAAATTGGGGAGAAAAGCGCAAATAATGTTTTTAAAGTTCGCGACGTCTTTGTTTGATGATTGCGACCACTAGTGTAATTATTTTATACCCACTCTCTGAACTCTGCTAAACAGTGTAACAAAATTTGTGACTGTGTCGAGTTTTGCCTGTTGTGGTTTAGGAACGAATTTCTACTAAAATAAAGCTGGAATCTCATAACGAAGTTAGTCGAGTCGTCTATTTTTATCTGTAGTTAGTGATTGCTGTTGAATTTAGTTTTTAATACGTATAGATAAATATAATCCCGCATGTTCCTCTTTATAAGCCTCTTTATAGCCAACTGCGTTAGCAAGGGTTACTTATGTAGACTTAAGACTAAAACATCTTTTTTTAGTCTATACTTATAGGTATTTTATCAGTATCTTTGCTGGTTTCAGATGCAAACCGCCTAAACCTCGAATGCTGATAAGGTGTCGACCGCTGTATTAAACATCCTTGTACTTACGCCTTAAAACAGCCCATTGATTGTACCTAACATGTAATTGCTGTGATCTGTTATTTATTTGATTGTTCAATCATAGGTATTAAGAGAGAGTATTATGAATTCTTTTAAAACTAAACAGTACCATTACCAACCAAAAACATTGACGGAGTTACCAATATTGAAAACAGTTTCGAATCTGTATTCATCGAATCGTCGCGTCTCAATCCACCCACAGTTGTTCACAGTTCAAGATGGCAGGCAAGTTATGAAATAAGTATTCTGAAACTACACTTCAATAAACAAGTCATAAAACTTTGAAAGTGGAAATGGAAATAAAGTTTTCTTTAAAGTTCTTTGTCATAATCATTTTATTAAAATTTAATGGTAGTTAGGTATCTAATATTATATTTCTTACTAGAGCACGCCCGCTTGACAAATCATGTACACAAAAACGGTCGTCGAGAACCACTCTATCCATTGGCGTAAACCCCATCAAAATCCGTTGCGTAGTTTTAAAGATCTAAACATAGGGAACGGAACGACTTTGTTTTATAATATGTTATGATGATAGTATAATTTAGTATAATATTATAATTTGTCATATCCTTCCAACAAAGTGGAAGGATCCTGGTACAAAGTGTGCCCAAGTAATTTCACCTACGCAAGTCTGATTGGATTATTGGCGGTTTAACACAACCTATAAGGTGACGCGTTATTTTAATGTCTTGCTAAAATCATAGAGGGCTCCAATCCAACCTTGCCTGCAAGTGGTGCACCACCTGCAGACACAACTTTAAAAGTGCCTTGTGCCATGTATCGGGGAACAATGACGCTGGAAGGGAATTCCATTCCTTAGCGGTTCGCATGATGAAAGAAGAAGCGAATCGAGAGGTACGAAGAGGTGGTATATCGACCACATACGGATAGAAGAAAGAAAGAAAGAAAGAAAGATTTATTATTCCACACAGGTTACAAAAAATACAAAAACTAAAAAATAAATAATACAAAAAAATTATGAACCATAAATAAATACATATAAATACACTAGTATGGAATAAACGGCCGTCACTCAGCGTAATGCTGTCTGCGTGGTGGTGCAAAACAGACAGCGCTGATTTTCAGGGACGGCCGGATGGAATCTCAGACCACGCCTTGATGTCCGATGATGGAATGGTGCCTATGGAATTAATTCATGCAATTCCTGCGCACACTCTCCGAAATGTAACCTGTAGAAGACACACAGACTCGCAACCAGACGGCGATGGTTGAGGCTCTGAAGACGGTTGCTTGTGAGCGCCTCATCGCTTATAAGTTTTCTGGCTCGTCTGTCAATAGCTTCGAGGGCCTCAAGCTGGTAGCGGGCGGATCCATCCCAAAGGTGCGAGCTGTGCTGAGTAAACTCAGCAGTTGATTCGAGGTAAAATATTTACGCACCTTAGAGAGGATGCCTAGTTTTTTCGAAGCTGTTTTAGCCCTGGAGAGATTGATAGGTAGGTAAGTAAGTTAAGAGAGAGATAATTAAAGATTTGATTGATCTCATTCGAGGATAGACGCGAGACAGGTACCTATAATACCCAGGTAAATAAAAACATGACGTTACTTACAAATTTGATCTGCACCCCGACGACAGAGGTCCTCAAGTTATGCTTCCCGAGGTATATATTCAGTGTGTTCTGGTCTACTTTGTTTCTGGACTTCTTCCTGGTGACGCAGTGAGCTGCTGTGATCACGTGCCGGTGACTCACCAGGGTACCGCCACATAGGTATTTGTTGTCTATCGTCTGGAATTCAAAGAAGAAATCACTTACCTACTGATGAATACCATGTTTTTTTAAATTCCGCGAGACCGCGGCCGCTCCCATGTCCATTGCTGCGGGCGTCTCTGGTACATACCAGAAGGTAATTCCAGTGGCGCCCGGCGGACCTGGGCCTCTGTGGCCTCTTCGGTGATTAAGCCCTCATTTAATTACTTACTTATGTATCAAGGTTAAAATACACTGGTCCTTCACATACGACGTATGCCACGCGGATAGCATGGGGATGCGCGAGACAGCGTGATGAATGACCAGTGTGTTCGTTACCATACAAATTGTATAGGTCAGATCCTGTTCTGATGTCATAATGTGTTGTGTACGTCGCAAGTGAAGCATGAGTTTGACCGTCCCTAAGCTTCTGTACATGTTTGAATTTGTATCTTAGTGTACCTACACACATAGGTACACTAAGATACCTATATACATAGGATACTCAGTCCTAGAAAAGACTGAAAGAAGTAGACCTACTATTTCCTCATATGTGTTAAATCTGGCGAACAGCTTTATTACCTGAGTCTGGTAGAGAGCAATCTGCCACGGCCATTGACCCTCCAAAGTTGGAAGACCATTTACCACCAAAGCTAAGGGGTTGTTCAGTGTAACTTTACCGCATTGATTCTGAAAAAGAAACAATAATGTGGAAATATACATAATATTATAAGTACATATACGTAAAGCTGATGAACATGACAATACCCGCGCAGAATATTTTTATTCAATTAATATTCTCGACTTCCTAATTTTTTTATTTATCTAGCATCTACATCTACATTAATTCTTACAGGGTAACTCCCAAAATAAATTATATAAATTATCGAGTCAGCCAAATAATTACATCATATTAGGTTGGCACCACAGAGCTACGAAGGTTTCAGGTTGGTTATATTTATGTCGATACACAGCAGTCTCACTGTGACCACAAACCACGAGGCTTCGACACGTCAGATCCAAAAATAATAAAACACCTCGGTTAAAAAGTGTTTTTAATAAACATTCGCGTAAACAAAAGATTTATATTTTTTAAATTCCGGTAACGGAATTCTTGTAAGTACTTAATTATTATGAAAAACAGATTTCAACTTGTTTTTGTTATTGAAGATCTATTCTATTCTAAAACAACGCGGGAATTCACCGAACTCATTTGGTTTATAAACCGGATTGTCACTGCGACGTTCGTGAATTAATAACCCTTATTAAGTAGGTATTACATCATTATCTGTCTGAGTATTTTTACGGATTTCACAGAAAATAATTACCATTCAAAAATGTCTGTATGGTTGTACCGGTTAATCTTTTAATGGGACTGGTAGCTGGTAGTTACCATCAGCTATTTGCCAGTGAAACAGATTTCTCGGATAAAAGTAGATAGGTACCCTAAGTTACTACTTAGGCTTGTTTTTATCCCGGGAATGTATTCCCGTGGGAATTGAGATCTGGTAAACTATTCCACGCGGGCAAAGCCGTGGGTGTCAACTAGTACCTAATATTAAGTACCTACCTGTACTCGTACCAGGCCTATGTCACTCGCCTAACATTCGCAAAAAATACGTGACGTCAGCGACTACTTGAAGTTGTAAGTCAATAAGGGTTGTCTCTTGTTTGTGACACGGCATTGACCATAGAGTTGATATTGAGGCATTAACGTCATTATTATTGGTCAAATTATGCTGGTGCTTTACTGACAACCCTAACGTTCGAATTATGTTCGATGTAAACAAAAGAATGTGCTTTAATTATCATCGGAGTGCAAGTTCTATATGTAAGTACTATTCCCTATTCTGTGCCTACATATAGGTAACATGCTAATACCTCGTGAGATAGCAGTAATGTAGATAGATAGTAATGAAAATATTGTCCATTAAATGTCGAACAATGCGTTTGTTTATTATTTGAGTAACAAGGTGACATCTAAATCTAACCGCAGTGACCCTGTAATCTTCACTTAGAGTAAATAGTCAATGATTGATAATATAATAGGAAAATCAACATCTGGGTCACACCAAGAGTTCGTGTCTCTTTTATAAATAGTAGATTATATACTATGATCGGACTGCTGAGATTATAGGTTGAAATTTGGTTCGGCTTCTGGAGGTCCGAATTATAAAATGGTTATTTTCTATTAAATAATAATAATAAATATTTTTGGACATTCTCACACAACGTCATCTAGCCCAAACTAAGCTATAATTAAGCTTGCGCTATGGGATCTAGTCAACTGATAAACATATCTACTTATATATATATCTAAATACATACATAAAATACATAGAAAACACCCAAACTCCGAAACAAACATTTGTGGATCACACAAATATTTGATTCGACTCGGGATCGAATCCGAGAATCCAGATCCCAAAGCCGATATACCTACAGAATGAATTTTTCAAGTGGGCTTGGATGGCCAAATCCGAAACTATAAGGAATAGCGAAAAATGCTCAAAGTAGTCACGAGCCCAATTTTGATGAAACTTAAAACCTCATCATTAGATTTTTTAAAAACCTATAATCCTAGCTGGGAATCGAACCCATTGATTTAGAGAAAAATCACATCCTTTATTATTACACCATACGATAGTGTTGCTGTAAAGGATTAAATTCTGAGAAGTAATAATATACGCCACCCAGTGTGATAAGAGACAGACATGTACCTGCTAATGGTAGTAATACTAACTAATCACCGCGGCCATGCCCGCGTGATATAGTTTTCTCGTTCCCGGTTCTCGTGGGAACACATTATCGGGATAAAAAGTAGCTTACGTTAGTCAGGGATAATGTAGCTACATACCAGTGAAAGAATTTTCAAAATCGGATAAGTAGTTATGGAGCATATTCGCTTCAAACAAACAGACAATCAAATACGAAAGTATAGATAAAAACGGCAATACGCTGGCGTATATACTACCGCTATACGTGGGATCAACAAAGGTACTGGCAAAATGTCAGTGACGTTACCTCTGCTAGTACTTGTAAGCCGCGCATTATGACAATGGGATTGGCGGCCATGTTGTTGACGTCATAGTGACGTAGATTGAACTACAATACCGTTTTGTTATCCGTGCTTTTCAGCGATTGATGACGTCACGGAGCGGTTATTGTGACAAGGTTCTATCCCACTCACATCGTGCGCGGCTTTTTATACTTTTAGGTAGGTATCCCTCTCGGCACGTGTTTGTGTCTACAACTTGTTTTCATATCCGCTGTCAATATTGGTATTTTAGAAAAGTTTGCATTTTACTTTTGGCTGATTGGAAATGTCAAGGTTGTTTTTTAAACCGTATCCGTAACCGGTTATTGAGATACCGCGTTCCGTTATTGGTATCGATATGTTTTGTTTAGGTAAGGGGTCATTCAGCCCACTACGGAACTGGAACCTGGGACCAGCCCACGTCTGTTTTTTAAGCTATTTCCCAACTTTCAACAGATTTTTCGGTTAGTTAAAATATATTTTGATATTCCTGATTTGCCTATTGCGTGGTCTACTCTGGTCTTGTACTATATAGGTAGGTAGATAGGTGGGTTACCTACTTAAATTAAATATATTTTATTTATTATTTCCTGACTCATTGAAAAAAATCACCCCAATATCTTAAAGAACGGTTTAGGTTCCTTCATGACACACATTCAAGATCTTTGAGGTCATCGGCAAATTTGATGCTGGAAATGCCAGCACACTCGACTACTTACGCAGACAAATATTTCACGGTCAGGGCGGTTCGTTTGTGGAATGCTTTGCCACTTCACATCAGACGTGCGCACTTCTTTCAAAAATATGTTAACTGATTACTACCTTTCTCTAACCAATATTTAGAATGTCTATGTATGTATTTTAAGTATTTATGTAAGTATTCTTTCTTTTCCTATGATATTATTACTACCTGGGTAAGTTTATTACTTCATTTATATTGTTATCCTACTCTTTCTTATCTTTATTTTATTATTTACTAAGCTTTATTTTTCTTTTCTCTTTCACGTATTGTACACTACCCTTTTAATTTCTTTAACTCGCTATCCATCCAAAGGTTATCTGGAAGAGATCGCTTGTAGCGATAAGGCCGCCTTTTGTACTATCTTTAAGTTAAGTCTCCAAATTGTATGTTTTCTTTTTTGTGTACAATAAACAGTATTTGTATTGTATTGTATATTTAGACGATGAATTTAGTAGGTAATTTGTTCAATAGCTATTCAAGACTGTTAGGTTACATAACCTAGCAGCGTTTTAATAAGTTCCAATAGATTGGAAAGTTTTGAGAATTAGGTTGCGTTGCGCGTTGCGAAGTTTTAGCCGTTTGGAGTAGACAGAGGCCTATTTAAAGATAGGTATTACTTAACTCTGATCGATGCTTCATAAGTCTAGAACAGGGGTTCCCGAACTTATTTGGTCTACTGCCCACTTTGAGAATAAATGATTTTTTAGCGCCCCCATTTTTTCATACTTAAAATCCACTACCTATATAACTTCAAATGAAAAGTGCGCCCTGGTAAGCGCTGGCGTCCACTAGCGACACCGATGATTTTTATTTATCTTGGTGAATACAAGACATTTTTGAAAAAAATCTCTTTAAGAATACTAGAGACAGGAATTTGCAATTTTTTGAGATGTATGTTGTGTATTTTACTACCGAAGAAGTAACCAAACTTTGGATTATTGCCTAAAGTGGCCACTTTTGACAATACCTACTCCAAAGTTTGGTTACTTCTTCGGTAGCCGCCCCCCTTTAGGCCTGCATCGCCCACTTTTGGAAACGCTGGTCTAGAAGAATAGTTGATTATTTCCTGGCCATCCATCATTCAGGGAACCTTCCCAGTCAGCAATTATGCAATTAGCTGACTGGGAAGGTAACACATAAGTTTTGTACGACTTTTTATTAATGTGGTACCTACGTACTTATTTTTTTAATATAATAAAAGTTGGCTGCTCAATTTTTAGGTAATAATAAAGAGAATTAAAGAATTAAGATATCTCTCTTGTTTTTTTTAATTCCCAAGGCCCAAGGCCGCGGCCGCTTCCAAAAGATACCTCTAAAATAAATCAAAGTTCTAGTGACAGAAGGAAACTTACCTCGTCAGCACCAATGTTAGGTTTATTATTACTGCCTGTGTTACTTGGTATTATGAAAGTAGGTTGGCCACCCTCAAAGTAGTCATCGTCGTCGTTACTGTAATAAAAGTATAGATAAGTTTTCTAAAACCTCAAAAAACCTACTAAACTTACAAATGTGATTTTTATGAGCCAAAGACGCCGTTAGTCGTATTACAGATAATCTAATATATAAAATTCTCGTGTCGCGGTGTTTGTAGTTAAACTCTTCCGAAAAGGCTTGACCGATTCTCATGAAATTTTGTGTGTATATTGGGTAGGTCTGAGAATCGGACAACATCTATTTTTCATCCCCCTAAATGTTAAGGGTAGTCCATCCCTAAAGCAAAACAACGTTTACTGGGTCAGCTAGTATTATATAATTCTTATGACGTATGATCCCAAGTTTTGAAATCTTGGGCTAGTGAAGTTCTGGACAGTGAGCAGAACGTTCTTCATGGAAAGAGAACATTGCTGGTTCGAGTCGTGTAAAATTATTTGAGAAAAATCAGCAGCAGCAGCTAAAAGGACAGTGTCGAAAATGGGCCGGAGTGCCCGTAGTCTGAACACGATGCCGGCAAATAAAGCTATTTATCTATATTTATGTTACATTTTTACATATTTAATATGCCATGATTTCTGATGTATGGAAATCTCTTTATTTTAATAAGTAATTTTTGATTAAATCAAATCAATAGATTGTCTAAAGTATGATCCGTTTTCCGTGAAGCCAAATTGTTGCCAGTAATCAGTTACGTTTTAGAAATATATTAATCGATTCAACTTTTTCTAAATCGATTCATTTAAAAATTCATTTTATTCTTTACTAGATTTCATATTATATAATTACTTGTAATCCAATGCTGGGGCAAAAATTAATTATAATTGTTATTTTTCTCAAAAGACACATTTATTTACAATAAGAATTACAATATACGTAATTATATACTGAAAATATTTACATTACAAAATATCGTTTAAAAAATCCTCCGCGTGGTACTAAATAATGGTGTATTGACTAAGAATGACGAATTGATATAGAATTGACATTTTAAATCGATATCATTTTTAATCATCTATACCTATGTGATGTTTGTATATGGCAACTATAATAAAAAGTTGAAACAATACCAAAATGAACGTCATTGGCTTTGAATTTTTGTCACTGTGAATACTTTCCGATTTTCTTTTGAGAAAATGAACCCCGATACCTCTTTTAACACTGACCCTGGCGCACCTACGGACTCTGAACCCGACCTGAATGTTGATTATGGCATGACTAGGTACTATTTAATTGTTTTTTTTTCTTAACCTCAAATTGACTAAAGGTTCATGTCAAAAAATGTGTACATAGCATTCTGTACATAAAAATATGTTACTATTTCAGTCGCTAGTAATATAAACAACAATATCTGAATCATATTTGCTAAATTTGTAGCTGTACAGATGGAGCCAAATCTCCATACAAGTTCGACAATGTCCTTTGCTAACAATGTTCAACAATAGACTCATACCCTACGTCCTGCTGTGGTGGTCTCTTCGAAGGACCTCTGCTTGGACCTCTAGTTACTTGATAACCGTTATTTGGCCGTCCCTGGTTGATCACGTGTTGTGAAGAATCATCACCAGATCTGGTTATAAAAATTATTATACTTAGTCGAAAATCCTCTAGATGTTGAGGCTGCTGAAAAAGGATAGCCAATAACGCACTTGTTAACAAACGTTAGTTTGAAACCAGCTGGCGAAACCAGTGACCAAAAAGCTGACTTTTGTTGAGTACAGAGAATTACCTCGTGGTGCGTACCAGAGACGTCCAGCGATACGAGCGGAATTTAAAAATAAAATAAATAAAAAGTACAGAGAATTACTATGCGGCCTTTTGAGAACACTACGACTTACTGACATCTGTCGAAAACGGCACATCCGATTTAGTTATTTCTTTTTATACATTGTCCTGCTCAATTAGAAATTACGAGTGGAAGTGAAACTACGAGTACCCAACTAGACAGGAGTGTGAACGGCAGAAACAAAAAATGCGTATGACGATTAAATGATTTCTTGCCATCTAAATTGAGAACCTCCTCCTGAAGTTACGGTTAAAAATGGAAGACCTAATTATCATGTAATTATCAACTTGTTTTGTGTTTTGTTTTTCGATTTTTATTATCCTATCCATACTATTTTTGTTGTTATGTACCTAATGTAATTAAATATAGGTATGTGTGTGGGTTCGTGGTCTAGTGGTAACCGACAATGTTGACACATTGCAAAGGTTAAGCAACATCGCGTCAGGCCGGTCTTAAGATGGGTGATCATTTCTTAAGACACTAAGACCCCCTCCGTGCCGCGGAGAGCACGTTAAGCCATCGATCCTGGTTGTCATACGAACATCTATGGCAGTCGTTAGGGGTAGTTGGAGCCCTTAAAAGTCCGACCGGTCTAACTACAGAACTTCGATATCGCCTATGGGTTGTGGAGGTCAGATGGCAGTCGCTTCACGGGAAATATCGAAGTTCAGCCGAATCGCAGTTAGACTGATGATGAGGTTGAACACATACCTTATGTTTGCATCACATTACATGATATAAAAATAAAAATACTTGATTTGGTGTCTAAGTATGTAGTTCCATATATCCGGGTCGCTACAAAATAGGTATTTGTATGATGCAATTGAATTTGAGTGTGTTTTGCATGAACAATAGGATGTAGGAGTATGAATGTAATTTGTATACAGTGTGTATTTTTGAAACGAGGCAGTAAGGGTAAGTACGTTAACCATTGTAGTTACAGCAAAACGTTCTTAGGAGACATCCTCTAACTTTTTGAGATATTTTGATCTGCATTCACAGATTTTGCAAAAATGTTACAGTAAGAAGTGCAAAAAGTTTAAAAAATTCTCTATTTCATGTAATATAAAAGAATAAAAATCTCTATGGGAGCTTTGAGTACTAGGAAAGACAGAAATCGCCAAAAACGTTTCCCATAAATTTCGGCAAGAGAATCTAATTTCAACAATGGTCAAACTTTAGTTAGGGAAAGTCTCCTAAGAACGTTTTGCTGTAACTACAACGGTTAAGGTACTTGCCCTTACTGCCCCGTTTCAAAAATACACCCTGTATAACTGAGTACCTACCTAGGTATCTACTATAATTACGAAGTATAAAAAATCTGGACGCCTACTCGCGTTTACGAACGAATCTTTTAATAACAAAATTAGAAAGTGAAACAGATTACAAATTCATACTAAATTCATACAGACTTCGACCGAAACCGAAGTCTCGTTAGAACCGGGGTAGGTCCTCAGAATACGAACGAAATTCGACAAAACTCTGAATTAAAACTATAACTGCGAGAGAAAGAGGTTTGTCGAACCTCTTTCTCTCGCAGTTATAAATGTTAAGAACACACACAAATGTGTTAAGGCTTTCCAATAAAATATTAGATCAAGGAATGCTGACAACGCTAATTGCTTTCTTTACGAAAAAAGATATTAATCATCCAGTTGCTACAATATAATTTGTAGATGTAGCAGAACATTTGGTTTCGCAGATAATATTAATGAATGCCGTAATCAAATTCACATTATATTCATACGTTACGCACGAACTTTTGGTATGTCATTAAGAACTTGTATTTTGCGTTAGTATGACTCGTAGTGGTAAGTACCTAGGTACTATTCGTATTACCGCAGTTTATTACATTTTGCTCTGCTTAATTTGAGACTAGATTGTTATTACATATTTATTTTTATACTCACAGGCTTGGAGCAATAGGTAAAGGATTATTCGGCCTCACATAAACTGGACCTACTGGTTCATAAGTAGGGCTGCCTTGCACCGGCCTCGTCTCAAAATCAGGCCTGGACGACGGCCTAGATGAACTGGAGTCAGGTGGCGTGATGAAGGACGATCTGACTGGGTCTGGTTCACTTCTCGCGTTACAGATCTCTCTGCCGTTCAGTCGGATTGCCTGAAGTCTTGGTGTTGGACTGAGCGCGCTGAATTGGACAAAGAACCTCATAGCGGTTGCTGGTCCTGGATTTATTTTCATAGTTGTGTTTTCAATTTTGAAGTCGATGTTATCTGTCGTTGTAACATCACCTATCCAGTTCTGAAACAATATAATGTATTTTGATAAAGTATTTATCTTCGGAAGGGGAGACAAAAGCGCTCATTACGGTCACATTTCGTCAGTCACTGTTGGCAAGCTTCTAAAGCTAACCGGAGTCTCGTTGTTATGTCAGCAGGTGTACCGGTTGAAGGTGAGCATAACTTGGGCTCTGGAGACTCTGGGTAGCACCCTTTGTCTACAGTAAATCTAGAATTATATAACACGCTTTCACTACACTCATAATACAAATAATTAATTACTATTTAAACGAGACCTAATCGCGAATACATCACGAGGGATGAGTGATGGGAGTTTAGGCACGTCTCTGACGTATGATGTACTATTATAGAATACTTAGTAGAATATCAAGGGAATACATTAGATACCGGGAAAAAAGATTGTGTATTAAATAAATTGCCAAGGTAATTGAACGCTTAAATTATTCCACGTCAGCACCAGCTAATTCTCCAGCTGCTTTGCCATTTAGTTTTACAAGCACCCAAAGATTGACCCGTGGCAGAAGCTGCTTAGGTGGGCAGCCGGCGCAGCAGCGCCCTGGGTAAACTGTGGGGGTTATCCTTTCGAGGTCGCAATGTCCGGTAATTAACGTTGGGACGGTTATTAAAAGAAAGCTTTATAAGCAGTTTCAACTTACCCCAAGTATATCAGCCTTCCTATCCAGAACAATATTGAGCCACAGAGAGTGTAAAGTATTGTCTGTGGACAAGTTGATGACGCCGTACCATCGGCTAGCTGGCCCAGCATTCTCAGAGTTTGGTGGTTCGTATTGGAACACGTTGGGACAAGGTGAAGTGGGTGTAGACAGAGAGTTCTGTTCGTAGCTCGGTACTGAGAGAGCTACTAGGATGAGCAGTGATGCAATCTGTGAAAAAACAAAACACGTCAAACATTGACACGAAAACCGACTTAAAATTATCAAAATGGGACCTAACCTAACCTAACCTAGTCTAAAGATAATTATGAGATAAATAACATAGTCTAACTGAGAACCTCCTTCTTTTTTGGAAGTCGGTTAATGAAGACACCTGTATAAATGACACAGTACGCTAATCATCATCACCTACTTGCTCATATCCCAATTATTTGGGGTAACGGCGCGGAACATGTTTTTCTTTTCCGCAAATCCCTGTTAGACATCAAGTCCTCTGTCCCAGAGGCAGTACGATAATAATACAGTGCTGTGAGAAGCAGTGAGAATTGGAAACGGGAACTAATCCATGGAATTTCAATCTAAAATGCACGGTACAATACGGTATTGCAACTCATCTTATCCTAGACGTTTTCTAAACATTCAGTTTTCCTAATAACCGTAGCTGATTACATTTACAATAGTAATAGGTACCTACTGGCTATATAGTCTACAAAAAGTGTATGCTGTTCATCTGAGCGTCAGCATGTCACTGTTAAAAGTAGGTCCTAACTGTTTTACTATCGTTAGGTAAAGCCAGACCAGAGTCAACACTCTCTCTTCCCAGTGTATCTATCTAACTCGTGTCTCATGTAAATTCTTTATCTATAGCACAGATATAAGAATACTATACTAGTATACACTATTATAGTGTCTATAGGTAGTTCTATACTAATATTATAAAGAGGAAAGATAGGCTCTCAAACTACTAAACCGAGTTTGAAAATTCTTTCACTGATATGTGGCTGCATAAACCCTAAGTTACATAGGTTACTTTTTATACGAAGACCAATTGGACTTTGAGAATCGAGAGGTTAGAGTCACGCCATAACACGAACTTCAAGTCGTTCGTGATTAAGGTACTTACTCAACATCTCCACAAATTCCTTAAAGAAGAGTTTTGGCCGAAAGGTGTCGTGTATAGACGTTTTCGCGGCACGTTACCTAACGCGAAGTGTCACACGACACCCGTCTAATGTAAATACAGTGTTAGTGTTTTTATTAAAAGATAATTATATTATTATGTATTCTTAGTTTTAAGGTATGTATCTATGGGCCATAGAATAAGTTAATAACAATCTGTAACTTTTCTTGTGTAGCCTGAAAATAAATTATAAAATAAAAATAAATATATGCAACTGTCGAACATAGATTAATAAATAAACTTTTTATGAAGTCTATGCTGCCAAACTATTTATTCTTATTATACCCCTGTCACCCCTAAATTAAAACCACCACGGTACAGCTTATGAATGCTACCTACTTAATCAATCCTTCTGTCCAGTTTGCCACTAATCCTACAATAAGAAGATGAAAATCTCACACATAATACTTGTGAACTGTCAATAGGCGTTTTCACATTGCACGATAACGACACACGATATTGTAAGTAGCAGTCCTAACTTTAACGTAAGAATGTAAATTATCGTGACGATATCGTGTGTCGTTATCGTGCAATGTGAAAACGCCCAATGTCACAGAAAATCTCATTGCCATTGCCAGTGTTACAAGTACCTAATCCGTCAAACAATAGTGTTTCGCTATAATTAATATCATTAACATACCTATAATAAACATCTAGACTTTAAGTCTAATATTTTTATTCTAGAATTAATTATGTTTTTATACAAGTAATTTATGCTTTCGATTGTCGGCACTTGGTGGAACCTATAGTAATAAGTACCTACCTACATGATGAACAACACACTTGTAGGTAATTACACTAATTCAGTGACTTATTCCATTTATTTGGTTTAGGTTTCGGTTTCACTTTACAGCATTATCAAAGGTTCCACCACACCGTCTTACATATCTTCAGGCCATTGTCGAACTGTGTAAAGTGTGTTTGTTCATCATGTTGTACCTACCTACGTATCAATGTTTGCACAAACTCCTAACCACACACCGAGAACTTTATTAACTCATGAGCGAATTTCTTTTCTTTCTTTCGAAAAGCATATGAAAGTAAATAGAGTCCTTACATAAAGAAAAACAATTTAAAAAATATGTCTTTCTGTTTGTTCCAGCTAATCTCTGAAACTACTTAAGGTAAGCGTCTACATGTCCGCATCGTAAGGATCGGACGTATCGCATCAAACGGATTAAATTTTCACAGTGCGTCCACTGTATCGGTAGCGATTGGATTTGCCGACGCAAGGACCAGCAATCGGATTGCCGATGCCATTTCATTTGGATTGACAGGACGATCGTCAAATGCAAATGGCGGACGATTCATCATCGGCACGCATCGCAAAAGTTGCCTTTCGGAGCAAGGCATTGCCGATGAGCAGATTCGTGCGATGCGTATGATACGTATAATTATTGGTGGACGCACTTGTTTGACTTTCTATACAAAGAATACTACGATCCATTTGATGCGATGCGTCCGTTGCGTACGATGCGGACATGCCGACGCTTACTTTTAATCGATTTTATCAAGACTTTTACTGGCAGACAGCATCATTTTATAAAGAAGTTAGGCTAAGTACCTACTAAGTATTTTAGGAACACATTCCCACGCGGTCAAAGCCGTGGGTTTCACCTCTTAGAAGATAATTTAACTTAGACTAGACAGTCTACTACCTTTATTATGAGACTGATAAGCTCATGATGATCTTAAAATAATGTTTTACGATTCTAACCTATTGTTTTTTACCCTTTAGGGCCGGCGCTCAGGTTGCAAACCGGCATGGCACGGCAGATTGTGCTGCGGCATCCCGCGGCGTTCCCTGTCATGCCGTAGCATGGTAGGTTGTGCTTCGGCATACCTGCATGCATCTCTTGCCACACTCAATCAGTGTGAGAGACAAAAAACGCGCGCGCGCCAGTGCGTCTTCTCCTTCCCTTGCCCCCGCGCACCGACCGGACTGCGCCCAATTAACCGAAATGACCGCTGCACAAGTTACAACCTTATTTCAACTAGCTTAGCAATCATAATTCTTCGACACAAAGTGAAAAATAACATTATGAAAATTATTTATTTTTGGGGACTTAAATTTGGGGTTTGCATCGTATATATCGGGGTATACCTACTGATAATTTAAAAACATTTAAAGGTTGATAAGACATTTTTTAAATGTAGAAGCCATATAATATGCAAGATATTCTACTTTAAAATACCCTGTTTTACTAAAACAAGGCGTCTCCCTCCTCTAAAACCCAAACGGGTTGGTTTAGAAAATCTAAAAAAAAAAAATCATGATCGTAGTCCAACTTTAAAGGAGTAGTACAGACGGACAGACGGATCAGATTAGTTCAGGAGTTCTAAATGCGTGACTACGGTAAGTACCTATTCTATACGTGATCTGACAGGGACTTGACCGGTTTTAATTTTACTTAGTTTTATTTTTTCTTGTAGATCAAAGTTACCCTTATAAGAGTCAAGAATTATACAATAAGATAGGTTGTGTATTTTAAATTGCATGTACAAAGGACAGACTGTTAACTGAGTGGCACTAATCACTCTTTCAAGTAATTATGTGTTCACATAACTTGTAAACTTGTTTGCTAAATATAATATTCAACGCAAAAGGTACTTGAACTATAAGTCCTTGAGGAGGGTTCCAACGGAATTCTGTTTACTTCGTACATATATACTTAAGTACATATTTTGCAAACGTTTTGTTAAAAAGCATTTTACTAAATCAATAATCAATTTCGTTTATTCAGTATACACACAAAGAGCACATGAATGTCAAAATTTTACAATTTTATGTCAAGCAATATTATAAAAATACAAAATTAAGGACATTATTTCGCTGGTTCGGTAGGTTGTTTCTACTGAGAAGATACCAGCAAGAAACTCAGGTAGATTATCCATATTCAAATAAAGAGTTTATTAAGTGGACAATCATTGGGAAATACTGAACCGATTCAGAATACTGTTTCACTAATTTGCACCTGCATTATTCCTGGGTGCAGCTCCTAGGTGTTAGCCTGATTTTTACCAACGACGGAACGGAGACGGTAAATGCGTTTGGGATGAGAGGATGTTTGTTTATGTGTTTGTGCATATACATGTTGCCTCTCCAAAACTACTGGTCCGATTTTGATATAGTTTACAGTTAAGGGTTTGGGTTTGATTGGTGCATGTTTTTGGTAAATATTACGATGCCCCCGACGGATATTCTTTTAAATTATTTTATCCTTCTTCAATTACTTTTTAACGCGTCGTGGGATTTTACAAAATTTAGAATTTAGATTTTTTTTATACCAGTAATTATGTTCCCGTGGGAATTGGTAACTAGACAACAATTCTACTCTATGTACCGTTCCGTACTCTAAGTACGTCCCGAGTAACATGGAAACATTCTTATAATTCAATTCATGTGCTAAGCAACATCTGTTAAGCCATAATAAAGTTTAACGTAAAACACACACACATATCACGCCTATATCCCCGAAAGGGGTAGGCAGAGCTGCCCATAATTAGCCGTATTTTTAATCCCACGTAACAGGGGGCAAGCCTATTGCCGTCACCGGGCACATTTATAATGGGTTATGTCCAAAATGACCGAATGAGTTTAATAAAAAATAGCAGCTATATTGTAATTTTGAAAAAAAGTTGTACTCTCTAAGTTATGTAACGCGGTGTTTGCTTCTGTTCTCTCTAAAATGTACCTATCCTATTTAACTCGAGGTCTGCTGGAAGATAAGTCATCCATTGACTTAAGCACGCCTTTGTGCATAATGTGTTATTGTTGTTGTAATAATGTATGATGTTTAATATGATGTACAATAAAGAATAAAAAAATAATAATAAATTTGATACCCGTTGCCTTGCGATGTAATGTGGACGTAAAATTGTGTCGAAATTTGTTTACACATTTTCGTATCTACGCACTTTCGTACACTATTTCGTGAATGGTAGGAGTTATACGAGGTAGGACATGGGAGCGGCCGCGGAATTAAAAAAAAAAAATAGGTAGGTACACTAAGGTATTTCTTGAATTGTAGAAATATTTTTTTTTTAACTTGTAATGTTTTAAATTTTTTTTACTATAAATAAATAAATAAATATATTGTTGGACATTCTCACACAACGTCATCTAGCCCAAACTAAGCTATAAGCTTGTGCTATGGGATCTAGACAACTGATAAACATACTTATATGTTTCTAAATACATACATAATATACATAGAAAACACCCAAACTCCGAAATAAACATTTGTGGATCACACAAATATTTGATTCGACCCGGGATTCGAACCCGAGACTCCGGAGTCGAAAGCCGATGCACTACCGACCACGCCACCGCAGCAGTCGAAACCAAGATTTAATGTACCTACTTAGTATATAATTATGTATTTTAATTCTTATTTGGCCAAGTGTTAGGTTTAAGATTTACAGTGTGATTTACGTGTATGAGGACATACACGTCGTCAGGATGGTAATTACAGTTTACATAATTATATACTTAAATATGTAATCACCTGCTAGGTTAGCATATTTACGCCGTTTGAGGCCTTTAGCCGATGCAGCAGCAGCGCCGGCACATCCGGATGTGCTTGGAAGGTGTGAAGGTGCTAAGGTGTCAACGCATGTAGCGTCCCACACCAAAGGCCTTCCCATATTCCACGGTAACAACGACATACCGTCCGGTCTCTTTCCATCGCTTCGTGCTAAACCATATGGTTCACAGAGCCCTACGAATTATGTCGTTTAGAATAGCGTGCCGAGGTATACGACCTGCGCTTCTGCTACAAGAAAGGCCATGGTGTCCCAGATTATCGACGGCTACTCCACAGGTGCAATGATGCGGAGATACACAAGGTGTACCCAGCCAAAGTCAAGTGGCAATGCAGAACGTTGTGTCGTCCAACATTGTACCGATGTTGGGCGATGGGAGCGCCTGGATCCATAACCCTGACTCCCATTCTCCAACAGCTAGTAGGCGTGCACGTTCTGAAATATTGACAGAAGTGTCAATTAGTGTATTCATTGATTAATTAATATATTAATTAAATTTAATTATTATTCGCCATACAGCGCGGGAATGCCGCCGCCATGATGGGCACCCTACCGCGGGGCCCAAACTTTTTACATTTTTTTTAAAATAGTAATAATGAAATTTAGTATTAATTTCATTTTCTATTGTACCTAGTATATAATAATGTATATTTTTATAAATAAATGTATATTAGTGTATTAATTCTCAATTTACAGAGCGGCAAATCCCACAGTCGCTGTGAGCCTAGGTGCGAGGGTAGGTCAGTGTCGGGACAAGACATCCTCCAAGCATTTATGGCATCGGTTTTGCATCGCACCTCGGAATCAATCAGTGTATTTGACAAATTTTTCCTGACTAATTCTTCGGTGCTATGGACCGATGACAGAAATGCAAGCAGACTGATATCCGTGACTCTACGAATACCTAGCCCGCCCAAGCGAACTGGAAGAGACGCTTGGACCCAGGCTCGGTCATTAATATTTACATTAAAAATTTTTCACAAAGAATTTTATATTAAGTTGTCCAGTCTGCCCAAAATTTCTACATTTTTCCAAAATTGTCCTGAATGGAGGGCATCTGTCAATTTGGGTACGAAAAGACAAAAACGAAGAATAGTGAAAGTTGAATGAATACTGATATTACATAGAATATCAATATCAAAATTTTGAATTTTATCCGCGATAAAAGTGGAAAGCCAAATCTAAAATCGGGGACACCAGGAGGCGTAGGGAAGTTTTGTCCAAAACTTTTATGTTGGGGGGCCAAACAGTTAAATTTAGATATTGTTGTTAATTTATCTGTGTTTTCAGATATAAAAATCTCACATTTATTTGGGTTCAGTTCTAAGCCAATTGACAGAAACTCGTTCTTTATGAGAGCTAAATCTTGTAAAACTGTCTATACTTTTTCCCCTTAAGTCCCGTCATCTAGGTACCAAATGTTGAATTTTGATTTTAATTTTTGAATGATTGGGTTTATGGCCAAACTGAAGATGCCAAACGGCAGAATTCAAAAGGTGGTCTTTATTTTTAATTAATTTTGTTGGCTGACTATACAATTGCCAAAGGAAGTTAAAAATTTTGGGGGTTTCTAATTTAGCCTGTGTCAGCAAGGTGTCCCTGTTTACAGAGTTGAAGGCGTTTCTCAGGTCAACTTTCAAGATGACCTCTCCATCTTCGCTACTGTCAAGGTATGTTGCAAGTGCATGGATTGCGGCCTCACAACCTCCTTTTGAACCAAAACCTAATTGAAAGGGCTGAAATTTGGTAGTAAGCTCCTTACTATAAAAACGACAACAAATTTTGGCTGCCAAACGCCGCAGAGTGCTGCCTACGGCAATGGGACGAATGCCACCATCCTTCTTGTGCAGGGCACATACATTGGCCCCATACAAAATATCTGTGATGCCACTGTCCAGATTGCCTGAGAACTGACTAGAGCTGTTAGCTCCCTCAGAAGTGCATCACCAGCTTCCCCAGCGCTCTTACATAACAGATCCTTAAGGTGCTGTGGTGTCAGACCGTCAAGTCCACCAGCTGATCCAAAACGAAAGGAGTCAACAGCTGTGCGAACATCCTTGGCAGTAGTTTCAAGATTTTCTGTATCGTTGTTCGGAGAATCAGGGAAAGAGAGGTCAGCTGCGGATGGTGGGTGCTTACTCTGCAAGCCCGTCAAGGTCTCTGCAGAATAAGGAGCCAGCACGTCGCTACTAAAAAGTAGTCTTGCCGCCCCACTGATGTCGCCCTCCCTTACTTTATTCTCTACAAGTTTTAATTTCTTAGCCTGGGAATAATCAGGGGCCGGAGTGTGGATTGAATTTGAATTTAAAACTTGTGGCTGGTCTCGACCGGAACGTCGACTGTATCTCTCAATGGGGTACCGAGAACCTGGTCGAGTTCAATGCCCGCAAAACACAGGCGTGTGCATTTACAGCGAAGAAATCCCCTTTCCTTCCCCTACCCTCTCTTCAGAATGCATTATTACCAATGAAGGACAACCTTGACATCCTTGGCATAGACGTTCGTCGAGAGCTCAATAATAAAAACTACATCGAAAGATGTATAGGGCTAGCTTCGCGGAAACTAGGAATACTGAATAAGGTAAAGCGATTCTTTACACCGGACCAGAGGTGTCTGCTGTACAAGACGCAGATTAGACCCTGCGTCGAATACTGCTCTCACCTCTGGGACGGCTCCGCGAAGTATCTGCTGGACGCTCTCGACGTTATGCAGCGACGGGCTATCCGTATTATAGATTGTCCGGAGGTAACGGGAAGCCTTGAGCCGCTAGCTCAGCGCCGAACAATAGCTTTCTTGGCCGCATTCTACCGTATTTACCACGGCGAGTGTTCTGAAGAGATCTTCAATCTGATCCCACCCTCTTCCTTCCGATCCCGAACAACGCGTGCCGGGCAGAGATGCCACTCCCACACAGTGGATAGCATGTTCGCGAGAACCGAGCGCTTAAAGCGTTCGTTTCTCTGCCGAACGATAGTGGCCTGGAACGCCCTGCCTGTGCACGTGTTTCCTCCCACGTATAATCCTGGGTTCTTTAAGCGGAGCGTGAATAAGGCACATCATTAGGTCGTCAAGTTGAGGGCCACTCTCTATAGTATTGTGTGCTGTGAGAGTGGCCCACAATCGCTAGTCGTCGTCACGACTTACCACCATGCAGGTGGCGTCAATTTGGCGAACCAAATATAAAAAAAAAACATCTAAAATTGTTTGTACAATTTTCTTTGATTTCAAACGACGGACAGACGACGGACGACGGTCCAGTCAAAGACGTCAACGGCCTTTTCTTTACGTGTAGGATTCTATAAGGGAAGGTTAACATTTGTTGCCAAGCGCTAAAGGTATTTTCCCGGACTACTTGACCGATACAGGAGGCTAAACATTGAGCCACAGAGGGTCTCGCACCTCGGGGGATTCTTTTTAGAACTGGAATAGAATTTTTCATGGTGCTTAACCTTTGCCAAAAGGGAATTTCGATATTATCAGAAATTTCTTGTTGATTTGGAAAAAAATGGGATATTGTAGACGCGCTTGAAGATACATTTAGTACTTTATGAATTTTTCCAAAATGTACTTTCAATCCGCGTTCGCCTTTAAAAAAACGGGCTTGAGGACAATGTGGGCATCGTACAAGACCAATTGATGCACTTGCAAGGTCACCTGAATTTATATCCGCATTGAAGAAATTAAATTAGATAGTGTTAATAGTATGTAATAGGGTAGATGCCTACAACAAAAATAATAATTTAAAAATAATTTAAATATATCTACTACATAAATAATCCCAAAGTTAAATTGTATTCAATCTTATTATCTTATAGAGTTTCTCTATTATAGCTTCTAACAACTAGAACCCAAAACAATGGTTTTTAGAATTTTAGTATGTTTGTCTGAATGTATGAACTCGCTAATCTCCGAAACGGCTTAACCAATTTGAATCCGGTTTTCAGTAATGCGTTGTGGTTTATTTAACTTAACATTTAAGGTTTGTTTTATTTCAATCGGTTCATGTATAAAAAAGTTATGTCGATCTAAAGTAACACGCAGGCGGAGCTGCGGGTAACAGATATACACAATAAATCAGTAACTGGTGATCAAGAAAACTATAACACGCAGGCGGAGCTGCAGGCAACAGCTAGTTATTAATAAAATCAATATTTTCTAAGAATACGTCTAAGACTTCCTACTAAGTTTATGAATATTGAATACATAAGGATGAACACTCCTCAGAATTCACCGTAGATTATGCCACATTATAATCTTTAGATACTCTGTATATTTATATATAGATCAACGTTACAGAGGCTGGAGGGGATTTGACTACAGTTTACGATATTATATACAATGCTATCTATACATAGTGTAAGTAGGGGCTTTACAATACTGAAAGGATTTATTAGTTAAACAATATATGCAGAACTTATGGCTTATAAGCAACTTATAAGCAAAAAAAGGATTACTCCATCATGAGATAGGTGTTTTGAAAACATTGGGAGATTGGTAAAAAAATGTTGTGGGTTAATAACCCGTTTGCGAGTCATTAAACTTTAAATCACATTTTTTTGTTAAAACAAGGCGTCAGGTGTATGTAGAGGGGTCTAAAACCTGGCTGGTTCGAAAAATCAGAAAAAAATCATAATTAAAGTCCATGTATTACAAATGACCTTCGAAGGAAAACTTTACCGGACTCTCTAACTGCTACTACTAGTTTATAATAAAACTATCTATTGTTCTTCAACTTGTAGGACTTTTCAAATTAGGCCGGATTACAGCATATATTTTATTTGAAGAATGAAACATGTACCTAATAAAACGTCCATTAAAACGTTGACATAAGACGTATGGAGGCCATCGTAAGGGTGATATTGAGGGGAAATAACCTCATAAATATACGAACTACGGCAGGTACACGACGAGTACTTCCCTGTGTAATATTTTATAGGTCCTATTGCCTGCCCCCACCCACGTGGTAAAGGTTTCTCTTTCCTGTTCCCGCCAGGAACCTATTATTGGGATAAAAATCAGCTTAATATCTACCTAAAGCTCGTGGTCTAGTGGTAACCGACAATATTAATACATTGCAAAGGTTAAGCAACATCTAGTCAGGCCGGTCTTAGGATGGGTGACCATTTCTTAAGACACTGAGACCCCTCCGTGCCTCGGAGAGCACGTTAAGCCGTCGGTCCCGGTTGTCATACGAACATCTATGGCAGTCGTTAGGGGTAGTTGGAGCCCTTAAAAATCCGACCGGTCTAACTACAGAACTTCGATATACCGCACTTCACACGTTGGTGGAGTGCTCAGCGTGGGTGAGTCAGCGCTGGAACCTCGTAGTGGGTCTGGGCGTGGATACCCTCTCTCTGGAGACCATGCTTCAAGCAATGGTCTCCAGCGGGAGTAGGTGGAACGCGACCGTGTCCTTCTGCGAGCAAGTCATGCTCGCGAAGGAGGCGGCCGAGAGGGTACCCTCCCCGCCGCAATTAAAATAAAAAAGAACTTCGATATCGTCTATGGGTTGTGGAGGTCAGATGGCAGTCACTTCACGGAAAATATCGAAGTTCAGCCGAATCACAGTTAGACTGTAAAGCCGACCCCAACTAAGTTGGGAAAAGGCTCGGTGAATGATGATCTACCTAAAGCGCCCCAAAGTTTCAACCTATTTCCAGGTCTAAGAATAAATAAATAAACCCTGGCTACAATTAAAAAATGACTATGTTTATTCATATCGATCATGACAAAGTACCTAATACTTATACACGTCAGGAGTATTGCTTCTACATTTACTTTTACTGCCAAATTGGCAAGGCATTGAGAAAAGAACATGGCACTACAAAACCGGCGAAGTGCGAGTCAGACTCGTGCACAAATGGTTCCGTACCAAAACGGCAAAGAAAAAAATCACGTTTGTTGTGTGGGAGGCCACCTGAGATATTGTATTAATATTTATTATATTCTTTTTTAGTATTTATTGTTAGCGGCAACACAAATACATCATCTGTGAAAATTTCAACTTTCTAACCATCACGGTTCATGAGATGCAGCCTGGTGACGGACGGACGGACAATGGAGTTTTAGAAAGTAATAGGGTTCCCGTTTTACCTAAAGGATACGGAACCTTAAAAACCACAGATTACATTGAAGTTGTTACAACATGTAGAGTATGAAATGCTCAACGTATGAAGTGTATGAAAGTAAGGCAAGGGCACTACGATACCAAGTGTGAATCTTATTATATTACACACACACACATATCACGCCTATATCCCCGAAGGAGTAGGCAGAGGTGCATTACACACCCACAATTTACCATAATTTTTAGTCCCACGTAATAAGGGGCAAGCCTATATATATATAATGGATTATGTCCAAAATGGCCGCATGAATTTAATAAAAAGTAGCAGCTATATTAGTAAATAAGTAATTTTGAAAAAAAATTGATACCCGTTGCCTTGCGATGAAATGTTGACGAAAGGCAACAAAATCTTACGTACCAGCCGCTGTGGCACAGCCAATTGAAGTCCTGGGCGTATCGGACCATATTAAAATGATATAATAAAATACTATTTTAAAGCAGCCATCAAATCTCGTAAAAAGTCGTATCTTTTCATTCAATAATTCTTAATTGACCGAGCGAGCGAAACGTCTTTATTTCGAGATCGGACAATTTTGCTTCCGTCCGTTTGTCTGTCTGTGTTTTCCGAGCTAGCAGCCACAATTTTTATCCAATCTTCACGAAACTTGGCACAAGTGTTGCTTGATTTAATATTTTTTTTCAACGTGAGCTTTTTGGATTGGGGGGGAAATTGGGGGAAAACGCTCAAATAATGTTTTTAATGCTCGCGAGGTCTACTGTTCGACCATTGGGCGACCACTAGTTAGTAAATAATCCTTAATTCCTTGTATACAAATTATTGTAGGTATACCAGCCATACGTTATTATACACTTGTAATCTATATAGCATCCCTTTTCGCCTCAATCAGATTGAATCTACCTAATTTCCCTCGAAATTATTACCTAATAATTATACACATACCAAGTGTAATTTGGTTTCAAATAAGCACGTGGTATTTTAATGGATAATACGGGATTTACCGTTGGGCACCCCTCTTTGTTTAATTATTAGCAACCTTATATAAATTCACTTCGTTTTTAAAGATTCAAAACTTAAAACTTCTTAATAAAGCACTCGTAGCTCGCAAGAAAACTGGTTCAATAATCAATAAAATTTGTGTTAATCGCAGACAAATAGATAGATATAGTGGAACTTTCTTTTAAAACATGTAGGTAATTTGTTAAATGTTTATTTTTTAACTCCGTGCAAGCGCGGCCGCTCTTACGTCCATAGCCGGGCGTCTCTGGTACCAGAAGGTATTTCCAGTGGCGCACGGCGGACTTTGGCCACCTGTTAAATGTTAACATGGCGTAGATACTCGTACCCTTATTCATTTAAGGGGAAAATACCTCTATATTCGAAACTGGTTTCATTTGAAGAGGTTATATTCTTCTACAGTAACAGATACGAACCTCCTGTTACGTACTCGGCCGAAGGGAATAATTAAAAAAAAAAAAATAAACCTTAATACTCGTCGTACATATTGTATATTGGACGCTGTGTTGAAAGCACAAAGGATTGAAACCTCTGTAGCCAAAAGACGGTTAAGTTTAACTACATATATTAGGAATTTTACTAGTGAAATAGCCGTAATATAGATAAGTAGAACGACCCCATTTCTTAGTACCTAAGCGTTGAGGCCTTCTTGCTAGTACAGTTCGCGAGGGATAAGCGGAGCTTTGCATCTGTGTGAGTGACCACGAAAAGTAGTGTAAAAACTCTTTTTGTAGCTGTGTGTACCTACAACACATGTGTGTGTAAAAGAGGTCACATATACGTTCACGTTCACGTACACTGCACTCACACAAATGCAAAGCTCCGCTTATCCCTCGCGGACTGCACCTATATATCCTTTTATCAATGTATACTAATACCTAATATCAAAACTGAAGAGTTTGTTTACAAAAACGATCGGATCTGGCTGTTTTGATTAACATTACAGAATGGAGTAAAACAAATGAGAGAAAAATCAGAGAAACACTAAACTATAGAATATTTTTGCCTAAGGTACTTATGTACTTACCTAACCTACTTATTATCTCACAGAAGTCACGTTATGTTTAGAAATAAGTATTATTTTACCTCTCGGATCACGTTTATGAATAACTAACATAGTATTTTTAGTTATTTAGTTAGTTAAAATTGAAAGTTTCGCAGTTGATCCGCGAGGTACATACAGGTTTACAGTTCTTTTTGGGCAGCTAACCGTGAATGACTGACGCATAACTATGTTGATGAGGATTTAACATTTACTTATTTAAAAAATATTATAAAATAGCAGAAATCGTGTGTCTGTACCCACATTTAAAAAAATTAAAGTCCACTTTAATTTTTCAAACTTTTTTATTATTCTGGTCAGACTTTGTGTGAAGACAGATACGTTTGTACCGAAGTCTGGATCTCTCCTATGTATAATATGTATGTATTCACAACAACAAAAATGTATAAAAGTATTTATATCAGTTTATCTAGTACTCATATCACAAGTTCTGCTTAGTTTGAGACTAGATGGCGTTGTGTGAATTGCAACATACTTATTTACTTATAAAAAAAAAAATATCAACAAAACAGTTAGGTAGAAGGGTAGAATATATCTCTTTAGAAATAAGTGGCGCCTTTGTATAGGTACTAGTACTCATATCACAAGTTCTGCTTAGTTTGAGACTAGATGGCGTTGTGTGAATGGCAACATAGTTATTTATTTATAAAAAAAAATATGTAAAAATGTAAAAATATACAAGACAGTTAGGTAGAAGGGTAGAATATATCTCTTTAGAGATAAGTGGCGCCTTTGTATAGGTACTAGTTTATACTGTATCCAATATGACATGTAATTTGCTTTGGTATAATTTAATTGTGTACAAAAATATTTACACTTATGTATTTATTATACATTATAATATAAATAATGTTGTTATATATTATAATATAAATAAATACAATCATAAAAATATATGTGTAGATACCTATATACTTAAGCATATTAAAGCCCAAATGTTACCATCAAAATTGGATGTCATGAAAACAGTTTCATAGGTAGGTACCTAATTATTGTGTTTACTGATCTAAAATAGACGCGAGTGGAACCACGGTCTCTAGTTAGTTTTACTGTATGAAGGTTAGGTACTGTATAAATAAGTTATATTGTAAGGCATCGACCTCTTTACAGTTTTAACAGCAAGGGGGGGCAATCTAGCAAACTAGACATAAAATAAAAAGTTATTAAATTATGTGCTAAGGGGCCCTGCAAGCGGTTCACCTGCTAACAGATGGACAAGGTTCTGTATAATACTTATATTAAGTTATCAAGTAACGGTATCACACTCCCCTCCTATAAGGAGGGACAAAACGACTAGGGAAATGTCTGCTAGGCGTAATTAACGCTTATGTATGAACCTACCTTCGACGGCACTTTAAATATTTGGTCCATAAATATATGAAACGTATGAAAAGAAGCAACATATTAACTAAGATGTAGAAAAAAAACCTAAGCACTTCATATTCTACAAAAGTGAAATAAATTACTTAAATTAAGTACCTAGTTTAAATAAATTGACAGCGAAACAATCTTTAAAAATATACAGCGATTATTTTTGTATATTATTTATAATTAGTTACGTATTCTACTGAATAACTTTATGACTAAGTCATTTATTAGCTGTCTTGGTGTTTTATATTGCTGTTTATTCATATAAAGGATTTTTCGGTCCTGTTTCCGGAAAAAAATCCTAATTTTTTTAAATGTTATACTTGTGTCATAACCTAGGATTTATACGAAGGTGTAAGAAGGGAGGTACAGGTCACGAGGCGTAAGCGGAGCTTTGCATTTGTGGGAGTGATCACGAAAAGTGGAGTAAAAAGTCATTGTGTACCTGTGTGTACCACACGTGTGTGTGTAAAAGAAGTCACATACTTATACGTTCACGTACACTGCACTCACACAAATGCAAAGCTCTGCTTACGCCTTTTACCTATACCTATGTTTTCTGACACCTAAATCACTTTCTAACCCTAACGAACTTTAGTCTGTGCTACATAGATTTAACATAAAGTCTACGAGGTCTACGGCGTAGATTATCCCGTAGATTATAGGAATCCTTCGTGAAATCTTGTATCTATCAAAATTAGATTTTCTATTACAAACGTCAGCTGGAATTACTCAATCACCACAGACAATACACTCAATAGTATAGTATATTATTACCGGTAACAGCTCATGGTCGGGCGCGCTCACTGATTTATTAACAATTAAAGGTTGATTTACACATATTAGTGATGCCTAAGACACAGTTCAGTATCAGTGATTTATCAGTGCAAAATATTCTTTCATACTTTTTCTATGAACGCGTCAGTGTCAGTGTCAAATGCGACTCAGCCCATTACCGACACAACAAAAAGAATATTTACTTTACTTTTCGTGTTCACTCACACAAATGCAAAGCACCGCTTATCCCTCGCGAACTACTTAATTACATATCAGTGACTAGGTACCAACATATTAAAAATTCTTTATAAAATATTTAAAAAAATCGAAAACTTAACCTAATTATAGAATCCTACGTCTATTAAACATCTGCTCGGACTGCAGAGATTTGTATGTTTGTAACATAGATCCTGGCTGTTGGAGTTTAGGCTGCGATTACAGATTGTATGTACTAGTATACCCCTTAATTACGAGGGATAAACAAAATTACTGACCAAAAGGTGGGTGTATCATTCACCTCCGCCTACGCCTTAGCAAATACGTTCGAAGTTTAAACGCAAACGCCTAACCCTAATGAAACGTTATTATTGACTAAAAACCTTATTATTATAGTTAAAAATGCTCTATTGAATCTGTTTAGTTCCAGAAGAGCTTAAGAGAATCTTCTGTCTCTGTCAGGTGTACAAGAGAAACAAATTGTATCCCTTTTCCTTTAGGACAATCGGTACAGATTGCGAGGCGTTAGCGGGGCTTAGCATTTGTGTGAGTGACCACGAAAAGTAGAGTAAAATCTCTTTTTGTAGCTGTGTAGCTCCAATAATCCCTCGCGAACTGTACCTATATTAAACCTCTTATAACTATGATTTTTACAGTTTTTTAAACCTCTGAAAACACATTATGAATAAGGGGATAAATCTACAAGTCCTGTGATGTTCAGTTGTAGTAAAAATAGTAAAACTTATTAGCGCGATATCTCACAAGTAACACTCCAAAGTAGGGAAAATGTCCGCTACTCTAACCTGCCGTCCCATATTTCCTGAACTTTCCTATACATAAATCCTTGTTTCATCCTCGGAGACCAAATTAAACCTTTTCCGCAACCGCCTGCTCAAAATAAGTTTCAATGTTGATAGTCTTTAGCTATTTCAAAGTAAATCTCTGGATTTCATTGACACTGGCTTACGTTTGTATTACAATTTATTGTAATTTTTTTCAAGGATATATGCTTAATAATTTTATACAAAAAAGATGTTTAAGTTATGTAGTAATATTAAGATTGGCAATAATTTAGCAAATAGGTGTAGAGGTATATTAACAATTGAATAGATCACAATTGTCACTGACTTCATCAAAATTCAACTACGTGAATTTGTAGCCATTTGGAAGGTTTTAGAGGATGAGTCGGACCCCGTAGTTACGAACGAAAACCTGCCAAATGGCTCAATCAAATATCAACTGATAATAAGGCTCGTGAGCATTTTAGCATAACTATACAACACTGACATTATGACACGCGATATGAAATTTATGATGTTGACTTTTTTACCTCATATTGCATTACGCGAATTAAGTAGGTATAATAATTTTGAAAGAATTAATGCTAAAATTTTCTTGGAATATATTATTTAACTAAAAAAAAATAACATTGATCTGATTTCTCAATCTCAATTTCATTATTATATTGGGTAAGGATAAGCATTTTGTTTCAAAAATTAAGATTAAAATAGCAGACATGTATTTGAATTTGGTAAAAAAACGTATTTTTTGTTGTTTTAGAGATAAAGATAGGAAGGTCACATGTAGAGTTAAAATAAATTACTGTTTACCAACACAAACTCTTTATTTTTTTCGCACTAACAATTATTTATGAAAAAAAGCTTGTATTTATTAAATGTACCATCATGAAATAGACAGAAATCAATCATTAATCAATTAGCGTAAAAAAAAACTGGGAAAATGTGGGTACCTAATAATAATACCTCTGTCTGTGTCTTTTTTTTATAGAAGCTGCCATAATACCCGTTGGCAGACGGCCTGGGTAAGTCACACACTGGATAACCCCTGTGCCCTTAGGTATAAAAAGGTTATTATATGATGGTATGATGTACCTATATCTATGTATGTTGTTAGATTAGAAAGAATAGTAACTAAATAACAAGTAAAAGTAAAGATACCGCAAATTAAGTTTAAATTACTGTTATTTTACAAACTATATGAGATATCCTTGAAAACAAAAGATTTCTTGCGCATTAATTGGTAAAAAATATCGACTCCTCGGCATCACAAACCGGTCTTCGACCATTTTGATCAACACATACGACTGACGTTTGCTAACAACACTTTAAAAAAACTTCCTTTATGTATTAATTACATATAAAATAAGATAATTCCACGTTTATATACAACGAACACAACACATAAGTTTTTTGTCGCAATCTTACCATTTTCATAGGAACTTTCCCGAATTTATAACGACACAAACACTCACAAACACTAAAGTCTTTTTTTATTATTAGCGGCTAGCGCCCCTCGCAAAAGAATCTGCAAGAATGACGAAAGAAAATCATAGCACTATATCTTAGAGGTCAAGTTTACGATAGCCTGTTAAAGGAAAGAGAGACAAATAGCTATACGTTATTAGAGTGAAAAGGATGAATGGGTTTTGTCAACCGCGTCACATCATTAATGTAAGTTTAAGTGAGGGTGTGCGCACACGCAGGTTAAATCATAATTTGAAGTGATTTGGAATATTTTATTGAAGTGCATTGTGTGCTCAAACCTTATGTCGTCAGTGTGGGATTTTCTTTGCATCCGTAAATAAAAATCAACGCCATCTAGTTTCAAACTTCGGCAAGCTTGTACTACGAATAGAAACCTAGTGATGACTGTCAATGAGAATCATCCAAATTATGAATAATTTACTTACGGGAAACACACAAACATTAATCATTATGTGATATTATGTAATTTAATAACATTGGACTTAGTTATTCGTTAAATAATTTTTAATGATTGGAAGGAAATGTACGACTTAATTACTTAAAAATAAATACGTCATATATTCTCGAAACTGCATCTGTGGACAACGATTATAATATTTAATTTAAGGCCAGGGAAAAAATAAAATACTCGCTCTCGAATGGTTCTGTACAATTATCTATATAAATATATATAGCACCGACTAAAAGCGTGTCGAACCACGCATAAGATAGGGTTCCGTAGTTACCCATAAAAGCCTCTATAAATCAAAACAAAAACTAATACTTAGGCCAAAAAATGGTTTTAGCAACCTCTCAATGTTTTTCAAAGAATCTGATGATACCCCACACTCCGGGGTAGACGCAAAAAGAAAAACACAAATTCTGTTACCGTGTAGGGCATACTTAAAAAAAAATTATACATCATTTTCTTTTAGCACTTTGTGAACGTGGTAAATACACATATCCATGCAAAGTTTCATGTTTCTAGCGCTCACCGTTTAGGAGGAAACCTGAGGACAGACGGACGGACAGGCATCATGAAACTATAAGGGTTCCGAAACATTTACTATAGAACCCTATAAAGTCGTATTCGACAACCGTGTTGCTCTATGCCCATAAATGAAAACCTATTTCCCCTGGTCACGCCAATACGCGTGAACGGCTGGACCGATTTCACTACTTCTTTTTTTTGTGTTTGGTATTGTCAGGAGAAGGTTCTTGAAAAATCTAAGAAAATCGCGCCGATAATTAAAACAATAAAGAATTTACTTAACAACAGCAACGGCAAGCCTATTATATCTTTCAGTGTCTACCGGAGGCGCTCAGCAATGGAAGTAGGTGCGGCCGCGGATTAAAAAAAAAAGACCGATGTTACAAACATGCAATCTCTACGGTACAGAGTAGATCTACCTATTTTGTGTAGTAGAAACCAACTACTCCAACTGTTTATGTCTTCAAGAAGAAAGTGAAGAAACACTATCTCGCTTCCCTTCGTTAACTATTTGTATGTTAATATATGTATCTTTATGATAAGTTAATATGTATGTATTTGTGTATTTATGTAGTTATAGTGTATGTAAGTTTTACACCCATAACGCTAAGACGGCGTACCTTTGCCAGTCTGCTCCGGTGCTTCGGCTCTCTTATCCAGGACGATGGGGAAATCGATCGTACAGTGAAGCACAGAATTGACGCAGGGTGGATGAAATGGCGGCAGGTCAAAGCCACTATATGCGACCCCCAATTTCCTCCGAAACTTAAGGGGAAAATTTACAAGACTGTCGTCAGACCTGCCGTCCTGTATGGACATTCATGTTTGGCTGTAAAAGCGACGGATGAAAGAAAACTGCATATAGCAGAAATGGCAATGTTAAGATGGATGTGTGGTGTAACAAGGATGGATAGAGTAAGGAACGAGTATATTAGAGGAAGTTTGAAAGTTGCCCCAATGAATGAAAAAGTGAGAAGCGAACGGCTAGCATGGTATGGACATGCTATGAGAAGAGAGGAAAGTAGCGTGGTAAGAAAGGTGCAAAGTATGAATGTAGATGGCTTGAGAACTCGAGCTAGGCCCAAGAAAAGATAGATGGAATGCGTAAGAGAGGATACGACCAGGAAAGGAGTGACTGAGGAGATGACGTATGACAGGGATGTATGGAAGATAAAAACATGTTGCGCCGACCCCAATTAATTGGCATAAGGGCAGGCAGATGATGATGACAGTGTATGTGAGTTTATTAACCTTAAGTTTACAACCGTACTAACCTGCACACACACCAGCACCTGATTGAACTCGCTTCTCCTGTCCTAGGCCCATTGGAAGAGATCTCTTCAGAGATCAGTGGAGCCTTTGTATACATGTATATACTCGTAATATTTCCATTCACATTTTATTTTATTTTATTTTATTTTATTTTTTATTTTATTTTATTTTATTTTGTTAACTTTCTATAATATTCATGAATATTATATAAGGTAGACTTAGGTAGGTATAAGGCTACCTAAGTCTTGTTAAGCTGTAGTTAGTAAGTCCTAATTCCCCTCTGACGCAAGAAGTTTACCTTTACTTGTTAGTCTACCCATTACAAGCAACACAACATTTAATGTAAATATTATAGACTAGTCCTGCCCAAGACTATAGTTTTTGTGATTCATATTGTAAAATAATATAAGAAAAAGTTAGCATACTTCACTGCTTAAAAATATTTTAATTGATTGGCATCAGAGCCCCTGTGTCTAAACGTAATTGCAAACTTACGCACAGCCTACAATAGTAGTTAGTTCCTCAACTACCGGTAGATGGCGCTCTGGCGACGCCGTAAGTCGCGATAGTAACACAATGTGATCACAAAATTAGATGTCTTGGGCTAGTGGTGTCTTGGTCAGTTGGTAGAACGTTCCTCCTGGAAAGGGATCAGTCACTGGTCGAGTCCAGCCCAAGACTATTCAAAAGCAGGCTAGAAGGGTTGCGTGCTGCGGGGCCTTTGCCCCATAGCACGCAACCAGATTCACTCACTGACGCGGGATAAAACCCAACCCCAACGACGCGGGATACTCATCCCGACCAAACCACCGCAGAGACCACAGTGGTGGTCAAAGTCCGCCGGGCGCCACTGGAAATACCTGTTTGTAACCAGAGACGCCTGGCAACGGACGTTAGAGCGGCCGCGGCCTTAGGCCGCGAAATTTAAAAAAAAAAAAAAAAAAAGCCCAAGACTATAGTTTTTGTGATTCATATTGTAAAATTATATTAGAAAAAGTTAGCATACTTCACTGCTTATAAAATATATTAATTATAGACTAGCTGATCATATAGTTGATTATATAGTTTTTCGTTCCCGATTCCCATGGGAACACATTACCGGGATAAAAAGTAGCCAATGTTACTCAGGGATAATGCAGCTAATACTAGTTTAAGAATATTAAAAGAAAAAAAATCGGTTCAGTAGATACGGAGCCTATTCAATTTAAACAAACAAACACTTAAATATTTCTTACATTTTAAATAAACTCACTTGTACGAGAGTGGATTGAAAAGTAATCGGCCTAACCAAGAAAATAAATACATAATAAATGAAATATATTTTTATTTTTCAACGTAATCACCATCAAGTTCAATGCACTTTTGCCATCTTCCCTTCCAAGCATTTAGCCCGTTGAAACAAAATTATTCTTCCTTAGAGTCAAAATATGCGTCTACTGCTGCTTTGACCTCGTCATTTGTCAAAAATACTTTGACCTCCCAAGTGCTTTTTTAGGTTAGGGAGCAAAAAAAAGTCTGACGGTGCCAGATCAGGTGAATAAGGTGGATGCGGTAACAGTTCAAAGCCACAGTTGTGAATTTCTGCCATTGATTGGACAGACGTGTGAACACGAGAGTTATCTTGATGAAACAGGACTTTTCTTCTGATCATTCCTGGACGTTTTTCTTTTATTTCTTCTCGTAAACGACGTAGTAAGGTGCAGTAATAATCAGAGTTTATAGTCTGACCCCTTCCTAGATAATCGACCATAATCACTCCCTCCGAGTCCCAGAATAAGCCATCACCTTACTTGCCGACAAAATCGACTAAGCCTTTTTGGGGGGTGGTGAACCAAGTCTTTTCCACTGTTTTGATTGTTGTTTTGTTTCCGGTGTACAGTAATGAACCCATGTTTCGTCCGTAGTAACAAAACGATTCAAAAAATCACATTCATCAGCTTCAAATAACTCCAAACAGTCGCGTGCAATAGTCAATCGCATCCTTTTTTGCTCAACTGAAATCGCGGAACCCACCTCGCAGACACCTTGTGGAAACCCAACACGTTGACTATTATGTTTTGAGTACGTTCATAAGAGATGCCTAAATCTCGGCTATCTCTCTAATTTTCAATCTGCGGTCTCCCACAATTAAGTCGAGTATTTTTTTAACATTTTCGTCAGTAGTGGACGTCGAAGGCCTTCCAGAGCAGGGTTCGTCTTTCACACTCTCTCTACCACGCTTGAATTCTGCTATCCATTTTTTGACGGATGAATATGAAAGAGCGCAATCCCCTAATGTACTGGCCATATCATCATGGATGGCTTTTGATGACAGCCCCTTCTTATGGAGGTAGTTAATGACGGCACGCTGCTCGATTTGCTCCATTTGCGGAAATGATGTCAGATTGCTTTGTTAATAAATTTATAATATTAAAACTAATTATCGCACACGTTTCAAACTTCACACAATTAACAGGTTTGAACTGAACTAAATAATGTGGGTAGATTTGATTTTTACTAATTGGATCAGTGTTAGGCCGACTACTTTTCAATCCACCCTCGTATATTTAAAATTTAAAATCCTGACCTGTTGAAGATGCCATATATTTAGCAAAACCGGTCACGATTTTAGATCTATATATAGAAATGGGGATTGTACCCCCCCTTAGCTCTCGAGAACTGCTTATGCTCCAATGATGGTTGACCCCTCTATGGATAGCCCTCGATCTGGAGGCAAGCCAAAATATCGAAAATTTAACCTAGCCCTAAGGGGTCAAAAGTTATAGGCCAAAACCTATGGCGTGGTGCGGCGCGAAGTACCGCACAAGACACCCAAAGCTGGGCATTAACTCGTTAATTCGTTAATTAACGAACTTAACATTTCGAGTAACGGATTAACTTTTAAGTTAACTTAAAAATATGTTAACGGACCCGTTAACTTCCGTTAAACTTCCCCAAGTCCGTTAATCGTTAATCCAGCTCCCGTGTTCGCCTTGTGTCCAGTCACACTGCGACCAGACGTCGCAATGTTCGCTTGTCCCAAAGACTACGTAACTATGATTACAGTCAGCTTCAGAGAAAAGGAACCCCCCTTGATAATGACATGAAAGCATTAAAGTTTTTTGAATCATTGTGTATATGGCATGTTGGTCTAGTGGTTATGACCGCTGCTTTGTGGACACGGCAACCGAGGTTCAAATCCTCGGACACAAGTTCTTTTTTTATTCATGTAATTATTTTTTTATTTTCTTAAGCACTTTTTGTTAATTCATATTTAAGGAATCAAATTTTATAGTAGGTATGAGGTTTGTAAGTAAAGATAGGCTTGGCTTATTGCATAAACAATATTAATTTATTTCTCGAATTACATTTCTAGGTTTTTTTCTTTCCTCTTTCCATTCCTGGTTGAGTATACAGTTTTTCTATCTGAGTTAAATTGGGGTTACTTATTTTTAAATTTTACCTGACCTAAATTTATTGACAAAATACTATACCCTAAGTGAAGTATAAAATGTTTACTTAATATACTGAATATCGCCGCGTCACATGACTCACGAATGACGTCACGTGATGCGATCGTTCGCCTTTTTTTTGCATGTTCATATTAATTTGTAATTTTCTGATATTTTTCGTCTTTCGGCTCAATTGTATACCAAGATACAATTTACTCACAAAAAAATACCACATTAATTTATGTGCTGTTTGAGGATACGAACTCGCATCTCCAGCGCCAGCCGATCACCTAGGCCGTGCCTTATACCACTAGGCTATCGGTTCACTTGATAATAATGGCGAAAATATGAATAGCATTACTCCTTTTATCGAACAAAGTTGATTACGGTGTAATTTTCTAGACCTTAAGGTTTAAATTTCAACTTCCACCATATGTGATAATAATAACTGCTCAATAGACTAAAAGATAAGGTTGAAATTAGTATAGATTTCTCGTTTAGTTCAATAGATTACGCTTGATACAGCTTGTTGCACTACCGTCATGTTTTATTTCAAAAACTTATCTGCTGTATGAGCTGCGGCTATAGTATTATAATATCTGTGACAGCGCGCTAAGGTTGCAATTAGAATACTTCTTTGCCTTATTTACTAAACTGTGATTGAAGGTAACTTTATAATTCGTGGTAATTTGCATTGGTGTTAATCCTCCTCGTAATATTATTCAATTTATTAAGTTTTTGATGAGTTTTATGAGTAAATTGAAAGTATGGTTCGATTAACAAAATTTTTGAAAGCTAAAATTATTGTTCTCTGGAAGCAAGAACAAAGCATAAAGAAAATAGCACGAGATATGGGCATAACGGTAAGAGTTACGATAAAAATATACTATATACCTATTTATCATCACATATTTATCATGTTACATTTTCATTTACAAGTTAGTTTTTTGGAATTTCTTTTATTTATTATCATTTTCATTAGAAAGAGAAATACAGTGCATAGATGGATTCGAAGGTATCAAGCGACGGGTGATATAAAATGTGAACGCCAAGGACCTCGCCCAGTTGCTTACACTCATGAATCAGAGCGGCACCGTGATATCTCAGTGGCACCCTTCAAAACTACGCGCTCAAGTGCTGAAACTTTTGGAGTGTCGCTGAGTACTGTTCGACGACATCTACATGCTGCGAATATCCATAATTATAAGCCAGCCCGAAAGATTCAACTTACTGACGATCATCATACCAACCGAGTAAATTTTGCGACTCGTTATTTAAATTTCGACTGGGAAAACGAAATTGTTATATTTACCGACGAAAAATGCTTCAAGTCAGATAGGGATGGCCGAAAAATTTTATGGAGAAGAAGTGGCCAACAGTTCAACCCTAAAAACGTATTAGACTTGAGAACAAGCGGGCGGTTAACATTAGGTAAGTAAATGATTATATTCTTTAACATAAAATAAATTAATATTAACATAAAACTAATACATACATATATCAATATATATATATATTATATATTTCTAATTATTATTGCTGCTGACATTGATTTACATATTGCAACAGATTTGAAAAGGTTTATTATTTTAGGTTACTGGGGATGGATGTCAATGGGCCCCGGTGAGCTAGTGGAAATAGGTGGCCGCATGAACAGTGAGCGATACCTTCAAGGTGTTGAATGACGTAATGCTGCCTTCAGTGCGGGTCGCATATCCAGAAGGACAAATTTACCTGGTTCAGGATAACTCTTCAGTGCATCGGTCCCGAATTGTGCAAGACTGGCTAAATGCACAAGAAGATATAACGGTGTTTGAGTGGCCGGCTAAAAGCCCGGATCTTAACCCTATAGAAAACTTATGGGTTCAGATGGTTTTAAACTGGGACTCAAGTGAAATAAAGTAAAAAAAGAAATTGGATGTTGAGGTAAACAGAACTTGGGAACTAATGCGAAATAGTGCCGCATGTTTTAATATGGTGTCGGGGATGAAAAGTCGTCTTCAAGAAGTGATAGACAGTGAGGGCCATCCTCTCCGTTATTAATGCAGTTTATCGATTCTTACCCAGGACAAATCTTTGTGTCCTTATTAATCTAAAAAAAATATTTAAAATAAGTATTATATCCGTTGTCTAGTATCCATATCACATTAAGGTGCTTATTTTAGGCTAGAGGACGCTGTGTATAAAGTGTCCTAACATTCATAATAATAATATTATATTATTAATACCTAATCCCATTACAAGTTATTGTTTACAAGTTTAGTAATCTTCTAATGTGTTAACGATGCACCATCTGACCTCACATATTTTTCTAATGTTGTGTTAAAAGGGTTACCTACTTATCAGAAAATGTGATCAAAGAGGAAGATGTATATTGCTATACTGTTATAGTTTAGCATGTTGGTTCTTTCTTTGTGATTCGCAGGAACAAATAACATTTCATTTTTCAACCATTCTTTTATATTCAAAGATTATACAGAGTGTAAAAAATTAATGTTTGCAACTTTAAATAAATAAGTAACTAAATATTGTAGTTATGTTTCTAGAATTATCCAATATTAAGTAAACATTTTATACTTCACTTAGGGTATTGTATTTTGTCAATAAATTTAGGTCAGGTAAAATTTAAAAATTATTAACCCCAATTTAACTCAGATAGAAAAACTGCATACTCAACTAGGAATGGAAAGAGGAAAGAAATAAACCTAGAAATGTAATGCGAGAAATAAATTAATATTGTTTATGCAATAAGCCTAGTTTTTCTTACAAACCTCATACCTACTATAAAATTTGATTCCTTAAATATGAATTAACAAAAAGTGCTTAAGAAAATAAAAAAATAATTATATGAATAAAAAAAGAACTTGTGTCCGAGGATTTGAACCTCGGTTGCCGTGTCCACAAAGCAGCGGTCATAACCACTAGACCAACATGCCATATACACAATGATTCAAAAAACTTTAATGCTTTCATGTCATTATCAAGGGGGTTCCTTTTCTCTGAAGCTTACTGTACAAACGGCAAAAGCCTAAAAATAATAGTTTCACTAATTTGTGTTTTTCGTCCAGAACGCAACTAGTATATCATCCAATTGAACTGCACTCCACACGTTGGTGGAGTGCTCAGTGGGGGCGAGTCAACGCCGGGACCTCGTAGTGGGCGGCGTGGATACCCTCTCGCTGGAAACTATGCTTGCGGTCGTGTCCTACTGCGAGCAAGTCATGCTCGCGAAGGAGGCGGTCGAGAGGGAGAAGGAGCGTACCCTCCCCGCTGAGTTCCGCAGGGCTCCACAGATTCATTTACGCCCAGGACCATCGTAATAATTTTGTTCTATCACTTTGTCGGCGTAGTACTCGTATATACACAAATACAAGTAGCCATTTATTTTTTAATTCCGCGAGACCACGTCCGCTGCTACGCCTGGTGGATTTTAGCCACCTGTGTGGCCTCTGCGCTGGGGTTTGGTCGGGTTTTATCCTGCGTCGTTAGGGTCGGGTTTTATCCCGCGTCGGTGAGCGAAACTGGTTGCGTGCTGCGGGACCGCGGCCACTCAGCATACGACCCTTCTAGTCTGCTTCTGTAAGGATGGCTGGTGGCTATCCCACCGTCTTCAGACCCCGATCATGGAGGTCTATGGTCTTTTGCGTAGGGAAGCCTGCGGCACCCTCGCCGCACACATCCGGAACTCAGCGGGGAGGGTAGTTTTCCACACCCTCCGGTCGCCTCCTTCGCGAGCGCGACTTGCTCGCAGAAGGACACGGCCACGTACCACCTATTCGCGCTGGAGACCATGGCCTAAAGCATAGTTTCATGCTAGAGGGTATCCACGCCCAGACCTACTACGAGGTCCCGACGCTGACTCGCCCACGCTGACCACTCCACCATCGTGTCACTCCACAGTGTCTTCGTCAGAGACCTCGCAGTGTTGACACTGGGGTGTAACCTCACGATGCATGCGAAACAGGTACTTGCCGAAGCATCCATGCCCGGTAATGATCTGCGTCGCACGATACGTGAGGTCACCGTGTTGCTTCTGCAACCACTCGTCCATGATCGGTCTCACCCGCGATGGTGGGGGTTCTCCACCTTGGTCGCTCAAATACACATAGCCATGCACAGTTCCATGTTTACCGTTTGGGAGAAAACCCGAGGGCGGACGGACAGACAGATAGACGGACCGACATGACGAAACTGAAATTTATTAGTTTAATTTCTTTAATTATCTTTTTCTATTATTTATTATTGTATTCACAAAATCATGTTGTAAGTAATATATTTATACGTATATCCTGTTTCTATTTCAGAAAACGCGTTTACACTTTCCTCTTCTCGTTTCAATATTATCTATCTTCTCTATATATCTAAGGTCTGCTGGAAGAAAAGCCACTACTGGCTTAAGCACGCCTTTGTACATATTGTTATTGTCTGGTATGTGTTTTGTAAATTTGTACAATTTTGAATAAAAAAAAGAAACTGTAAGGGTTCCGAGACTTGAACTACGGAACCCTAAAACAGTATAATATCAATATTTCAGGGGACTCTCATAGAATAAACGTATTGTTTGCCTATTTTTAGTACGGTTTTGTTGTTTCTAACCTGTTAACTTCCAGAACCAACAGTGCAATTTTTATTACGTGTTAACGGATTAACGTTAACATGCGTTAAAATTTCTAAAAAGTAACGCATTAACTTTTAACGAAGTTAACTTTTTCAGTAACGGATTAACGATTAACGAAGTTAACTATTTGATTAACGGTCCCAGTTATGAAGACACCCTACTAGTAATAAAGGAAATTGTGGAATGTATTAGTGAGTTTATTCAAAATGTATTAAGTATTATAAGTTCCACCAAGTGCCGACAATCGAAAAAATAAATAATACAAATATTTCTTCTTAATAAGTGACTTCTAATTATGCAGGAGGTTCTAAGTCGACTGTACGTTTTTATTTATGTTAACTGTATCTTTCAACTTATAAATAAAACCACCATTTCAATTTGGTGGTACCATTTCTGTAATTGAAGTTCTTTTTAATACTTACTAGGCATTATAGGAAGGTAGTCTAATTAGTAATAAGTACCTACCTACCTACGTACTTATTACTAATTAGAAAAGCCGTCAAAGAAATTCCATAAAACGATTAGTTAATTTGGTGATCAATTTGTCAATAATTTTCCATTAAAATGAAATATGTAATTTAGTCATGTCAATTGGGGGTTCCCTTTCTAAGAGCATAATAGCAGCGTCGACTACCGTTACTACTGTCGACTACTGTTACTTGTTATTAAATTGCGGAAAATTATGAAAGAATATTTGGTCAGGTGATCTTTATCACCAGGGAGCGTAGATTTCCATAGGCGATTCTTTCGAGTGCGTGCTTACCTGGGGCGCTTGGCATTGGAAAATAGGGAGGCCCCGGCCTTGGTCCGCGGAATAAAACAGAAAAGTATTTAATCTAAATACTTAATAATAATGCAATTTAAAATAAAATCGGGCAAGTGCGTGTCTGGCTACGTATAGAAAAGGGTTCCGTAGTAACCCATAATAGCCTCTATAACTCCGGAGCCAACAAAGTTATCTGATCCGTAATAGTTTTCCTTTAAAGTTCATTACAATGGACTGCCATCATAATTTTTTTAAGATTTTTCGAGCCTGCCGTTTGCTTTTAGAGGCGAGATACGCTTTATTTTAACAAACAAGTGGGCTATAAAGTCGTATATCTCGCAAATGGATACCTAAATAAAAAAATTCACTTAGCAACCTCTTAATGTTTTTAAAAGACTTATCTTATCTAAGTATACCCACCCTACTACACTATGGTAGACGCGAGACAAATACTAATCCCCACTTTACGTGTAGGGTGGCACAAAAAAAATTATTTTCATAACTTTATTATTGCACTTTGTCGAAAAATTTCATTTTTCTAGCACTAACTGTTTGTAAGGTAAGACGGACGGACATGACGAAACTATAAGGGTTCCGAGACTTGAACTACGGAACCCTAAATACCATGTTTATTTAGAAACATTTACGTATTTATTTTTATTTCCAACCCCATTACGCGCGAAAAGAGGATCCATTGAAAAATTTAAATGCTGGCTGAATAGGGAAATGAAACAAAGTATGGGATATGAGGTAACGAGCTAAATGAATGGCAGTTGTCATGGAAACGGATGGATATAGGTTGAAAGGTGTCGGGGAGTGACAACCCTGATGTGATTAGGCGGACAGGTGACATGGCTTGTGGGGTGCACATTAGTAAGGTCGAATGAAAGGTAAGAACCCACAGTTTTATACAGAGTTTGAAAATCTGTCGGTTTAATGTAATGCTGATTGATCGGGGACGTTTTGTTTGTAAAATGCTTGTTTAAGCATCTAATATTTTGTGTATGGGAAAAGTTATTAAGTTAATACAACCCACACACTGCGCTTTCACTGCCTACATGACTGTCGGTTGTGGGTAGGACGACTGCTAGCTCAGAGGTCCCGGGTTCGATCCTGGGTCGAATCGAGTCAAATCTTTGTATGACCTGAAAATATTTATTTCGAAGTTCGTATGTTTTTCCATATTTATTAAGTAGGTATAATTTGCTTGATAAAGAACGCAATCTGCAATGTATTAACTAGTATTCAACATTGTCCTTCTTTTTTCGCATCCGGCCCTACTTCCATTGGCACGCGCCCCAGGTACACACTTGGAAGAACCCCCTGTGGCGCCAGCGAACTTTGGCCACCTATGTGGCCTCTGTCTGGTGGTAGGTCGGGTTTTATCCCGCATATATGGGGTCGGGTTTTATTCCGCATCTTTCGGTTGGAGCCCCACAGAACGCAACCCTTCTGGCCTGCTTCTGTTATGACGGTGGACTGCTATCCCACCGTACTCAGGCCCCGATCACGGAGGTCGATGGTCCTGCGCGTAGATAAGTCTGTGGCGCCTTGGCCGAAGACTTCGGAACTTAGCGGGGAGTGCTTACGAGCAGCAGGACACAGCCACATTCCACCTAGTCCCGCTGGATGAGAGAGTATCCACGTCCAGACTCTCGACGAGGTCCCGGCGTTGATTCTTGTATGAATCCGTTACAATTCGAGAATTAAATAATTTTAACTTGGAACCATGCTATACAGTGAAACTTGTTATAGCAGCATTAAAGTACAGAGACTTGAAAAAGTTGTGCTTAGACGGGACAATCCCTAAACGGTTTCATAAAGATTATTTAGAAATGCCATACAGTGGTATGAAAAATGATTTTTTGATAGAGACGGACGAAGAAGATAAAGAATTTAACGAAGATGATGACAAAATCGAATCTGTTGAATAGCCTACATCCTTCCATCCATTAACGTCTCTTACTTAGTAATTCTAAGTAGGAGACGTTAATATAATAATATACAATATAATAAATGATTAAGAAAATAAATATAAAGAGAGATAAGTGGAAACAAGTAATTTTGTTTAGAATGTTCGTATGTGATTATTTTGTGCTTATTTTGTTCTAATTATAAATCAATGTGCCATACATAACTGTTCGCTAGTTATCAGTGAGATACTGTGACGATATTACGTAGTAGACGTTTTTTTGTATTTTATTATTTTTTATTATTATTTATTTTTTAGCAGTAGGTCTTGCTAATTATCTTGTAAAAGTAGAAGAACTATAATAATATATTATTATTATAGGTGGACGTTGATTACCATAATTTTGTGTTACCTAGAGGTATAGGAACACTATTATAGTTATAGCTGTGTTAAGTCAATTTAAAAGAAAATCTTTTGTTTATAAATACTAAATTTTAGTTTTATATTGTCGAAGTCTGTTAAGTTATTATTATAAGACGGTTATTGTTTTCAAGCTTTATTAATCGCTTAGCTTAGCTAAAATTCTTTTTTTATGTTCATGATTTCATTATGTAGAATTGTAGAATTAAGTTTGATTTTATAGTATATTTCTTAGAATTTACGATGAATAATTTGGTAAATCATGTTAAAAAACTGAAATATTAAGAAAAAATAATAAAAACTTTTATTTTGTACCACATTTACTACATAAATAATCTTTCCTTAGATAAAATTTGTCTTTTAATACAAAATGTGCTGTATTAAAATAATTATGATTTGTTTTTACTACGTTCTACAACAAAGGATAAGGTAGAAAAACTTCCAAAAAATGTAGTAGAAGCCGGACAGCTTTATTAATTTGTGTAGTAAAAGCCATGCTATCTCTAAAACTATGAAACCTACGTTATTTTGGCTTTCTGGGTATTAAGCTACTCAAAAACTTAAGAATAATGATCTATAGTTGATTATTATAGCTTCAATATTTCCAGAGATTATGGCTGTAGAAATTTTTACAAATTGGTTTTTTGCTCGTCCTGTAAATTATAGGTTTTGGCTTTTACAACATTTGTTGCTCAAAGGGTCGATATAGTGTCTTTCTCAACATTAATTGACATTACTTTTTGTAAACTTTTTGTTGAAAAATTGATGTAAAAACCATATTTAAAAATACCATGCTTATATGACAAAAATTCCGCTAAAATATACTTTGTGGTTGTATGACATGTTGTTGTATAACCCAAACAAAGAATACATGTGTCTTTTATAACATACATTTTGGACATTTATTCTCCAAATTAGTCATTACGACAAATTAAAAATAAATCAGACGCTTTTGAACCCGGAGGTAAAAGCCATGGTTTTTGGAATTTGAACATTTTAAATATACAGACCGATAGAGCGCGCGAAACTGATTACAGATGCGTTAAAAAGTAATTTTGCCAAAAATGGCTTTTACGATATTTGTTGCTCAAAGGGTCGTTATATCTGTTTCCTACTTACTTAATGAATAATGGCAAGATTTCAATTAACAACTAAACAGTATTCGATGACCAATTATCTGGATCTACCATATTGGCTGACCACAACCACATTGTTTATACAGCTTTAGTTCTTTATATACTGGATTTGTTTTACAAAATTGTAGCAGCCAACAAGTTTCCTCATTCAATTAATGCTAAGCAAAACTCACTTCTATTTTCTAAGTTTAGAGTAGAAATTAATTTGTTAACGGTATTTGCAGAAATAAAGTTTTGAGTAATCCGTACAAAGGATATTGGGTTCTGGATATATATCTTTAAAGTGTGTTTTACTACAGCCCTGGTATTATAGTTCGCCCGCTAATCAGTCTGATCGGATACTTCTATCCATCTTAGACTGTCGATAGAATATTAGTGGAACAATTTTAGTGATGGGAATTACTATTAAAGTATCGACAATTAAACAATTTGATAAAGAATATGTACAATGAATGAAACTACATTAAAAAACCACAAAAACAGACTTTCAATTACTGGAATGGGAACCAAATAACTAGGTATGCAATGCATTATGCTGTTGCAATAATTGACCTCCTAAACGACTGGACTGATCTTTATGAATTCAGATACGAGTATATGCACTCACGGTGATGGTCTCTATGACCGTGCCAAATTTCAAAAAGATCGGTCCAGTCGTTTAGGAGGAGTTCGATCACGAACGAAATACACGAGTCGCCTAAGAAAGAGCTTCGCTTCGCTCAGCTCAATTATTGAAATGGGACTCCATTGGCAGCAGTTGCTTTCAATTTAAAAAGTTTTAAAAATTGTTCACCTAGTCGAAAGATACGTATGAGGTACTTAACTAGTAAACATAGAAAATATTCGAAATGAGAACCTTTTCCTTTTTTGAAATCGGTTAAAAGGTTGTTAATTACACGTGTGGTATGTTATGAACACCTGGGGTCCAAGTCATCTTGTCCTGACTGAGACTTATTTTGATTTGATTCTTGGCATTTTTGGCGTCTAGTGAACGAAAAATAATCAAAAATGTGATTATTATCCTGTATACAATTACCTTCTTTTACAGATTTAGATGTTTACTCCATTTATAGAACAACATGTAACATGTTGTTCTATAAATGGATAGAACAACATGTAACATGTTGTTCTATAAATGGAGTAAACATCTAAATCTGTAAAAGAAGGTAATTGTATACAGGATAATAATCACATTTTTGATTATTTTTCGTTCACTAGACGCCAAAAATGCTTTTTGCATATGCATTTTATTTTGTACCACATTTACTACATAAATAATCTTTCCTTAGATAAAATTTGTCTTTTAATACAAAATGTGCTGTATTAAAATAATTATGATTTGTTTTTACTACGTTCTACAACAAAGGATAAGGTAGAAAAACTTCCAAAAAATGTAGTAGAAGCCGGACAGCTTTATTAATTTGTGTAGTAAAAGCCATGCTATCTCTAAAACTATGAAACCTACGTTATTTTGGCTTTCTGGGTATTAAGCTACTCAAAAACTTAAGAATAATGATCTATAGTTGATTATTATAGCTTCAATATTTCCAGAGATTATGGCTGTAGAAATTTTTACAAATTGGTTTTTTGCTCGTCCTGTAAATTATAGGTTTTGGCTTTTACAACATTTGTTGCTCAAAGGGTCGATATAGTGTCTTTCTCAACATTAATTGACATTACTTTTTGTAAACTTTTTGTTGAAAAATTGATGTAAAAACCATATTTAAAAATACCATGCTTATATGACAAAAATTCCGCTAAAATATACTTTGTGGTTGTATGACATGTTGTTGTATAACCCAAACAAAGAATACATGTGTCTTTTATAACATACATTTTGGACATTTATTCTCCAAATTAGTCATTACGACAAATTAAAAATAAATCAGACGCTTTTGAACCCGGAGGTTTTGGGTGCAAAGGGGCTCTACCAACATCTATAGGGCCCCAGCGACCTCACCTGCTAGTGGCGCACCTGCTGATAAACGGACGAGGCTCGTTAATTTACGGTACCTATGGAGTGGCTTCGGCCCCTACGTGGGTACCAGGTGGTACAACAGTGTTGGTCCGGGGGGGTACCACCGTGCAGCTGTGCTAAAGCCCCCCAAGTAACCCAGCCCAGGCTGGGTTGCGTTAGGGGTTCAGCAGCTGCACCGCCGGGCCCGGGGCGATGTATGGTGCAGCAGGCATGGGACCAGTGGGGGCGAAACGGAGTCTAGTGTGGGTGGTGTGGGTCGATTCGCCGGCCAGGGAGACCCTTAGCAACGGCGTTGCCGCGGCCGCCCGCAACACAGTCATGGGGCCCGCCTGGGGCCAACCACCCCAGGAGGCTGCCCCACATGTTGCGCATAATCCTGATGTGGGATCGCCGCTCCGGGTGGTAACCGGTGTGGGGTAGCGGCGGCCTTGCATCAGGGGGGTTTGGGAGCCCTTCCGTCCGGCGGGTCGGCTCCGACCTAACCACACGGTTCTAGACAAAGCTAGCCCCTGCGCTTTGTCACTTACTGCTGCACCAAATGTCGCCCTGTCTTCACGCTTCTTCTTCAAAATCTACAATGGCAGTGCAACAAAAAAGAAATAAACGTTACACAGCGGCCCTAGGAAACCCCACAACTTCACATTTCGAGGTGGAGTTCACTAACGTCCGTGGACTCCATGCGAACCTCGATACCGTCCACCACCACCTTGAGACGGCACGGCCCGCTGTGATGTTCCTCACGGAGACACAAATACGCCGCCCTGACGACACGTCTTACCTGTGTTACCCCGGCTATGTCATCGAGGAACAATTTCGAGACAAAGCCGGGGTGTGCGTGTTCGTTAAGGCGGATGTTTGCTGCCACCGGTTGCGCTGCCTAGACAACCCCTCCAATTCCGTCCTTTGGCTGCACGTAGACCATGGCTCTATGAGCCAGATCTACGTGTGCGTCTACCGATCCCACACAGGGGATTCTGAGACAACAAAGCTCTTCCAGTACCTCAGCGAGACGGCTGATGAAGCGCAGGTGCGGTTCCCGAACGCTGACCTAGTGTTTCTGGGGGACTTCAATGGCCATCACATTGAATGGCTGGGGTCCCTCAAGACTGATCATGCGGGTAGAGCCGCCCATGCGTTCGCTCTCTCCCACGGTCTGACCCAGATGGTATGCGGGATCACCCGGATACCAGACAGGTCAGATCACGCGCCCGCTCTGCTGGATCTACTGCTGACGAGTCGCCCAGCCCAGTACAGTGTTTCGGTAGGAGCCCCACTGGGTAGTTCCGACCACTGTGTTGTTCACGCTGGCATGAAGGTGTCACCTCCTGCACGTCCTGTGCAAACGTCACGACGACTATGGCACTACTCGTCAGCGGATTGGGACGGTCTACGCGATTATTTTGCGTCCGTCCCCTGGAGCCAGCGCTGCTTTGTAGGAAAGGCTCCTTCGGATAGTGCTTCTGCTATTGCTGGCGAGATCAGTTTAGGGATGGATTATTACATCCCTTTCACTGATGTCGCCAGTATCCGCAGAGCCCGTCCCTGGTTCGGGCGAGATTGTGCCAAAGCTGTTCGACAAAAACAGTCGGCATATCGCGCCTGGATCAGGGCCCGGGCTGTGCGCGACCCAAACGTGGGCCACCTCAAAGCAGCGTACAACCGGGCCACAAAGTCGAGTAAGAGGGCCTTTAAGAGAGCGGATGCCCAGCGCGTCGCGCGGCTTGGTCAGGAGCTCACTTCCCATCCCACGGGCAGCCGTGGATTCTGGCAACTGGCCAAAGCCGTGCAATCTAACTTTTGTCAGCCCTCGCTGCCACCGCTGCGTTACCCAGATGGAACACTGGCTCACAAAGCCCAAGAGAAAGCGGATATGCTCGCAGACCTCTTTGCGGCTAATTCCCGGGTCGACGACCGTGGCCTGCAGCCCCCCGCCATCGCCAACTGTGGCCACACAATGCCTGATATTGTTATCAGGCAATGTGATGTACGGGCAGTGCTGCGGTCACTCGACACGCGGAAAGCCAGTGGCCCTGACGGCATTCCGGCGGTGGTGCTACGAAAATGTGCAGCTGAGTTGTCTCCAGTATTAACGCGTCTGTACCGCCTGTCATACTCTTCAGGGCTCGTGCCGGAGGTCTGGAAGGAGGCGAACGTACAACCGATCCCCAAGAAAGGGGATCGGTCCGATCCAGGCAACTATCGACCCATAGCTGTCACCTCAGTCATTTGCAAGGTGCTTGAGCTCCTTATAAATAAGCAGCTCATGCAATTCCTAGAGGATCACTCGCTAATCAATGATCGACAATACGGCTTCAGGCCAAAGCGATCAACGGGTGATCTTCTGGCATTCGTAACGCATGTCTGGGGTGGGGCTATGGAAAGGCACGGCGAGTCCTTGGCTATTAGCCTGGACATCGCCAAAGCCTTCGATAGGGTCTGGCATGCTTCGCTCCTTTCCAAGCTTCCGGCATATGGTCTACCTCCTCAACTGTGCAGCTGGATTGCCAGCTTTTTAAACGAGCGCCGAGTGCGGGTCCTCTGCGATGGCCAGGCTTCTCGCTTCTTGCAAGTGAATGCCGGGGTACCGCAGGGGTCCGTACTATCACCAACTCTCTTTCTTCTGCATATCAATGATATGCTATCCCTCGGGAACATTCATTGCTATGCAGATGACAGCACACTGCACGGGAGTTACTCGGTTCGTCCGACGGCGGGGCGATCTGAGATTGAGGAGGAGAGACGACGACTCGTGGCTGATCTCGACCGTAACCTCGACAGTATCTCTCAATGGGGTACCGAGAACCTGGTCGAGTTCAATGCCCGCAAAACACAGGCGTGTGCATTTACTGCGAAGAAATCCCCTTTCCTTCCCCTACCCTCTCTTCAGAATGCATTATTACCAATGAAGGACAACCTTGATATCCTTGGCATAGACGTTCGTCGAGAGCTCAATAATAAAAACTACATCGAAAGATGTATAGGGCTAGCTTCGCGGAAACTAGGAATACTGAATAAGGTAAAGAGATTCTTTACACCGGACCAGAGGTGTCTGCTGTACAAGACGCAGATTAGACCCTGCGTCGAATACTGCTCTCACCTCTGGGACGGCTCCGCGAAGTATCTGCTGGACGCTCTCGACGCTATGCAGCGACGGGCTATCCGTATTATTGGTTGTCCGGAGGTAACGGGAAGCCTTGAGCCGCTAGCTCAGCGCCGAACAATAGCTTCCTTGGCCGCATTCTACCGTTTTTACCACGGCGAGTGTTCTGAAGAGCTCTTCAATCTGATCCCACCCTCTTCCTTCCGATCCCGAACGACTCGTGCCGGGCAGAGATGCCACCCCCACACAGTGGATAGCATGTTCGCGAGAACCGAACGTTTTAAACGTTCGTTTCTCTGCCGAACGATAGTGGCCTGGAACGCCCTGCCTGTGCACGTGTTTCCTCCCACATATAATCCTGGGTTCTTTAAGCGGAGCGTGAAGAGGCACATCAGTAGGTCGTCAAGTTGAGGGCCACTCTCAATAGTAATGTGTGCTGTGAGAGTGGCCCACAATCGCTAGACGTCGTCACGACTTACCACCAGGCGGGCGGCGTCAATTTGGCGAACCAAATATAAAAAAAAAAAAAAAAAAAAAAAAAAAAGCCATGGTTTTTGGAATTTGAACATTTTAAATATACAGACCGATAGAGCGCGCGAAACTGATTACAGATGCGTTAAAAAGTAATTTTGCCAAAAATGGCTTTTACGACATTTGTTGCTCAAAGGGTCGTTATATCTGTTTCCTACTTACTTAATGAATAATGGCAAGATTTCAATTAACAACTAAACAGTATTCGATGACCAATTATCTGGATCTACCATATTGGCTGACCACAACCACATTGTTTATACAGCTTTAGTTCTTTATATACTGGATTTGTTTTACAAAATTGTAGCAGCCAACAAGTTTCCTCATTCAATTAATGCTAAGCAAAACTCACTTCTATTTTCTAAGTTTAGAGTAGAAATTAATTTGTTAACGGTATTTGCAGAAATAAAGTTTTGAGTAATCCGTACAAAGGATATTGGGTTCTGGATATATATCTTTAAAGTGTGTTTTACTACAGCCCTGGTATTATAGTTCGCCCGCTAATCAGTCTGATCGGATACTTCTATCCATCTTAGACTGTCGATAGAATATTAGTGGAACAATTTTAGTGATGGGAATTACTATTAAAGTATCGACAATTAAACAATTTGATAAAGAATATGTACAATGAATGAAACTACATTAAAAAACCACAAAAACAGACTTTCAATTACTGGAATGGGAACCAAATAACTAGGTATGCAATGCATTATGCTGTTGCAATAATTGACCTCCTAAACGACTGGACTGATCTTTATGAATTCAGATACGAGTATATGCACTCACGGTGATGGTCTCTATGACCGTGCCAAATTTCAAAAAGATCGGTCCAGTCGTTTAGGAGGAGTTCGATCACGAACGAAATACACGAGTCGCCTAAGAAAGAGCTTCGCTTCGCTCAGCTCAATTATTGAAATGGGACTCCATTGGCAGCAGTTGCTTTCAATTTAAAAAGTTTTAAAAATTGTTCACCTAGTCGAAAGATACGTATGAGGTACTTAACTAGTAAACATAGAAAATATTCGAAATGAGAACCTTTTCCTTTTTTGAAATCGGTTAAAAGGTTGTTAATTACACGTGTGGTATGTTATGAACACCTGGGGTCCAAGTCATCTTGTCCTGACTGAGACTTATTTTGATTTGATTCTTGGCATTTTTGGCGTCTAGTGAACGAAAAATAATCAAAAATGTGATTATTATCCTGTATACAATTACCTTCTTTTACAAATTTAGATGTTTACTCCATTTATAGAACAACATGTAACATTATTACCTCTTTATGGTGGACGGGCTCCCCTGAAAGCACGATTTATATCTACCAAAATCCATATGCCTCAATTCGAACTAGTTCGAAAGTTCGATTCATAAGCTGCAATCAACTCAGCATGGTCAACCATGCATTGCAGCTGGTTTTCATTTTGGATTTCATTTTAGAGGTATTGGAATACCTCTAAAATGAAATTGACATTTGACCTCTGATCTCAAGGTCAAGGTCAAATCGAGAACGGTAATAGTTAGAGACTCAAGACCAGCTGCAATCAACTCAGCATGGTCAAAGACCTCTAAAATTATGTTTAACTTCATGTCATGTGACATTTTTTAGATTTTATGAAAAAACTTTCGAAACCTCTAAAATATATGGCAAATTTTTGCCATAATTGGAAGCTACTACTTCCCAAGTGGTCCCATTTCAATTTGGTTCCATTTCAGTAGTTGGAAGTCGGTTGCTGAGTCAATTTGTGACGTGTATTTTTTTAAAGATACTTAACCGACCTGATAATCAATCGTATAATTGATTTTATCGATATACAAGTAAATTATTGATTAATAGATCACATCACTGTTGTGAATGAATAACGTCAACGCTTCTTGCTCGAGGTGAACCAATAATTTTGTTGGATGGAAACATTAAGCACCACGACACTATGGAAATGCGCAAAATTTTTTTTTAAGAATACTAGCAATCTCAAATTAAATTAACTAGTTTACTCTTCCAGCTAAGCTAAAAGTACTTGTGTTAGGAGGCAAAAGTGTGACCCCCTGCTATCGGAACCATGTTATGGTAATGGGCTGTATAGATTTCTCCATCAGCCGCTTCTTGTAGGCTGCGTTCTCAGCTGCATCTGAGGATAGTGATATTGCAAAGTCTGGTGGCGAAATTTCTGCAACATGTTGCATTTCAACATTATAAAACTGGTGGTCGCCCTATGGTCGAAGAGTAGACCTCGCACATTAAAAACATTATTTGGGATTTTCCCTCAATCCTCCCCCAATTTGGCGCCTGAAGCACAGGACTACCTAGTTCAGGCGCAAATTACGTTTATACGACTACCTATTAAGTAAAAAACATCTAGAAATGTTATATTTATTTACAATAAGAATTACAATTTACAAAATAAACATAATTATAGACTAAAAATATTTACATTACAAAATATCGTTCAAAAAATCCTCCGCGTCATTGCCGACTGGGAAGGTTCCCAGAATGCTGGCTATGTTGCCACGTTGGATGGCGATACTTATTCTTTGGGCCAGAAAATAGCCAGCCTTCTGGTCCTGAGAAGTCTGGTCGATTAGGCGTTTAGCAATGTCTCTATAAAGGCGGCGAGCACTCGGACCCCATGACCCCATGACCCCAGTGTCTCAACCCCAAACGGCTCAAATATGTAATCACCTGCTAGGTTAGCATATTTATGCCGTTTAAAGCCTTCAGCCGATGCAGCAGCAGCGCCGGCACATCCGGATGTGCTTGGAAGGTGTGAAGGTGCTAAGGTGTCAACACATGTAGCGTCCCACACCAAAGGCCTTCCCATCTTCCACGGTAGCAACGATATACCGTCCGGTCTCTTTCCATCGCTTCGTGCTAAACCATTTGGTTCACGTACGGCCGGAAGACCTGCGGTGGAAAGAGCCCTACGAATTATATCGTTTAGAATAGCGTGCCGAGGTATACGACCTGCGCTTCTGCTACAAGAAAGGCCATGGTATCCCAGATTATCGACGGCTACTCCACAGGTGCAATGATGCGGGGATACACAAGGTGTACCCAGCCGAAGGCAAGTGGCAATGCGGAAGGTTGTGTCGTCCAACATTGTACCGATGTTGGGCGATGGGAGCGCCTGGATTCATAACCCTGACTCCCATTCTCCAACAGCTAGTAGGCGTGCACGCTCTGAAATATTGACAGAAGTGTCAATTAGTGTATTAATTCTCAATTTACAGAGCGGTGAATCCCACAGTCGCTGTAAGCCTAGGCGTGAGGGCAGGTCAGTGTCGGGGCAAGACATCCTCCAAGCATTTATGGCATCGGTCTTGCATCGCACCTCGGAATCAATCAGTGTATTTGACAAAATTTTCCTGACTAATTCTTCGGTGCTATGGACCGACGACAGAAATGCTGGCAGACTGACATCTGTGACTCTACGAATACCTAGCCCGCCCAAGCGAACTGGAAGAGACGCTTGGACCCAGGCCCGGTCATTAATATTTACATTTAAAATTTTACACAAAGTATTTTGTATTAAGCTGTCTAGTCTGCCCAAAATTTCTACATTTTTCCAAAATTGTCCTGAACGGAGGGCATGTGTAAATTTGGGTACGAAAAGACAAAAACGAAGAATAGTGAAAGCTGAATGAATTTTGAATTTTTTCCTCGATAAAAGTGGAAAAGCCATCTTCTAAAATCGGGGACCCTAGGAGGCGTAAAGAAGTTTTGTCCAAAACTTTTATGTTGGGGGCCAGACAGTTGAATTTGGAGATTGTTGTTAATTTATCTGTGTTTTCAGATATAAAAATCTCACATTTATTCGGGTTCAGTTCTAAGCCAATTGACTGAAACTCGTTCTTTATTAGGGCTAAATCTTGTAAAACTGTCTCTACTTTTCCCCCTAAAGTCCCGTCGTCTAGATACCAAATGTTAAATTTGGATTTTATTTTTTGAATTATTGGGTTAATGGCCAAACTGAAGATGACTGGTCCCAACGGATCACCTTGCTGACATCCAACGGCTGAATTCAAAAGGTGGTCCTTATAAATTAATTTTGTTGGCTGACTATAGCATTGCCAAAGAAAATTAAATATTTTGGGGGTTTCTAATTTGGCCTGTGTCAGCAAGGTGTCCCTGTTTACAGAGTTGAAGGCGTTTTTCAGGTCAACTTTCAAGATGACCTCTCCATCTTCGTTACTGTCAAGGTATATATATAACATCTAGATACATATATAATGTAAATAGGTATTATTATACCTACATACTTAAGTTACTAATGCACTAACTATAATTTAATAGCGCACAATTAAAATTAAGATGCTATGTAAAATTTTATTGTACAATTATTATTACAAAATAAATTAATTTAATTAATTTATTTAATAAAAAACTCGCACTAAAAATTATGTTTCTAGTAAAGGAATATTTGTGCTTAGCACAAATATTCCTTTACTGGAGATTCGATAATAAATGGGGTCGCTAGCCCGGAATAACACTGTAACGTTATTTTACCCTATTTACCCCCAATCCAAAAAGCTCACGATGAAAATATTTTTATTAACATTTTTTTTTTTTTATATTGGGTTCGCCAAATTGACGCCGCCCGCCTAGTGGTAAGTCGTGACGACGTCTAGCGATTGTGGGCCAATCTCACAGCGCGCAATACTATAGAGAGTGGCCCTCAACTTGACGACCTACTGATGTGCCTCTTCACGCTCCGCTTAAAGAACCCAGGGTTATATGTGAGAGGAAACACGTGCACAGGCAGGGCGTTCCAGGCCACTATGCTATCCACAGTGTGGGAGTGGCATTTCTGCCCGGCACGCGTTGTTCGGGATCGGAAGGAAGAGGGTGGGATCAGATTGAAGAGCTCTTCAGAACACTCGCCGTGGTAAATACGGTAGAATGCGGCCAAGGAAGCTATTGTTCGGTGCTGAGCTAGCGGCTCAAAGCTCCCCGTTACCTCCGGACAATCTATAATACGGATAGCCCGTCGCTGCATAGCGTCGAGAGCGTCCAGCAAATACTTCGCGGAGCCGTCCCAGAGGGGAGAGCAGTATTCGACGCAGGGTCTAATCTGCGTCTTGTACAGCAGACACCTCTGGTGCGGTGTAAAGAATCGCTTTACCTTATTCAGTATTCCTAGTTTCCGCGAAGCTAGCCCTATACATCTTTCGATGTAGTTTTTATTATTGAGCTCTCGACGAACGTCTATGCCAAGGATGTCAAGGTAGTCCTTCATTGTTAATAATGCATTCTGAAGAGAGGGTAGGGGAAGGAAAGGGGATTTCTTCGCTGTAAATGCACACGCCTGTGTTTTGCGGGCATTAAACTCGACCAGATTCTCGGTACCCCATTGAGAGACACAGTCGAGGTTCCTGTCGAGATCAGCCACAAGTTGTTGTCTATCCTCCTCAATCTCCGACCGCCCCGCCGCCGGATGAGCCCAGTTGCTCCCGTGCAATGTGCTGTCATCTGCATAACAATGAATGTTCCCGAGGGATAGCATATCATTGATATGCAGAAGGAAGAGTGTTGGTGACAGCACGGACCCCTGCGGTACCCCGGCATTCACTTGCAAAAAGCGATAAGCCTGGCCATCGCAGAGGACCCGCATTCGGCGTTTGTTGAGAAAGCTGGCCATCCAGCTGCACAGTTGAGGAGGTAGACCATATGCCGGAAGCTTGGAAAAGAGCGAAGCATGCCAGACTCTATCGAAGGCTTTGGCGATGTCTAGGCTAATCGCCAAGGACTCGCCGTGCCTTTCCATAGCCTCACCCCAGACATGCGTTACGAATGCCAGAAGATCACCCGTTGATCGTTTAGGCCTGAAGCCGTATTGCCGATAATTAATTAGCGAGTGATCTTCGAGGTATCGCATGAGCTGCTTGTTGATGATGAGCGCAAACACCTTGCAGATGACTGAGGTGACAGCTATGGGTCGATAGTTGCCTAGATCAGACCGATCCCTTTCTTGGGGATCGGTTGTACGTTCGCCTCCTTCCAGACCTCCGGCACGATTCCTGTGGAGTAAGACAGGCGGTACAGACAGACAGCGTAACATACCGACAGACAGACGAAATCAAAATTGTCCAATCTCGAAATGTACTTAGACGCTTCGCTCGCTCGGTCAACAAAACACGCCAATCATTGGTACAAAAACAGACTTCAAATTAACGGAATGGGTCCTAATCATTGTCGAAATGAGACCACTCAGCAAGCAGTAGCTTTTAATAAAATAATAAAATTCGATTCGTCTATTGTCTTCGCAAGTATGATCATGTCTCAGCATATCGTACAGAACTGGGCTGGTTGGCAATACGTCAACGGTACAGTCTACATGCTGTCACAACTCTTTTCTCTCTTCTTCATTCTCCCTATGCTCCCACCTACTTAACACCTCACTTTCAACTACTATGCGATACCCACAGTAAAAACCTACGTTCCTCTAACAACCGCCTCCTTCTCTGTCCTAATCACAATTCGGCCCTTGTTCATTCCTCATTTTTTGTCCAAGCCATTCTCCTTTGGAATGTACTTCCTCCCGAGGTCAGGTTATGCAATACCCGTCCTACTTTCAAGAAAAAAGTCTGCCAGATTTACATCAACGCACAGGCAAACCGACTTACTTATACTTTGTAGTTTATACAAATAGAAATATATATTTTATTACTTATAGTATGTATTTATATATTAAGTATTTATTATATGTAATTTATATACCTATATGTGTATTTAGTGTTGTATTTATTTGTACCATCTCACTCTCCTAATAAGAATGAGCACCTACCTGAGCATTATTTCTGTATCACCTCAAGGTTAACTGGTAGAAAATGCCTAAAGGCATTAAATCCGCCATTGTACGTGTTTGTGCAAAAAGTTTAAATAAATAAATAAATAAAATAAATAAATAAATAAAATAATTCAAAATCGGTTCACCCATACGAAATATATGATTACAAACATACAGCTCGAACAACGCGTGCTGGGCAGAGATTCCACTCTCACACTGTCGAAAACATATTCGCGAGAACCGAACGTTTTAAGGGCTCGTTTCTCTGCCGAACGATAGTGGCCTGGAACACCCTACTTGCGCACGTGTCTCCTCCCACATATAATCCTGGGTTCTTTAAGCGGGGCATGAAGAGGCACATCACTAGGTCGTCAAGTTCATGGATGCTTCGATAGCTATCTGTTAAGCGGCAAGGGCACCGCAGACTCATCTACGCCCAAGATCATCGATCTACATGGTCGGGCTTGAGGACGGCGGGATAGTCACCTGCCGTCCTTACAGAAGCAGGCTAGAACGGTCTCGCTGCGGGGCCTCAGCCCCAGAAACACGCAACCAGATTCAATCACCGACGCGGGATAAAACCCTACCCCAACGACGCAGGATTTTTATCCCGATCAAACCTCCGAAGAGGCCACACAGGTGGTCAAAGTCCGCCGGGCGCCATTTGAAATACCTCCGCGTGCGAACCAGAGACGCCCGGCAACGGACATGAGAGCGGGCGCGGCCTTAGGCTGCGGAGTAATATAAAAAACAGTCAAAGTGTGAACCTCCTCCTTTTTTTTAAGTCGGTTAAAATCACTTTTATGAGGAAAACAATGGTAGGTAATGATGTGCAAATATATTCTAGGATACTTACCTATTCATTATAATGTAGCAGTTTCTAATTAACAGGTACGTATTAAGACTGATTATCTCGTATAAAGGTAAGCAAGCTACGCTAATTAGCTTTTTATCTTACCTATAATCGTATTTGCTAGTTAGTGAGACGATCATGGTGAACGTATATCAAACACTCAGCGTTGTGTTCCATGGTATTGTGTATTTCTATTATAATAATGATGTTAAAGAACTTTTGTCAGTGCTATTCAAGTGGTGGAACGGCTTACCGTTGAAAGGTACCACCGGACGGTTATCCGTCCGTCTGACCTGTTTCCACGCTGTATCTCATGAACCGTGATAGCCAGAATGTTGAAATTTTAACAGATGATGTATTTCTGTTGCCGCTATAACAACAAACAGAACTATCACCAGGTCACCATGCCGCCTCTGCAGCCATGATCGATCTCACCGCTGCGATGGTGGCGGCTCCCCACTTTGGTTGCTCAAGTCGCACGTCCATGTCCCCATGAGATCCTTTTTTTTTTTTTTTTTTTAGTTCAACAGGCAACGTCCGTTGCCGGGCGTCTCTGGTTACAAGCAGAACGTATTTCCAGTGGCGCCCGGCGGACTTTGACCACCTCTGTGGTCTCTGCGGGGGTTGGGTCGGGATGAGAATCCCGCGTCGTTGGGGTAGGGTTTTATCCCGCGTCAATGAGTGAATCTGGTTGCGTGCTATGGGGCAAAGGCCCCGCAGCACGCAACCCTTCTAGCCTGCTTCTGTAAGGACGACGGGTGGCGATCCCGCCGTCCTCAGGCCCCGATCATGGAGGTCGATGGTCTTGGGCGTAGATGAGTCTGCGGCGGCCTCGCCGCTGACTACGGAACTCGGCGGGGAGGGCACGCTCCCTCTCCCTCTCGGCCGCCTCCTTCGCGAGCACGACTTGCTCGCAGAAGGACACGGCCGCGTTCCACCTACTCCCGCTGGAGACCATGGCTTGAAGCATGGTCTCCAGCGAGAGGGTATCCACGCCCAGACCCACTACGAGGTCCCGGCGCTGACTCGCCCACGCTGAGCACTCCACCAACGTGTGGAGTGCGGTGTCGTCGCCGGAAACCTCGCAGTGTTGACACCGGGGTGTGACCTCACGATGGATGCGAAACAGATAGCTACCGAAGCATCCATGCCCGGTAACGATCTGCGTCGCACGATACGTGAGGTCACCATGCTGTCTCTGCAGCCAATCGTCTTGACGGCCAAGGTCCTCAACGGTCTGTTAAGGAGCGTTGAGTTGTTGGCCGTCAACCGCGCCGCCCATACGGGAGCCCCGTATAGGGCCATACTCTGCACGATCCCCAGGTACAGTCTCCTGCAGGAAGCGTTGGGTCCCTTTAGGTTGGGCCTGTGTCACCTTGGGGACCAAACTTCGGAAATGTGGTCCGAAGTTCCATCGGCTATCAAGTACGATCCCTAGATACTTCATCGAGGGCTTGATGCCGATGCTAACGCCTCCCACATTTATGCTGGAACCTTCAGGTGGACCGTTCCGAGCTCTGTGAAAACACAGAACCTCGGACTTGTGCAAGGCCACCTCCAGTCCCAGCCGCCGTATCCGACCCACGACTTGAGCAACACCCGTCGTGACCTTGAGTGCTGCCTCCTGGTACGTTGCACCCCGCGCCGTGACGAGGGTATCGTCGGCGTAGCACGTTACGCCGACGCCCTCAGGCAACGCACCCCGCAGCACCCAGTCGTAGCCGATGTTCCACAGAAGCGGCTCCAGGTCCGACCCCTGCGGAACACCGCACGACACATCTCGCCGAGCTGGCCCGAGCCAGCTGGGGAAAGCTATGGCCCTCTCCGAGAGATAGGCCCCGACAATACGACGGAGGTAGAGAGGCGTTTCGTGATACACGAGCGCCTCCCTAACGCAGCTCCATGGCAAGGTGTTGAACGCGTTGGCGATGTCAAGAGACACCGCCACCACCACCTTGCCCTGTGAGACTGCTTCCTTCGTCAGGCTCTTGACGCGCATGATCGCGCTCACGGTGGAGCGTCCCCGACGGAAACCGTACTGGTTGTCCGCCAGGTCTGGCCCCACCGTCGAGGCGTTCCGCGATAATTCGCTCAAAGAGCTTACACACCTCGTCGAGCAACACGATCGGCCGGTATCCGGACGGTGAGTCCACCGGCCGCCCCGCCTTACGAATCAGGACCAGTTTCCCCGTCCTCCACACCTTGGGAAACTGGCCCCTTTCGAGGCATGCGCTAAAGAGCCCCATCAGTCGAGGTCCGAGTTCTTCGAGGGCCAGGACCCATGCACGGCCAGGAATGCCGTCGGGTCCGGGGGCAGTGATTTTCCGGCGTTTAAGCCGGAGTACTGCCGCACCCAGCTCCCCCACCCTGACTTCGGGTACGTCGTCTTCACTGATGCTATCCGCGTCGGGCAGAGACGGAGCCATGCGCGGAGGGACGTGCTCCTCCGCGCTCGTCGGAAACAGGGAGCCCATGACCCGCTCCAGCTGCTGCGGCTGGAGACTCTGGGTCAGTGGGGGCGCCCTAGGTTGGAGTTTCTCCCTGACCTGTAGGTACGGGCGCCCCCATGGGTTCTGCAGCAGGGTCTCCAGGAGCTTCTCGCGGGCCACCGTCTTGGCCCGCTTTATTGTCTCCTGGAGATTACCTTTAGCCTCCCTGTAAGCCTGATAAAGCTCCGCCTCTCGGGTTGCCGCGTCGTCTGGGCGGCGATGCCTCCGGCGAAACCTGGTGTACTGGCGGCGGGCGGAGATGCATGCTGCGCGCAGCTGTGCAATCTCCGGCGACCACCAGTACACCTGCGTCCTTGCCGGTCTGGGTGTAACCCTAGGCATCGCCGCATCACAGATTTGCGACATGGCTCTCCTGAACCACTCCGCCTCGGCATCCACATCGGCAGGCCGGTCCGGTGCCGGAACCCAGGCCTGCACGATGGATGCCTCCAGGAGAGCCTCCCGATCCAGGTGGTGAAGTGCCCAACGCGGATCCGGGGGATTTTCTACCGGCTGTGGGAGGTCAGGTGGGGGGACGACATCGAATCGGATGTACCGATGGTCCGAGTGCGTCTCCTCACCCTCCTCCACGTGCCAGCCAGTAATACGGGCGGCGAGGGCAGAGGTCGCGAACGATACGTCCACGACCTAGCTGGTCCCCCGCCGCCAGAAGGTGGCGACATTCCCCCGGTTGAGGACCTCCAGACCACGTGTTCTGGTCCAGTCCTCAAGAAGCCTCCTCTTGTCCCTGGTTTCCCGGGAGCCCCACGCCTCACTCCAGGCGTTGAAGTCTCCCAGGAGCAGGACAGGGCGAGGACGGCACGCAGCGAAGACGACGTCGAGCTCAGTGAGCCATAGCTCAAACTGAGTCTCGTCCAGTGTCGGCCGATGTAGGTGGCCACGACTGCCAACCCATCATATTCCGCCGCAACACATCCGCGGCCCCTTGCAATGATAGCAAGGCGCGAGTTGTCTGCGGCGGACCCCCCGAAGATAAAACAGGCCGAGCCGTCCTCGTCCACCGGGCTTCCCGGGTGGACGTAGTACGGCTCGGCGACCACGGCCAAGTTTATGGACCACTGCCGGATGCTCTGGTACAGAAGATCCTGAGCAGCGCGGCAGCGGTTCAAATTCACTTGCAGGATGCGGATATGGGCGTCAGACATTAATGGACATCCATATCAGAATCCCGCCGAGAAACATCTGGCCGTGCAGTAGCGGCACCCCCACCGCTCTCAGCTGACGGACGAGGCTTTGGCCTCGAGGCGGCGCAGGTTGTGCTGCCGACCCGGTGGTCCGCAGTTTTGCCCTCCGCCTCGCATCTAAAGCAGCGAGGCGGGGCATCACAGGCACTTGCCTTGTGACCGAGCCGGCTGCAGCGGAAGCACCGATCGCCCACGGTGACTTCTGCTGTGCACTGCACTCCGACGTGCCCCACCACCATGCACCGGAAACATCTGGTTTCCCGGGCACGAAGGAGGTGCAAATGCGCTTTTAGGAAGCCCCCTACGAGGAGGCTTCGTCCGTTCGTCACTTTCGTGTGCCGCCGCGACGGGGCACTGGACGACTGTCATCCCATGACCAGTGGAGCCGAAGGAGATGTCTCCAGCCTTCACCTGGTCACGCGGGCAGCCGCCCGCCTCCACGACGGTGGAGATTACTTCCTCCGTCGTGGCCGCGTCATCCAGACCCGTGATGCGCAATGCAGCGCATTTGGCGGGCCTGGTGACGCGGACGGCTTCTGCGTCCAGCGCGTCCCTAAGCTGCGCTGCTAGGGCGTCAGCTTTGGGGCCATCGAGGGCTGAGAGGTTGACTGAGGACTTCACGGTCCTCAGGACATCAGCGTACCCCACACCCCTCTCCACACCCTCCGTCGTCACCGTAAGGACGACGGCTGTGGAGCGAGGAGCGCGGGGCCTCTTCGGCGCCTTCGCCGCGGCGACTTTGGCCACTTTCTTGGCCGCTTTCTTGGCCGCTTTCTTGGCCGCTTTCTTGGCGGCCTTCGTCTTCCTCTTCTTGGCCCCCACTACCTCCCATCCCTCCAGTCCGGAGGGATGTAAAGGAGCAGCGGGAGCGTTAGAGGAAGAGGAGGCGGCAGGGGTGCCGCTCTTCTTGCCGCGCCCCTTCGCCTTCCGCGCCTGGGCCGCGGTCTCGGCCGGCAACCGGTACGCTGGAGCGGACTGGGGCGGAGCGGAGCGGCGGACAGCGGGTGTGCCGCTTGGTCCTGGAGCTGGAGAACCGCTAACAGCCGCCGCGTATGAGAACGCGGGACGTGCTAGCGGAGGGCGGTACGCCCGGTCCTCCAGGACCGCGAGGCGCCTCTCGATCGCCGTCAGGACCTGTACCATAGTCGGCACAGGCTGTGGCGGCGATCCGGGCGCCGTGTTGGGTACCGTGGTGGGCGCCATGGTGGGCGCCGTGGTGGGCGCCTTTTTGGACGCCGTGGTTGGCGCCGTCGTGGGCGCCTTGGTGGGCGCCGTGGTGGGCGCCGTTGGTGGCGCCGTCTTCGGCGCTGGTCCAGCCGTCGGAGGAGGAGGCGGCAGCATGGGACCGGGAGGCGCCTTGACCACCTTGGTCAAGTCAGCGACCTCCCGCCACAGGTCATCCATCTGCTTCCTGGAAGCAGCGAGCTCCGCCTCCAGGCTCGTCACCTGCTTCCGGAGCCTCGCCTCCTCCTTAGTGACGCTCCGCGCGAGGAGCTTGTTGAGGGAAGATTGGGCTTCATCCACCAGTGAAGCCACAATCTTCTTCCTCCCCGCCACGGAAAGGGCAGTATCGGGACCGGGGGTATCGTCGGGTTCACTATTCATAATGATCATTTATCATCATAGATTTTTTTTTTTTTTTTTATTGGCACCAAGTTCAGACTAAATACGTTCCGTCACCCAACTTGCCACTGCGTTACCGTGGTCAAGTTGGGGTCCAGGGCGGACGGCGAGGACGTAGTATCTAATCACTTGGGGCCCCGCCCCGACTTGGGGCCCCGCCCCCCCATGAGATCCTGACGTAGTTGGGACCGCTGAGCCTCGATTTCTCGAGACGCAGGCCTGTGGTCCCGCTCCAGCGCCTTCTTGAGCCAGCGGCTAGTTGAGTGATCTGTAGACCTACTACAGCCAATGTCGTTTAACATTTTCAACCAATGAGATCCCATTGACCAAAACTGCGATATCATTGATTTTTCGATGCTGCCATGGTCTTATGGCCAGTATAAGGCATTTAACTTTCAATATTCACTACCGAAAATCTAATCAAAATCAAATCAAAATCAAAATATATTTATTCATGTAGGTCACAAAGTAACACTTATGAACGTCAGAAAAAGAAAATGCTTCTACTAACTTACATTTACCGCCAGATTTGCAAGGTGGAGCCTGTGAGGAAAGAACCTGGCAAGAAAAACTCACGGTCACTCTTTTTATTCGCCAGTAAATACAGAATAATAATATCATATATAAATAATATTTACAGTAAGTTACCTCGTAACTTGTTCCATCGCCACTGGCCCCGTTAAAAAGCCACGTCTTTATGATATTGAAGATCCATATGTGCGTACATCATACGCAAATGTTATTTTAACGAAGAAACTAACACAAAATCAAATAACAACCTTCGAGGAAGTATGTTACAAAGCTCGTGATGACTGTCTTTGGGCAATGTATGTAGCTTTACAATACTTAAGTAGGTAAATCTTAGAATTATAATTATAAATAATTATATAGGTACATATTTCTGGGACTTTGGAGGATCGAAGGGTAAACGGGACCCTAAGACGCCGTTATCAGTCCGTCCGTATGTCACCAGGCTGTACCTACTTTACTCATGAACCGTGATTTTCACATTGCACGATAACGACACACGATATCGTGACGATATCGTAAGTAGCAGCACTAACTTTAATATAAGAATGTATTTTATCTTGACGATATCGTGTGTTGTTATCGTGCAATGTGAAAACGACCATAGTTAGACAGTTGTTTTCACTAAATAAAATAATTAATTAAGGGGCTCCCATACAACGAACATGATTTTCTAGCGTTATTGGTCCTAAATTACCGCCTTGGAAGACCCTCAGTTTTTATATAAGTATATTAAAATATACCTCGGTGGCACAATGGTACTATGTACGGACTGCCACGCTCGAGGTCTCGGGTTCGATTCCCGGGTCTGGTGGATAATGTATAATTCTCTTTAGAATTTTACCCAGATAATTATCCCAGAGTCTGGAACTTGTGCCCCGTAAATGGCAATAGGCTCGCCCCCTATTAAATGGGACCTTACATAGCTGGCGAGATGTGGGTGTGTTTGCACACCTCTGCCTACCCCGTCGGGGAAAAAGGCGTGATGCTATGTTATGTTTTTTTTTATATTAATATATATACCTACCTACCTAGTTACGGAATCGTCGTTGGCACGTTTTTTAACACACACATATCACGCCTATATACCCAAAGGAGCAGGCAGAGGTGCGTTACATACCCACAATTTGCTAGTATTTTTAGTCCCACGTAATAGGGGGTAATCCTATTGCCGTCACCGGGCACATTTATAATGGGTTATTATGTCCAAATGACCGAATGAATTTAATAAAAAGTAGCAGCTATATTGTAATTTTGAAAAACAATTTTAAACCCGTTGCCTTGCGATGAAATGTTGATGAAAGGCAACAAAATCTTACGTGCCATCCGCTATGGCACAGCCAATTAAAGTCCTGGGAGTCTCGGAATATCGGCACGTTTTTTTTATCTGTTATTATTCACAGGCCATCTGAAGATCACCATGATGTGTGCGCCCAACATAAAACACTTGGACTGGTAAACTTTCCAAGCCTGTGTGACATTCGGTTACAGAATTGTCTAAAGGAATGTCCTGTAAATAAATTAGGAAAATGGAATATAGGTACGTACTGTGTACTATTACTGTGTCTATTATTGAGTCTTTCTGCATGTGTCTTTCTTTGGTTTATCTCTGTATGGTACGCGTAAGGTAGGGTTCCGTAGTTACCTATAAAAGCCTCTATAACTCCTGAACTAACGGGGTTATACCATCCGTTATAGTTTTCCTTCAAAGTTGGACTACCATCATGTTCTTTAGGCCAGCCGTTTAGATTTTAGAGGGATAGGACGCTCTGTTTTCGCCTAAATGTGCTCTTCAAAGCTAAATATCTCCTAAACCGATACTTACTTAAATCAAAAAATCACTTAGCACACTCGCTATTTTTTTAAAAGACCAATCTTAGGGGGTAGGTACCCCTAAATAATATAAATATACATGCAGTTTCATGTTTCTAACACAAACTGTTTGGAAGAAAAACTATAAAAGTTCCTAAACTTTTACTACGGAACCCTTAAAAAATTAGGTGCTAAGGGGTTTTATAGACATTAGAATCTCATCGAATTCATTCTCACCAGTTCGTGACAGACACACCTGCCAGGCTGTGGCAAAATACCCAGAAAGCTTGGAAACTGCAATATGTTCATTCTGTATAATATACCTACTTATAGATACACCCTCTATCACGTGAGACCAACTATTACTGACGAAATGTGGGTGTAATGAAAGCCTTTGTCGAACACATCGGGGGTAAGAACGTGATTTGATTAAAAAATCATAGCAAATGTACCTACAAGCCTACAAGGAATGCATTTGAAGGATTCATAAGACCGAAGCGGGCTCGTGGTCTAGTGGTAACTGACTGGACCAGGCCGGTCTTAGAATGGGTGACCATTTCTTAAGACATTTTGAGACCCCACACGCAATTTTATTTTAAAGCAAGCTATACCTATCTTAGGTACTTATAATGTTACACTATAGACCAACGCGGTCGTCGTATACGCTGTCGCCGTGTTACACTTACGACATTTCACTAAAATCCATTAAAAATCCGCCATGGATTTTTATGGACGAAAAGTAATTTTTTTCGTGTGCGATATTTTGGAACAATATAGAACAAACCTAGAATAACACAGAACAACCATCAGAATCGCAATATCTTAAAAGTGCGGTTCCAGGTCAAAATCAGTATTTTTTGGATTTTCTCTGAAAATTTTATTGTGAGCTTATAACGTTTTGGAACAAAATAGAACAAACCTAGAACAACCTGGAACATCTTTCAATCATTTTGTAATCGAACAGTGTAGTGCCAACTTGTTATAATATATATATTTTATGTCCACTTTAATCTGGACTGAATCAATCAAAATACTTTATCTTAGAGTAAATGTAATGATGGGTTTTGTTGCAGATACTTTTAATTTTAATGGAAAAATTAAAAGTTGTGATTATTACTTAACGAAATCAAAGACGTTGTCAGAAGCTATCAAAATTTATCTTTCGCAAGATAGAAACAACAAATTGACTACGTACATTACAAATATATATAGAAGGCGAAAGGGAAACTACGGTGAATCAACCAATAATTTACATCATTACCAGACTCTTTATAATATGTAATAAGCTAAGACGGCTTTCTGCCGCTCACGCTTCTGTCTCCGAACGGTAATTCCAGTACACTTCTGGTCAAAAATTCGTATTATAGATTGTCCGGAGGTAACGGGAAGCCTTGAGCCGCTAGTTCAGCGCCGAACAATCGCTTCCTTGGCTTAATTTACCGTATTTACCACGGCGAGTGTTTTTAAAAGCTCTTCAACCTAATCCCACCCTCTTCCTTCCGATCCCGAACAACGCGTGCCGGGCTGAGATGCCACTCCCACACTGTGGATAGCATGTTAGCGAGAACCGAACGTTTTAAACGTTCGTTTCTCTGCCGAACGATAGTAGCCTGGAACGCCCTGCCTGTGCACGTGCTTCCTCCCACATATAATCCAGGGTTCTTTAAGCGGAGCGTGAAGAGGCACATCAGTAGGTCGTCAAGTTGGCAGCTCTCTATAGTATTGTGTGCTGTGAGAGTGACCCCCAATCGCTAGACGTCGTCACGACTTACCACCAGGCGGGCGGCGTCAATTTGGCGCACCCAATATGAAAAAAACAATATCAAACAGGACAATATGGAAAAATAATTATCTAAATCGCATGTGCCCGTTTTCGAGATATGAGTGTGCGGTCGGACAAACAGCAAGAAATTATGGTCTCCACTTCCACTTCTAACCTAATCTATCCAAATCGGATTCCCGTAAGACTTTATAAGGTTTTACTGTGCAATCAGTATTATTTTGATATGTAAATCATAATTTTGTACGTTAAACATCTCTTTTTGACGCATTTGAAGAAAAAATACAATACATTACTAATTTATGTATATTTTTGAATTATTTCTAGTTCTAAGTTTTAGACTTCTATAGTTTGCTTATGCAAAAAAAAAAGAAGTATTATAATTTGACCCTGTCCGTCTGTCCGTCTGTTAACACCCTCTAGCGGTCAAACGGTAAACGATATAGAAAAACCAACTACGTATATCGTATATCGACTCAGAACATACGATAAATGGAACCATGCTTAAAATTGGAGCTCTAGCACTTCCGGTTTAGAAACTAGCTCAACTTCCAGTTTTTTAACATTCGACATCCGGTTCAAAAATTAAATTTTTAGATGCGTGTTTAAGTATAGAAGTCTATTCTCAGAATCACTATGTAGTGATTCTTTGCTTACTTGTTTTAATTTAAGAACATCTTTGAATTAAGCAAGTAGGTACTAGTTAAATATAAATTAGTAGGTATCACGTTCTAGTGAAACTAGCGGAGTACCAGTATCTATTGCAAAAGGGTAAATGCTTAAAAACTGAAATAAATGGTGGTCAAATGAAATCAAATCATTTATTTGCTGATCGAAAGTGGTGGGGTATTACATAATAATAATTTGGAGCTCTTTGATCTACCTTTTAGGGATGCATAAAATTTGTGGTAGTCACAGATCAAAGGGATACCAAAGGTCATTCGTACCTTAAATATTAGTTTTCATAAGTCCCATTTGTACCTATAATAATAATTATATGATAGTTGCCACACTTTTCAATATAGCTGTTAAAAAAATACTTGAGTAAATTAAAATATTTAAATAAATAAATATTCCTGAACATTCTCACACAACGTCATCTATTCAAAACTAAGCTATAAGCTTGTACTATGGGATCTAGACAACTGATTAACATATTTATATATTTCTAAATACATACATATTCTACATAGAAAATACCCAATCTCCGAAACAAACATTTGTGGATCACACAAATTTTTGATTCAACTCGGGAATATAGTAAGCACTAAGTATTAGAATATATCGAAACGTCGAAAAGTCTTTGATCTTTGTTTCCGTAGTCTATTTTCAACCGACTTCCCAAAAAGGAGGAGGTGCTCTATTCGACTGTATGTTTTTTATGTTTGTTACCTCATATCTTCGGAATGGGTGAACCGATTTTGATTTTTTTTTAATTGAAAGCTACTACTTCCCAAGTGGTCGCATTTCAATTTGGGCCCATTCTGACATTTATTTGGTCCCATTTCGATAGTTTAAAGTAGTTGTGTCAATTTTTGATGTGTATTTTTATTGGACCCTAATTCATATTTGTTTCGACTAATTCCTGTTTTATTTGACCTCCTATAAAAGGGATACTTAGGTAGTTGCCTACAGCCTTTGGACGTTTTCACATTGCACGATATCGCCACGATATCGTGTGTCGTTATTATGCAATGTGAAAACGGCCTATGGATATAGCATTTTCAACTTACGCATCGCCATAAGTTTAAAATGCTTGGTGATACGTGTAGCGATAGCCGTTTTTTCAACCTACTTAAGTTTAATTAAAGTAATTTAAAGTACATAAATAATCAGTCTTTATTATTTACTGAGATCCTTTATTAAGTTACAAACTAATCACATATTATTATAACCTAAATAATTTCGCTAAATAGAAGACATGTTAAATGTCGACATATGTTTCACCTACTCACGAGGCATGATCAAGACTGTCTCAAAGACACAGGCTACAGTAACATAATAATATGTCGACGTTTAACATGTCTTCTATTTAGCGAAATTATTGCAATTATCTAAAATTCAACATCAAATTTCCATTGTTTTATCATGGACTTTCGCCAGGTATCGCCTGACTCCATTCGGTATTGTTCATAATAGTTCAGGACCCCGATCTCATTTTCTCATTTTCCTCATCAAATTTTGTTAAATAACTTCACCACATTCGCCAACCGCTATGATTCACCTCGAATCCATTGGTAACTCACACCCCACTGTGTAGTAAACTGTAGTAGGTACTGTACAAAGGGCAAAGGCCACCTCCACCGATCCGATGGGATTTTTTAGACCGATGACTGAAAAACATAAAATGTAACTAAACTCTGAACAGACGTGTCATAGAGTAACGTAATATACTGGGAAATTCGTCACGTCCTACGTAGGTAGGTACTGCGTCCATTGCCGGCGTATTATTAGTTAACCGGTATTTTGGCTGTAAACTACAAGTCAGGCTGTAACTACAGTCACATTTAGTATTTGTTAAGTACTAATATTAGTTGACAACATTGCGGAAGTCTTAATAATTTATACCAAGTGGCAACCCTACTTAGATTCCTCTCAATAAATTTAAAATTACGTGAGCGCTTATTCTCTATGGATAATTAACTCATTATGGTTCATAAAGTAGGCCGCGATCCCAACCAAATCCGCCGTGAAGTAATGTATAAATGATGCTCACCGGATTATTTGTACAGTCTGCATGAAAAGTAGCTGAACATAATATATGCAAAACAGAGAAAAAGAAGGAAGAGGATTTTCAAAATTTCGTCAATAAGGCTGTTGGTGTAAGTTTACAGAAATATTTGTTATTATTACAATTTGTTTAAATTCCGCTACTACGTCCATTGCTGGACGTCTCTGGTCGACTCTGGTACCCACCAGGAGGTATTTCCAGTGGTACCCGGCGGAATTATAATTTGTATGTCTTCGATGTTATCCTACTAATATTATAAACGTGAAAGTTTGTGAGTATGTATGTATGGATGGATGGATGTTTGTTACTCTTTCACGTAAAAACTACTGAATGGATTTCAATGAAACTTTACAATAATATAGCTTGTACATCAGAATAACACATAGGCTTACAATTTATAAAGATATTGTGTGAATTGTTCAAAATATGACGCGGCGCGACGGGAACGGGAAAAAACCAATTTACCACGCGGACGTAGTCGGGCAACCACTAGTTAATAATAAATAAATCTTTTTGGACATTCTTACACAACGTCATCTAGTCCAAACTAAGCTATAAGCTTGTGCTATGGGATCTAGACAACTGATAAACATACTTATATATTTCTAAATACATACATAGTACCTATTATACATAGAAAACATCCAAACTCCGAAACAAACATTTCTGAATCACACAAATATTTGATTCGACCGGGGATCGGACCCGAGACTCCGGAATCGAATCAAATAAAGCCGATGCCCTACCGAACACGCCACTGAAACAGTCAGGTTAAGTAACGTCGAAAACCCAGGAAAGTATATAAATATTGATATCTTACTTCGCCAGTAATTATACCTACTTCGAACAAATAATACCTGGGTTATAATTTACTCCATGCTGGCTATGAAAACTTTACTTAACAATAACTAACACAATTTCATACTTACGGGTGGGTAGGGTAAGCGGTAACATGCTAGCGAAATACCATTATTCCCACCTGGCTAGTAGCTTTAATTAGACCTAGGACACGTACCAAACAATAAAGTTTTGAAAGGGCACTTAATTTGTAACTGTTCATATACAAAACCTCGCTACCTGACTTGAATATAATGAGGTTATCCTAATGACCGAACGCCAGCTGTTATATGTTCTTTCATACCAACCTACATACACCTTAATGAATTAAATTTGCAAAACACACACTACACCCTCAAGACCAGAAGACTGATTACTTTTAGCACAGAGAATAAGCATTGCTGTTAGTAGCATTGCTGCCAGCCGTCTGGGAACATTGCCAGTGAGCGACGAGGGGCAAGAATTCTTTGACGCGTACCTAAGTATTAATTACTAGGTATTCGCTGGAACGCGGGCGGTTACATCAAAATAATAAATACTGAACTGGCGGAATCTTAACCTAACCCTACCTAACCTAAGCTAAAAATATAATCACTTTTCAACAATGTCACATACACCAAAAACTATACAGCAAACCACAGGCTTATATTATATCTTTATGCCAAATTTCAAGTTGATAGGTTAAGAGATACGCCCGCTATCGTGTCGCATACATTCTTGATTGAGCCCATCGTTGTGAAGACTCCGCAAGCTCCGACTTAATAATTTTAGTGTATTTTTCAGATAGGTTATTTATTTTATCAACCGACTTTAAAATAGGAGGAGGTTCTCAAAATAACTTTCTACTGGGTGAACCGACTTTGAAGATTGTTTTTTTTTATTTAAAGGCTGGTGCGGTCACATTGCGTGTGGACACATTTTAAATTTAGTCCAGTTGGTGATGAAGTTTTTTAGAGAATTTATATATATCTACTATACAGGGTGTTACATAAGGGTTATATCAACCTGAAGACACCCCCATCAGCTGATCGCCCAGAACGCCTTTTGATATGTTTCGACCGCAAAACAAGAAAAAAAGTTCATCATAAAAAAAGTTATATGCGTTATTTCAAATCAAAACAAACTACTACCTATTCTTGATGTCAATGACCGAATCAGCTGATTTTAGCTAGTGTTGTTCAAACAAGAGTATTTTATTTCGTAATAATGTTTTTTTTTTTTGATGTTTTTTCTGTCTTTTTTGGCGGTCGACACATATCGAAACGGGCTCTGGTCGACCAGCTGATGGGGGGTGTCTTCGGGTTGATATAACCCTTACGTAACATCCTGTATAGTGCCCGAATAGCAGTAGATTTGACCCCCTATTAAGTGAGATCAACAAAACCACTGGCAAAATGAATGTGTGCAAATGCAACAAACTTCTGCCAACCCCCTCGGCGATTAGGCGTGATTTTAAGAGCTTATATAATAATTATAGACTTTATCAAAAACCTTGCCACAATTAATTGAAAACAACCTTTTTACAATAAAGACCCCACGATACGAGATAAGTGTTATTTTGAAAATAGTGAATAATGAAAAATGTAAGTCCCGTGAGCCCACAATTGAAGGCCCTTTGTCCGAAACCTACTCCAGCATTCAGTGTCTGTGGTGGCCGCTTTCCGCCGTAGACACATCATTTATTACAGCAATTGTGTTTGTGTTGGCTCAATTTTAAATATCTCTCATTTGTAGGCTTTTGTTAACGAAAAGTAACCCTTTATTTAATTAGACAATATTCGCCTTAAATACCAACTGTTCTAGTTGTAACTAATTTGTAGTGTTTTTGCTTGTACTGTTCGGAACACGTACCACGTCCAAAACATCTCATCTCGGTTTTCAATCAAACAAAAAAATGTTGTTTTATTTCTGTAGGTTATTCGTTTGTTTGTGTAAATTTTTGCAGACTTGCAGGAAAGTGCCACCATAATTTGACCAATAATTATGACGTTAATGCTTCAATATCAACTCTGTGGTCAATGACGTATCACAACAAAGAGACAACCCTTACTGACTTACAACTTCAAGTTGTCGCTGACGTCACGTATTTTGTAATAATAATTGTTAGGCGAGTGACATAGGCCTGACTGTGGCTTATTTATGCAGCTGTTTGAAACAGATTTAAAATCGTGTGTAGAAAGTTGTTTTAAACCAAATTATGTCATACCTGTACGATATTCTATTGAACACTGTTCGAGGAGTATATTCACGAAGAGATTACACAGTTGGTTTTAAACCTTGTAGCCAGTAAAAACCTCAGTTAGACCGAACGAACGAAAGAAGGAAATTAGGAAAACACTGTGTATTTCCTTCTTTCCATAATTTTACCTTTATACCACAAAATAGATAATAGTAGGTAGGGGAGACTGGAGGCAAAAGTAACAAAGATGCGCGGTAATTTGAAATCTATTTATAAGTTATTACAGGATCACAAGTGCAAAACCCATTGGCGAGTGGATAGTAAGTACTCGTATATTCGCAAACAATCACTATTAGAACGAATGGTAGTTATGCTCAATGTTACGATGGCCGCCTGTTACTTTTGCGTCCGGCCTATCCTACTATCGTAGGTACTTATTCATAGAACTCTATAGGTTAGTACCTGTGCGTAAAATAGAAATGTGACAGGTAATCAGAACACTCACATTGACTGATGCCTTTAACCGCTGTTTAATTAATTATTGGAATCTATCTGCCCTGATTACACAAAAGACGTGACTCTATGTGCGACTCGTAGAAAACGTAGATAGATACAGTTCGCGAGGAATAAGTGGAGCTTTGCATTTGTAGGAGTGATTACGAAAAGTAGAGTAAAAACTCGTTTTGTAGCTCTGTGTACAACACATGTGTGTGTAAAAGAGGTCACATATACGTTCACGTACACTGCACTCATACAAATGCAAAGCTCCGCTTATCCCTCGCGTACTGTAGGTACCCCACTTACTTTGTTTTTAGGGTTACGTAATACAAGTCTCGGAATCCTTATAGTTTCGTCAGGTCCGTTTGGAATAAAGGCGAGGACAGACAGTCAGACGGTATAAGTCCATACCTATCACTTTTCTTAGAGAACACCGATGTTATCTGATATTTAATAAACAAGAGTTGTACGGCGTTGTTTTCTTGTAAATATTAAAAAACAACTCTCATTCTCCAAACAAAATGAGTAATTAGGGTAAAAGTTAGTGTAGCAGTTTTCAGTAAGGGATTTATGGAGCCATAAATCCCTTACTGAAAACTGCTACACTAACTTTTGAATCGTGCTAAACGCGTCCATATTTATGACGTTATAAAGTGGACATAGGGTGGAAACACATGTTGTCGGCCAGCCAGTTTTTATGTCGATTGCCTCTATTGAATAATAACATAGAAAATATTTTGATAGTTTACGTGTTAGGTGATAAGTTCATTATTTTTGGTGAAATTTTACCAATCTAAATTTTTCTGCTTGAGGGATGATTTTTTCTGTAGATTTCTTTTCTGTTATGAAAAACTCATTCAATGGTTGCATAATTTAAATAGTAAGTATACACTTAAGAACTTTGTTACAGCTTGACGTGGTTTGACGCTTAAATGGCTGAACCAATTTTTATAAAATGTTTGTAACCGTCAAACTGGATGATTACCACATAGGTTAGGGAAATTCAAACGAGAAAACCAAATAACGCGGGTCCAGCCGCGACATCAGATAATTAAAAACAAAACAGAGATAAAACAATAGTAGGGCAATATAAATCTCTCTAATTAACTATTATTTGATGAATTCTAGATAACCTTTTAATCACCCAAACTAGTTCAATTAAATGTACAGGGGTTGGAACTCGTCGAATCTACGACGTTTCTAGGTCTAGCAACGCACCAGTCGTATCCGATGTTCCACAGGAGAGGTCCTAGGACTGACCTCTGAGGAACACCGCACGACACGTCTCGCCGAGCTGGACCGGGCCAGCTGGGGTAAGTTATAGCCCTCTCGGATAAATATGCCCCGACAATACTATGGAGGTAGACGGACTCCGTGGTAGACCAATGCCCCCTAAAACAGCTCTAGGGTAAGGTGTGAAGGCGTTCAACTCATCCCGTGACACTGCTTCCTCCGCCACTTTCTACACGTGCATGATCGCGTTCAATGTGGAGCGTCCCCGATGGATGGATACCGTATACGATACGCTCGTGAGATGCTCGACAAGGAGCGCTTCGAGCAACACGATCGGCCGGTAACCAGACGGTGAGTCCACCGGCGGCGCCGCCCCGACACAAACCCGCATACTTAAAGAAAAGTGTAGAATTTAGAATATGACCACTTAAGAAGATGACGCATTAGGAACTAGCCGATTATCTACCTGTTTTCCTACATAGACGAAAGAGCTAACAAATAATCGCTATTACAACATGATATTTAATAAAAGAGGACCAGAGTATCTGTAAATCATGCCCACAAAAGGCTAATATCAAAAGAATCAACTAAAAATCTGATAATAATAGCGTAACGTTTATCAATAAAAGAAAAACGGATTGCGAGGGTCGCAGTCCGCAGGTTGGTCACAAATCTCTATCGGTAGACCCTATTGTGATTTATTGGGTACGACATACGATATAACGATTTGTGTTTGTTGCCAGAGGAAAATACTCTATAATTTATGATCATGGATTTAACGTTCATTGTTATAGGCTTTAGTGAAATGTTGAGGTTATATTCGGTTAATCGAATCTAAATGTACTATTATTATTATACTTAGAGCTGAGGAGTGTCGTTTATAACGCGCTAATTTCAAGAATAGTCCGAAACGCCCAGGACTGTAATTGGTTGTGCCATAGCGTTGGCGCGTTGGCACGTAAGATTTTGTTGCTTTTCATCAACATTTCATAGCAAGGCAACGGGTTTATTTTTTTTTCAAAATTACAATAATAGCTGCTACTTTTTATTAAATTCATTCGGCCATTTTGGAGATAACCCATTATAAATGTGCCCGGTGACGACAATAGGTTTGCCCCCTATTCCCACGGACTAAAAATCCTGGCAAATTGTGGGTGTATAATGCACCTCTGTCTACCCCTTCGGGGATATAGGCGTGATGTGTGTCTGCGTGTGTGTGTAATTTCAAGAACTAGGTACTGGACCAGTACACTGGTTATTGGAATAGTAATTTATTAAACTGTCACAGTAGAATACGAGTAGGATTTAAAGAAACGAAGCTTGGCGATTTTCTTTATAATATCCTACGAGTGTTCTAATACTTGGTAAGGTGCAGTTTCACACATTAGTTTATCTATTTTTATCCGTTTAGGCATATTGAGAAACACAAATTTGAAGAAGTTATCGACAATATGGCGTGAAACACAACAAGGCGGTTCGGTTGAATATAGCCATATAGTACTGGCGTCATAATGATAGGCGTCGTATACGGCGACCGCGTATACGACGACCGCGTATACGACGACCGCGTATACGACGACCGCGTTGATCTATGTGATAGGCTTGCCTTATGTCAATTTTGAAATCGTAATTCAAATTTTACGACATAAGAGTAGATAACAGATATTGTTATGAATACTCTATTTACCGAAGAAGGCTATATAATAATATAACATCACGCTACGACCAACCAAGTTAACACTAAATCATTAAGTATTGAATAGATATATTCAATACTTATAATAAATCTGTAGAAGTGAAAATTCTGTACATTGAAAATATCAAAAAAATAAATGGCAGGGAGGGTGTTACTAGACCAACACCGAACCCAAAATGTGATTAAAAATTTTTTTGTTTGTCTGTCTGTCTGTTTGTTCCGGCATCACGCAAAAACTACCGGTTCGATTACGATGAAACTTGGCATAATTATTCTTAAATATCCTGGGCACCACGCTGGGTACTTTTTATCCCGGAAAAGTATATACAATAAAAAACAAACTTAATTTTGCGGTTCGATCCCTAGACCCGATTACTGTACCAACCGCAAATAATAAGTTTGTTGTAGGTTACGTCACCCGCAGTGGAGTTCACTAAGGGGCGCTGCACATGGCTAAGATACTATAATATTTTATCTTAAGATACAATATCGCTCAACAGCTATACATAATAAATCAGTAACTGGTGATCAAGAAAGCTATAACACGCAGGCGGAGCAGCGGGCAACAGCTAGTATGTAAATATAAACTTAGTTCACTATACTTAGTACGCGCACGTACAGTGAAGGTTCAAAAGTGCATTCTCATTTTTACATAAAGTAACTTGCCTATATGCTGATGAGACTGCAGAGATTTTATTTAGTGATAACATAATTCTTTCCTGTCACAGAGGTTGGTTACAATAATGGGAATGCACCTTTGAACCTTGACTGTACATTAAATTTTAGCTCTATGATTTGTGTTAGTGTTTTTCCGTCTGATCCATCCGTCTGTCACCAGACTGTATCTCATGAACGGTGATAGTTAGAAAGTTAAAATTTTCACAGATAATATACGAGTATTTATGTTACAGCTATGCCAACAAAATATGAAAACAGAATAAAATTTATATTTAAGAGAAAAAAATACTTCCTACGGTAGGTACCTATTTTTTGTTTTGCTATTTTTATTAATAATGGTACGGAACCCTTCATGCGCGAGTCCGACTCGCACTAGACTGATTTTTTAAGTTAACGTCTCTTAATATACACGGGTGTAGTTGCGTGCATCAACTAGTTATCATAATAGGTAGGTATATAAAGCTATCACTCATTTCTTTTTATGTCCGCTCTTCTTCCGCTGCTGGGCTCTGTTCTGGCAGGTTTTCGCAGGATCAGTGCACAAGTCAGTATCGGCGCCAGTTGCGGGGGGCGCCGACTGACCTCAAAATATTCGTGTGCGAATATACAAGTCAGCACTGACTTCCCACCGCTCGCTGTACTGACTTCAAATCAATTTACATTGGGTTTTTCTCGGGTCAGCGCTGACTTGTCTCGAATTCGGAGTCAGTAACTGGTCCTGTGTAAATCAGCCTTTATGCACCAGAATGTATTTCCAGTGGCGCCCGGCGGGTATCCGGTATCAGTAATTAGAGTAGTTACTTCAGAACATAAAACAAAGTACCTGGTAATAAAAAAGGGATTGCTATAAGCTGAGGGTTTCCACAAACCCGTAATTCAATTTGTTTTACTGCTCGCTGCTTGTAAAATAACAAAGAACATTATAAATTCCCATTTATAGTAAAATTAATTCAAACGCCTTATCGTAAATTAGGACATACTTTCATGACTGAATAACCCAGATGCCAAATACCGAGACCGCACTATACATTATTAAAAAAAAACCATCCAAGTGCGCGTCGGACTCGCGCACGAGGGGTTCCGTACCCTTATCTATAAAAACGGCAAAAAATCACATTTGTTGTATGGGAGCCCCCATATAATTTTTTGTTCTCTTAGTATTTGTTGTTATAGCGGCATCATCTGAGAAAATTTCAACTCGTAACTATCACAGTTCATGAGATACAGCCTAGTGACAGACAGACGGACAGCGGAGTCTTAGAAATAGGGGCCCGTTTTACCTTTTGGGTACGGAACCATAATATTAAAAAAAAATACATAAGTTGGTGTGTTTATTTCTTTTTTAGAATTCCCGTCGTCGTTAACTTAATTCACCTGAGCTATTTCACCTAGGTGCATTACATACACTTTTAGTAAAGTTTAGACACCTCGGTGCATTAAAATTACTTTTAAAAAACCTTAATCACCTTATTCACCTGGGTGCATTAAATTTATTTTAAAGTATAATTTATTCACTTTTATAAAGAACCCTTTTATCAGTAAGCCTTTATCAGTAAATGTGAAGAACATTTGCATTTGAAGTACCAAGCACCTACTCAGGAATTATGATTGTCATGTTGACACATTTTATTTGCAAAAGTTGTAATAAAACCAAACATTTATTTTATTTAATCGTGGAAATAAAAATGCCTAACTATAAATATATACGCAGAGGAAGAGGTGTAGTACTATTACATAGCGGACGACAGTATTTTAAAAAGAAAACATAAAAATGGTGCTTGTTGGTGGAGATGTTGCAACAACTTGTCTAATGTTAAATGCACGGTTCTGTAACCATAAAAAATGTAAGTTTATATTTTTTTTGGTCTAAATAAGTAATATCTTCATATTTAAATATATGTAGGTGTTTTTCTAATTCAAGTGTGTTATTTTTCAATTGATTTTTTTAAACAGGATGATGAAATGTTACAAGAAGTTACACATGTTGCGGGCTGTGTCATGGGTGTAGCAAAGAACGAATGGGCAGAACAGATGGAAGCATGTAAGCAACAAGTGATGTCGACGGATGAACCGGTTCCTAGAATATATGAAAAAGTCATAGAAAATTTTGAAAATACTGGATATGGTATTGTTCATGAAGTACCGTCCTTTGATCAAGTAAAAGTAGGATTATACAAAATGCGGATTAGGACCCTAGGTGTACCTAAGGTTTTATTTCAAAATTACGACGACTTAGAAAACATTGTTATACCACAGAAGTCTAACGACTTTCTACTTGCCGATTTTAACCCTGGAGACAGTAGAAGAATTTTATTATTTGCTTCTAAAAAGAGCATTGAATTGATGGACCATTCATGATTTTTTGGCGATGGAACTTTCAAATGTTGTGTACTTCCTTTTAGCCAAAAGTGCGGCTGCACCTAGTTTTAGCCGGTTAGAACTAGGTGTAGCCACTTACTCTTGGTTAAACCTAGTACGAGCCGATTGTTTTCGGGTAAAACTAGGTCTAGCCTTCATCATGCCGGCTACAACTAGGTCCAGTTGTCACTTTCACCTGGGAGAAATCTCTTTTTTTTATTAATGCAAGTCGCTGGCACTCGCCGGCCGCTGCCGCGGCACCGCTCGCTTCGCTCGCTCGGCTCGTGCGTAGGTGGTCACAGTTTTAACCTAACCTAACCTACCCATACTAGGTTTAACCAAGAGTAAGTGGCTACACCTAGTTCTAACCGGCTAAAACTAGGTGCAGCCGCACTTCGGGTATTAGCCGTAACATATACACCATTCACGGTGATTGTGGCAGTAGTGTAAACACAACCAACATAAGGCCACTTGTATACGCTATAATGTCTCATAGAGACACCGATGCCTATGTGATTTTATTTTATTTGATTAAATCCCAAATAAATGGCTGGACTTTGTGACTTTGAAAAAAGTACCATAAAAGCTCTCCGTAGTACTTTCCCAGAAATAACCATAAACGGTTGTTATTACCATTTCCAAGAAAGTTTGGTCAGAAAAGCAAAATCTTTAAAAATACTAAAAGCTAAGAACAATCGTCGTTGCGTTCAATCCTTTCTCCGATATTTAAAAAAATTCTGGTTAAGCCCTGAAAACATCAAACTATGGTCGGTTTTTGGGGAAAGACACCGAACAAATAATTGTGTGGAAAGTTTTCATACTACTTTGAGTAAACGAATTAAGAAGTTTAATAGAAACCTACTTGATCTGATCGCGGCATTCAAGAAAGACGCAGACTCCAAGCGCAGACCAAAACAAACGCAGACTCCAAGCGCAGACTAAAACAACGCAGATCTAGTAATCATTTCAATGATGAATTCATATGTGAGGCTCAGTTAAGCATGTTAGATGGACATATTACAGTAGGCCATTTTCTAGAAATGGTTCGTTAGAACCATTTTTATCTGGGGTGAATAAAGATTACTTATGGTTTTAATATGTCTTTTAATAATTTCTATTGTTTTATGAACGGCGCTAAAGGTGTATACAATTTACTAAAAGTGTATTTAATGCACCTAGGTGAAATAGCTAAGGTGAATTAAGTTAACGAGCCGAATTCCCACGCCCTAAAGGTCAAAACGGTAACCCTGTTACTTAGACTTGCTGTCCATCCGGGCGTCTGTCTGTCTCTGTACACGTTATAATCTCATGAACCGTGATAGTTAGAAAGTTCAACTTTTCAGCCTCTATCCCAACGAATATTTGTTTTGCTATTTTATACATAATGGTAGGTACAGAACTCTTTACTCGGTCTCGCACTTTACCGGCTTTATTAGACACAAATTAACTATCTTTTTTGTTAGATTTACCCACCTAATAAAAATTGGTCCACTCGTTTAATAGTACCGTTTCACAGGTAATTAGACCGGTCGGATTTTTGATTTCGGGCTCCCTAACGACTGCCATGGATGTTCGTATGACAACCGGGAAGTTAGTCCCACTCTTAGATCAAAAAACCTAGAATACCGATCAGTGCTTCAAAAACGGCACCACTTCACCTCGGTCATTGCACACCTGCGCGCTTCAACCGCGCGCCGTACGTTCCTATTCCGCTTGCTGACTCTCGAGGGATGCGACAACGGCGCTGTACATTGATGCTTTTGTATTAATTATTACGAATAATTTCTATGTCAACCATCAATGTACAATCATGTTTATTTTTTAGATAGTATTTGTAATAATTATCTATATAGTATTCGAGTGCCAAGATTCCGCATTGTATTTGTACTGAATCCAATATCTATGGTATTTTTGATCTATGGTCCCACTAAATTACCATAAAATTGAAAGGGACCACTCAGGAAGCAGTAGCTTTCAATTAAAAACAAAACAAAATCGGTTCACTCAAAAACAAATAACATAAATTCGAATTGAGAACCTCCTCTTTTAAAGTCGGTTAAAATTGCCTGCTACTACTTATAACATTAGCTATCTGCCAGTGAAAGTCCCGTTAAATTGGTCCAGCTGTTTCATAGATGCACACAACAAACGTAGTTTTTGTTTATTCCATATATTGAATGTAATCAGGCGTTACATGGCGAGAGTCCATGATAAAATAATGGGGTAAGATGTTGAATTTTTATATAATTGCACTAATTTCGCTAAATAGAAGACATTACAAACGTCGACATATGTTTCACTGTCTCAAAGAGAACAGCTGTGTTCTCTTTGAGACAGTCTTGAGAATGCCTCGCGTGCCAAATAAAAATAGAAATAATATAAGTAATAAATAATATATAAATAATAATAATATAAATAATAATAGTACAGCGGTTAAAATTTATTTTCCACTGTACCATCAAGGGAACAGCCAAGTGTACACAGGAAAACAAGGGAACAAAAGAGTGTCACATATATGTCATCTAATAAAGGCAATTTAAAAAACTTTATTATAATGTATTGTCAAGGCCGAAAACCTTGCGAGTCGAATACCGAGGTTATAATCACTGTCGACGTCATGATGATATCGAGGCTACATTACTCGCATTCATTCTCGTGCAGTAAGACAGCTCGTCGAACATATCGGAAATGGTAGAAACTGAATACCACCACAATCGAGAAGAAGTAAAACACTGAAATCAAAGAAAATAAATAAGATTAAGGAAAATAAGGATAGATTAACAGTAAAAAGGCACCACTTATTTCAAAAGAAATCTTTTTCAGTGGGCCATTCTTTTATCTGTGGTCTGGCCCTGTTTTACGTACGAAATCATCTTGGAATCCACCTTGATGTAAGACCGTAAGGGCAAGGTGTGCATAAACCATATTTTGTATCCTTGGCTACCTAATCCTAGGGAATCTCCTAGATCGAGCATTAGAGACGAGGACAATTAGCTAAAATGGACCACTCACCAGCTCCAAGGAATGTGAATAAGCCGGTCACGCACGCCAAATTTGCACTTCTGTGACTTTCATCTTTTATTTTAGGGGCTGAAATAAATAAAGTCATGAAAGCCTTTTTCATAAAAGTACTTAAGTACTACTTACTTTTGTGCTCACAAAACCTAAAATTGAAAGTTACTGATTCCCGTGTGGTCCCATTCCGACATCTATTTGGTCCCATTCCGACATCTATTTGGTCCCATTCCGACATCTATTTGGTCCCATTCCGACATCTATTTGGTCCCATTCCAACATCTATTTGGTCCCATTCCGACAACTATTTGGTCCCATTCCGGTAATTTGAAGTCGGTTTTTGTGTCAATGTCTAACGTGCTTATTTATGTGGTATGTGGTCACGCTCGCGGATAAGTTTGACTGCCCTATTTATACTTCACTTCTTTGGGCGGCATGTCTTCTAGCTTAGACTCAGTATAGGTGTTCTAGACGCGTGGGACCGTATGTCGCCAGCACACAGTGGTATGTGTCTAAATTCCTTTAAGACATTTTGTTATTTTCAAATTAACTTTTGAGATTTTTATTAAGTATGTAATAACTAAATTCACATTTTATAATTTATAATTTAATATGTGACTTTGTGATAATAATATTGGTATGTATGGATATGAGTCAATGTTACTTGAAATAAATGAATTATACATTATTTTATTATGGTTTATTTAAAGAATATTATATATATATATATATATTATTATGTAAAATATATATATAAATATATATATATATATATATATAAATAAGTGCAAATGATTACTCTTAAGTTATGTAATTAGTTTAGTTTATTTATAATGTTATCTACTCAAATAATGCTGTTCATTTTCATTAAAAATAATCTAATTTACGAGTATAAAATTCTCGTGACACAGTGTTAGTTACCATACTCCTCCGAAACGGCTCGATATTTATGAAATTTTATATGCATTCAGAAGGTCTGAGAATATACTACAATCTATTGTCCACCCCTAACATATATTTTTTAGGCAATTTTAATTTTTTTAATAATATAGTATTGAAAAATATATAAAACCTTAAATTTTCATCCTTTTATCACCAAACCCTATTTTTTAATAGTCCCTATTTCCCTTGGTCACGACAGTTCTTATGAAAATAAAATGCATTACGAAGTTCGCCGGGACAGCTAGCAGAATATAATATAAATATAAAATGCATGTAAGTGTTATACGTACAAAATATACAAAGAAACTATACCTACATAGAAATTGTAAAGAAACATTGTTACAGAAACAAATAACAAACTGAACAACATTTCGTTTTATATTCCAATGTACACATCCCCCCTAAATAAGTACATTTTTATCAAACACAGTGTCTGTTTTGTACGACATCGTTTTATACATTCACATCTGGAGTACTTTCATTTATTCCACACAAGCAAGCCTATTCAGTTACATATTGAAAACCAATACCAGAAAGTATGACTGCTGTGCCTTGTTTATGTAAATAGCAGTCTTGTTTTAAGAAGTAGGTGCACATGAACGCAAGGGCACGCTCGAGTTTATAAAAACTGTGCAACAGTAGCATAATTTAGAATTTCAGCAATTTGTAATATGTTGTACCTACTTACTGAACACAATCATAAGTATCTAATATAGCACTAAATTCAATTGTAATATAAGGGTCATTCTACTGAGGGATAAAAAATAAGCAATTATTTTAGATTCACAAAATCAGCTATTTAACGTCAGTAATCACGTAGGTACTGTACCATAAAAAAACAAAATATTATTTGTTTTCCAACAGAATACCTATGTATACTGTTACAATAAGTGACAAAACATATATACTGAATATTAGAAAGTAATATTTGAGGAGCTAGGACATATTTATATACTAAAAATATTAACATTACAAAATATCGTTTAAAAAATCCTCGGCGTCATTGCCGACTGGGAAGGTTCCTAGAATGATGGCTGTGTTGCCACGTTGGATGGCGATACTTAATCTTTGGGCCAGAAAATAACCAGCCTTCTGGTCCTGGGAAGCATCGATTAAACGTTTAGCAATGTCACAATAGTCATATTATTTCATGGGAACACAAGACAAATTGAAAAAAAAATACAACGTGAACAACAAAATCAATATCTAACTTTAAACTTAACCAATTATACATGAAGGTATATTATTCATTCATGGGGTAAATTTTTGTAGTAAAAAACATGTTCTTGGGCTCTAATTACTAGTGTATCCCCACTGCATATTTTACAAGGTCATCATATTAGCGTTAGCATCGGCATCAAGCCCTCAATGAAGTACCTAGGGATCGGACTTGATAGCCGATGGAACTTCGAACACATTTCCGGAGTTTGGTCCCTAAAGTGACGGGGGCATCAGTCGCACTTTCGCGAGGGACCCAACGCCTCCTGCAGGAGACTGTACCTGGGGATCGTGTGGAGTATGGCCCTATACGGGGCTCCTGTATGGGCGGGAAGATTGACGGTCAAGAAGAACGCAACTCTACTGAATCGGCCACTGAGGACCTTGGCCGTCAAAACCATACGGGGTACCGCACGATCTCCGGAGAGGCTGCATGTCTCTTAGCCGGGACCCCTCCATGGGGCCTGGAAGCGAGAGCCCTTGCGTCATTGTTTCAATGGCACTAAGAGGCGCTGGAGAGGGACCACAGGCCTGCGACTCGAGAAATTGAGGACCAGCGGTCCCAACTCCGCCAGAATCTCATGGAGATTTGGAGGGTGTGACTTGAGCAACCAAAATGGGGAACTACTGTCATCGTGGCGGTGAGACTGATCATGGACGAGTGGCTGCAGAGGCGGCATAATGACCTCACGTATCGTGTGACGCAGATCGTTACCGGGCATGGATGCTTCGGTGGCTATCTGTTTCGCATCCATCGTGAGGTCACACCCCGGTGTCAACACTGCAAGGTTTCCGACGACGACACCACACTCCACACGTTGGTGGAGTGCTCGACGTGGGCGAGTCAGCGCCGGGATCTCGTAATGGGTCTGGGCGTGGATATCCTCCCGCTGGAACCCATGGTCTCCAGCGCAAGTAGGTGGAACGAGGCCGTGTCCTTCTGCGAGCAAGTCATGCTCGCGAAGGAGGCGGTCGAGAGGAAGAGGGAGCGTACCCTCCCCGCTGATTTTCGCAGTCATCGGCCAGGGCGCCGCAGACTCATCTACGACCATCGACCTCCATGATCAGGGCCTTAGGACGGCGGGATAGCCACCCGCCGTCCTTACAGAAGCAGGCTAGAAGGGTTGCGTGCTGCGGGGCCTTTGCCCCACAGCAAGCAGCCAGATTCACTCATCGACGCGGGATAGAACCCAACTCCAACGACGCGGGATTTTCATTCCGACCAAACCCCCGAAGAGGCCACACAGCTGGCCAAATTCCGCCGGGCGCCACTGGAAATACCTTTAGCTTAGCTATATAATAGATTAGCTGTTCAGCAGTCCCTCTTAGCCATTGCATATTTTGTCTCTTTAGTGATATTGATCTGTATTCAGTTTTAGTATGGCTACTTTTGAAAAATATGGTTGTAGGTGTAGTTTTCACTACTCTGAACTGCATGACATCTGCCCACTTAAATGAGTCTCCAGTCTGTTCATCCCTTTTCAGCTGTAGTAATTTTAATTTTAGCGAGAGATCTTTAAAATTTAAAAAAAAAAATCATAATTCAAGGTTCGGACTATATACGGCTTTTTTCGAGCCAAACACAAACCGCGCACTTGCACGGAAGAAAGCGAATGAGATACGAACATGTTTTGTTTGTTTTACGCCACATGTACCTTTTCGTGAAAATATTTTATCGTCTTGAATAGGCGTAACTGATACACTGCCTGTTCGTGATTTTTAAAATTGGAAGAAAAGTAGTTAGGGCTCTTCGTAATTGTGTATAACTCTAGTTCCGTTAAAATTTTAGTTACGTCTTTTCGTGGCATGGTAAAACATGCCCTTAGCATTACAATGACAGTATTAACTCAAAATCGTCGATTTGTTGGATACGCCCCTTCGTGATTCGACCGACGAATTATTGGTCAAATTATGCTGGTATATTATTTTACTTTACTGACAACCCTAACGTGCGAATTATGTTCTCTGTAAACAAAAGAATGTGGTTTAATTAACGTCGGAGTGCAAGTTCTGTATGTAAGTACTATTCCCTATTCTGTGCTTACCTAGTAATTTTTTTTACCATTTAGGTAACTATAACTATCTAGAATTATGTAGTTAGAACTCACGATGACATGATACAAATATCTTAAGATTGAATTTACGTTTTACTATCGTGTGTTACTTACCTTTATCGAAAGAAATCGTTTTTTTTCCGAAGTGCCCAGGGAAATGATACAGAGATACCTATCAATTTTCTCCACAAGATACGATATGAATAAAATCGCAGTAGATATTTGTTTTGAGTATATGCTCTACAGTATGGCGATGCGGAATGATGATGTAATTTTAACCCTCCATACAGAAAATAGATTTATTTTTGAAAGAGGCGTTCTATACGCTAATATTTTACATAAGTACTTAGATCATTTCCTAAATTGACTCGTAGTCTAACTATAATAGGGCTACTAAATAATCGGGCTGTTTCGGATGAAGAATGGTCGATATAATGCATCTGCCAGCTACAGTCCTGCTGGGGTTGGTTTAAGAGATTGGCCGGTACGGACAGACAGACGGACGGACACAATTTAGTTAATGTAGTATTATATTGTATTAATTGTTAATGAAGTTTTGGTAATTACTTGTTGATATGTATGACAAACAACTTTAATTATAAGCAATAATATGTACTTATTAAACAAATAAAAAAAATACTATTTAACCAGGTAATATGTCCCCAAGGGGAATAAAAACGAGAAAACTTCATGGAGTTTCATTTAAAACCTGACACACTGAACTTGAAGATAGCTTTTTTCAATCTCCGCGGCTATGGTAACGGCCGCCCTAACTCCTTTGCGGAGCGGGGCTTCCCGGGTACGCCAACGCGGCATCGTAACGATAACCTTAGGCCGCTGGTAAACCCAAGGTGCCTGAACTTGGATACTGGATTCGTATTTGTTGGATTTTTGGTAAGTAAAAAAATAAGTAATTCTTACCGTCTTTAAATCGGACACAAGCTCGCGCAATCTTCGCCATAGCTAATGACATTATGCCTATCCACACTATTGTTGCCACGAGCAGGTAAACCTTAATAAAAAAATACACCAATTGTAACCTTTTACATCCTAAGACATTTTCGAGATTTTGTACTGCCTCAAATTAAATTTTTAAACCTTCTTTCAGTTTGTACGAATATTTTAAGCGGTTCGGTCGTCTTTCTCGAATTTTAGCGAGACAAACGAACGGCGATAAGAAGATACATCTATAATCACGCCTATTTCTCCGAAGGAGGAAGCAGAGGGACATTACTCGCCTATATTTCGCCAGTAACTTTGCCAGTCAAGAAAGAATTTTTTTTATTGTTGCATTACAACTTTACACTCAACGTTACACAAAGAAAAATATAACTTATCTGTGGTCACGACGGCCACAGACGTAACATTGACGTAAGTGATACGGTCGTGTCACAATAACTGACAGTGTGGTTTGGTTTAATTAAACACTTATGAGTGACGTATGTGGCTGGCAGGAAATGCGTGGCAAGCACGTGCCGCGTTTTTACAACATATTATTTAATCCACTCACACGTACCCACGTACAGTACCAAACTTGTAAAAGTTGCGACGCACAATATGGAATGACATTCAGCATTGTACCGAGAAGAGCACATTGCCTACCTCAGTACTTCTGATTTTCAGTTTCACCCCATAGCGATACCTGGCGTCGTCAGGCAGCGATTTATAAGAAATACACACGACCATGGATTGGAGTTATAAAAGATTACAACTACATTCAACAAGAGTTGGAACAATAGTGCCATTGAGTATGGTAAGTAAGGTTGTCGTATTAATATTAAAATTAAGTAGGTACTTATCACGAATATACTCAACTTAGAGCCAACCAATCTTTAAAATGACAAAAATACAAATAAAATAAAATTAGAGTTACAAGGAAATTACACCCAAGATACCACCACCATAATACAACTAAAATGTAATGTCTGTTATAGGTATGACAAACCGACAAAACAGCCTCCAGCACAGCTGATCGTAAGCAAGACACGCATCCGGGACGTCGAATCCCAAAGGGACATAAAAATAAGGTACGTCAAGCCAAACTGTTTGTGTAAATAGGTATTAAATTTTATGCTGCTTTTGTCCCAATAACAGGACTAGTGTCGCGTAAGTACGTACCAACATTGCTCTACAGTTCTCCGTCAGTGCAACAACGATGAGAAGTAGACCTGCTCCAGTAATACCACTCAGGACTATCCCTGTCGCTGCACTTATGACTGAAAGGAAAAAAATAATCAATATCAGGGGTGGCCGACTTAATTACATCCAAGATCCTGTTTATTGCGATCTCAAACGGCGTAAATATGCTAACCTAGCAGGTGATTACATATTTGAGCCTTTTGGGGTTGAGACACTGGGGTCATGGGGTCCGAATGCTCGCCGCCTTTATAGAGACATTGCTAAACGCCTAACCGATGCTTCTCAGGACCAGAAGGCTATTTTCTGGCCCAAAGAATAAGTATCGCCATCCAACGTGACAACACAGCCAGCATTCTGGGCAATGACGCGGAGGATTTTTTAAACGATATTTTGTAATGTAAATATTTTTAGTCTATAATTATGTATATTTAGTATACTCGTATTGTAATTCTACCAATACTTTTGAAATCTTCAGTAAAACAACATGGTTACAGTCTTAGATCAAATATATTTGATCTAAGGTTACAGTACACAGAGCGAGAGCTGGCCTAGCAGGCATTTCAGGGTAGGTACTTGAAGGCAATCTGATTGGTCAGATTGTTCTGTTAATATTTGAAATCGTAAATGGGACAGCACGGTTCCAGTCTTAGATCAAATATATCTAACCTAAGGTTCCAGTACACGGAGCGAGAGCTGGCCTGGCAGGCATTTCAGGATAGTTACTTGAAGGCCATCTGATTTGTCAGATTGCTGTCCTAATATTCTAACACAGCAATGTTGATCTAGACTCCTATAAATTCAAACATATACCTACCTACCTAAATAAAATTAAAGTGTCTCTTTGTAATTCAAAATTTAAAGTTTTTCCCTAATTAAATATGAATGTATTACAGTACAAAAATGTTATCTGTTTGTTTGTTCTCCAGAACGGCTAGACTGATTTTAATAGCCGATGTTATAAAGAGTAAGTTGGGCTACTTTTTATCCCGGGAATTGGTACCTGTGGGAATTGGGAACTACAAAAATAGGGCGAGGCGAATCCACGAGGGCGAGTCGTAGACCTCAGCTCAGTATTTCAATAACATTTCCTTCTTTCAAGATTCAGTTGGAACTATGATAATGGTAAGTTATAACTAAGTGAAGCTAGAACAGTGGTCATGTTCAGCGCCGGGACCTCGTAGTGGGTCTGGGCGTGGATACCCTCTCGCTGGAGATCATGCTTCAAGCTATGGTCTCCAGCGGGAGTAGGTGGAACGCGGCCGTGTCCTTCTGCGAGCAAGTCGTGCTCGCGAAGGAGGCGGCCGAGAGGGAGAGGGTGCGTACCCTTCCCGCCGAGTTCCGTAGTCAGCGGCGAGGGTGCCGCAGACTCATCTACGCCCAAGACCATTGACCTCCATGATCGGGGCCTGAGGACGGCGGGATCGCCACCCGTCGTCCTTATAGAAGCAGGCTAGAAGGGTTGCGTGCTGCGGGGCCTTTGCCCCACATGTGGTCATGTTCAAATTACTGTAACTGCTTGTAAATTATGTACAAACATGACTTAATATTAAGACCAATTTCTCCTTACGGCATGATCAAAGGTGTTTTCCACTACACGTAAGGCAAAAATGGGTAAAACCGGTCGGGTTTACACAATGAATTTAAAAGTGAGTCGTTTAATAATGTATTTAAAGATGGGTAATTTATTTACAATAAGAATTACAATATACAAAATAAACATAATTATAGACTAAAAATACCTACATTGCAAAATATCGTTTAAAAAATCCTCCGCGTCATTGCCAACCGGGAAGGTTCCCAGAATGAAAACTTATTCTTTGGGCCAGAAAATAGCCAGCCTTCTGGTCCTGAGAAGCATCGATTAGGCGTTTAGCAATGTCTCTATAAAGGCGCGGCGACCACTCGGACCACATGACCCTAGTGTCTCAACCCCAAACGGGTCAAATATGTAATCACCTGCTAGGTTAGCATATTTACGCCGTTTAAGCCCTTCAGCCGATGCAGCAGCAGCGCCGGCACATCCGGATGTGCTTGGAAGGTGTGAAGGTGCTAAGGTGTCAACGCATGTAGCGTCCCACACCAAAGGCCTTCCCATCTTCCACGGTAGCAAAGACATACCGTCCGGTCTCTTTCCATCGCTTCGTGCTAAACCATTTGGTTCACGTACGGCCGGAAGACCTGCGGTGGAAAGAGCCCTACGAATTATGTCGTTTAGAATAACGTGCCGAGGTATACGACCTGCGCTTCTGCTACAAGAAAGGCCATATTAGTATTAATATTAGTTGTATTAGTATGTATTAGTTTTCAATAATTATGTATGATATTTAGAATATGTATACAGCGCAAAGGATGCAGACATGCACTCAATTATTGTGTGCATAGTTTATATGCATACATTCTCTGCACTGTGTAACTACAACCAATCAATTGAATGTGTTGCTAGATTATATGACACTTACACTGTGTGGTCGGTGTGTTATGCATTTCATCGTAGGCTTCTCCATGTGAGAGTATCAAAGTCAGCAGAATAGATCCGAGAAGAACTTTGGTGAATGCTATCAGAAGAACTCCAGGGAACAGATTGCAGATGCCACAGCAGCTCTCGAAGTGACATCCTGGTTTATGTACCATGAAGTGTAAAGGGACCTGCTGGTATTATTTGCAATATAAATCACAAACACGAAGGGTTATAGACTGGATTTGCGCTAGCGTCAGATTAGCGTCAGAGAACCAATGGCCGCTGGCTGAAAACATATAAAGTCACTAACGGGCTCTATCAACATCGCCCTTGGCTCAAGTGATTCTCACCGATAGGCTCTGGCAAGTTATCCATAAATTTCTTGGAAACGACAATAGGTTGGCCATCTATTGCGTGGGATCGATAAAGTGAATCGCAAACTGTGGGGTATTTGTGCTTTAAAAACTTATAATTATTGCCGTTGATCAGCACAGATCCAGCACTTGTAGGTGAAGTTCGCTTGTGCCTCTAAGACCTTCGTAAGTATCCTAACCCCTACTGACAAACAAACATAAATCCTTTCAAGTTTTTATACATTTAGCTCACACAATACCGACTTCAGCAGTGGTCTGAGATCTAGCGCTGTCGTTGGCGGTACTTCGCGGTCTATCGCTGGACTTTACGTAATCTCCTGTGGTACTTTTCGTCATGATTCAAAACAAACAATATAAATAAATAAGTTCAGAATTTACATTGTCAATTTTATTATTTTCATAATTATTCACAAGATTATTGACTTTGATTAAAAAAGTATTTATATAGCTACGTCACTAAACTATGCTCGGCCTGCGGGGACATAGACCAACGCGGTCGTCGTATACGCTGTCGCCGTATGTGCGGGGATTATAAGAAGTTGAAGGTCACCAGAGTATTGTATTCTCTTTGGTCACCAGTTCTTCATATTTTTTAAGATAGATGGGTGACGGGACTTAAGGTAGACTTTCGAACTAAAGCGTCACAGACACAGCGTCTATAGCGACTGACGCGGGCGTCTGTCAACACAGCGCACAGCGGCACTGTGACGTCACTGACGCCGCGTTAGTGTCGCTGAGCTTGAAAGTCGTTGCTTGAAATTTCATACATTTGTACGGAACATCTATCTGTCGCTCTGTCGCGGCGTCACAGTCGCGGCGCCACTGACGCTATATACGCTTGGTTCGAAAGTCTACCTTTATACGCGTACAATAGTTTACCTTTGAATGTAGCCAGACGTTTCGTTCAAGTTACATTGAGCCGTGATCAAAGGGATAGCTTATACATATTAGGCGTTTGAGTCCCACAATCTTAAATAATATAATGAGACATAGACATCATATTATAGATGTCTATTAAATGAGTTAAGAACACGGAATTAAAAACAATTGCTTACCAGTTCTCTTGAGTTAGGAGTGCTTTGGGCCAATTGTCAGAATTTCCGAATTGTCATAATGTCCAGATGTTATAAAGGGGGATCGTGCGGAGTATGGCCCTATACGGGGCTCCCGTATGGGCGGAGAGATTGGCGGTCAAGGTGAACGTGACTCTGTTAAACAGACTACTACGGAACTTGGGAGTCAAAGCCATGCACGATCTCCAGGGAGGCTGCATGTCTCTTAGCCGGGACCCCTCCATGAAACCTGGAAGCGAGAGCCCTTGCGTCATTGTTTCAATGGCTCCAGGAGGCGCTGAATCCGATTCCGATCCAACCGATCATGGACGAGTGGCTGCAGAGGTAGCCTGGTCACATCACGTATCGTGCGACGCTGATTTAAAAAAAAATCACTAAACATTTGATGCTATTCATTATTATTAATTATAAATATATGAAATAGCACTTTAAAGAACTTGCATTTAATAAAGCGAAGTTACCGTTAAATACACCAATCTAATAAAATTTCCACATTTGTGTGGTTTGAAATAGAACAGTTTACTTACTATCCAATGCATGTGGTATCCTATGTAAATTACTTTACATACCTTTCAGAAACGCTTTATTTGTTGGGAGAATTTGCCGGTGAATCCGCACTCGCATAAACTTTGTAAATAATTTGTTTCCAAAATTCTGGCTCGTAAATATTTGGTGAACGAGTTAATCATACTACCCTTTATATACCCTTTATATACCCTTTATATATTTAAGTATAAAGGTAAACATTCTAACTGTAATAATGTCTGTTGCAGATAGTATTACAATAAACGTGATGATTGATATCGGTCTATCCATCAAGTGATTATTGTGAGAACCATCACTTCGGTGATACTTTGAAATATGAGCTTGGTAGTTTATGTGTATTGTTGCTATGTAGTTATAAGTATGTTTAGGTACTATTGATTTTGATAGACAGTCAGACGAAAGCAGAATCCTGTTCTGTATGGTCTCGAAATATTATGTTAGTTGCCCGATAGATGGCGTTGTTGTATGTAAGTAGAGCGCATTGTTAAAATTCTCAAAGGTGCTATAAGTCTATGTAATTTTAGTAAAACTATCTCGTCCTGAGCAAGTGTGTTTTTTTTTTTTTTTAATACAAATACCTTGACGGCGGGGCGGGGCCCCAAGAGATTCGACTACGTCGATATCGAGACTTGAGTGGCCAACATTGCGATGGATATGCTTGACGAGACCCCCGGTACTGACACTGCCCTTTCCCGGCCAGTGTCAACCGACGACTTAATGCTTGAACAACGGACTTCGATGCCTATTGATTTGGGGGCTCGCGTCGCGCCGCCTAGTTGCAGCGCGACGTCGACGCCCCAAGGAAATGTTGCTGCTGGGACTGACGATGGGTCAGCTCCCAGTAGGGTGAAGACTAAGGGCCGTTCCTCTTCGCTGAAGAAGAGAGAAGGAGGGGCCGCCGCGCGACCGGAGCACTAGTTGCTTTGGGTGGGGGTCCCTCCTCTCCAGCGATTCGGAGGAGGAGGTGCCGGTGAAGACGGTGCGCACGCGTCTCGGCGCCTACAGAGTGCGCCCGCCTACTCCACCGCCGTCCTCTGTACCGTCCCTGCGTAGTCGCAGGGATATTGGTGTGCCGCCCGCGCGAGAGATCATGAGCATTCTCTCCCGCATGAACGCGGCCATGCGGGGGAGTAAGAATATGTCGGGGAGGAAGAAGATTGTGGCTTCACTGGTGGATGAAGCCCAATCCTCCCTTGACAAGCTCCTCGCGCGGAGCGCCACAAAGAAGGAGGCGAAGCTCCGCAAGCAGGTTGCGAGCCTGGAGGTGGAGCTCACTGCCTCCCGAAAGGAGATGGAAGATCTGCGTCGGGAGGTCGCTGAGTTGACCACAGTGGTCAAGGCACCTCCAGGTCCCATGCCGCCTCCTCCTCTGACGGCTGGACCAGCGCCGAAGACGGCGCCTAGGACCGCGCCCACCACGGCGCCCGCCTCGCCGCCACAGCCTGTGCCGACTACGGTGCAGGTCCTGACGGCGATCGAGAGGTGTCTCGCGGTCCTGGAGGACCGGGCGTACCGCCCTCGGCTACCGCGCCCCGCGTTTTCATACGCGGCGGCTGTTGGCGGTGCTCCCGCTCCCGGTCCTAGCGGCACACCTGCTGTCCGCCGCCCCGCTCCGCCCCCGTCCGCTTCGGTGAGCCGGATACCGGCCGACACCGCGGCCCAGGCGCGGAAGGCCAAGGGGCGTGGCAAGAAGAGTGGCACCCCTGCCGCCTCCTCTTCCTCTATCGTCGCTCCCGCTGCTTCCTTACATCCCTCCAGACGGGAGGGATGGGAAGTAGTGGGAGCCAAGAAGAGGAAGACGAAGGCCGCAAAGAAAGCGGCCAAAGCCGCCGCGGCGAAGGCGCCGAAGAGGCCCCGCCCTCCTCGCTCCACCGCCGTCGTCCTGACCGTGACGACGGTAGGTGTGGAGAAAGGGGTGGGGTACGCCGACGTACTGAGGACTGTGAAGTCCTCAGTCAACCTCTCGGCCCTCGATATACAGGGGGGGCTCCGGTGCAAGACGACACGCACCGGGGCTCGCCTCCTCGAGGTCTCCGGCGCCTCCAGCGGCCCTAAAGCTGACGCCCTAGCGGCTCAGCTTAGGGACGCGCTGGACCAAGAAGCCGTCCGCGTCACCAGACCCACCAAATGCGCCGCATTGCGCATCACGGGTCTGGATGACGCGGCCACGACGGAGGAAGTTGTCTCCGCCGTCGTGGAGGCGGGCGGCTGCCCCCGTGACCAGGTGAAGGCTGGAGATATCTCCTTCGGCTCCACTGGTCACGGGATGACAGTCGTCCAGTGCCCCGTCGCGGCGGCACTGAAAGTGGCGGACGGACGAAGCCTCCTCGTAGGGGGCTTCCTAAAGGCGCAGGTGCACCTCCTTCGTGCCCGGGAAACCAGATGTTTCCGGTGCATGGTGATGGGGCACTTAGGAGTGCAGTGTACAGCGGAAGTCACCGTGGGCGATCGGTGCTTCCGCTGCAGCCGGCCCGGTCACAAGGCAAGTGCCTGTGACGCCTCGCCTTGCCGGAGGGCAAGACCGCGGATCACCGGGTCGGCAGCACATCCTGCGCCGCCTCGAGACCAAAACCTCGTCCGTCCGCTGAGAGCGGTGGGGGTGCCGCCCTTGCGCGGCCAGTTATTTCGCGGCGGGATGCGGTTATGGACGTCAATTAATGTCTGACGCCGGTATCCGTATCCTGCAAGTGAATTTGAACCACTACCGTGCTGCTCAGGATCTTCTGTACCAGAGCATCCGGCAGTGGTCCATAAACTTGGCCGTGGTCGCCGAGCCGTACTACGTCCACCCGGGAAGCCCGGTGGACGAGGACGGCTCGGCCTGTTGTATCTTTGGGGGTCCGCCGCAGACAACTCGCGCCTTGCGATCATTGCAAGGGGCCGCGGGTGTGTTGCGGCGGACTATGATGGGTTGGCAGTCGTGGCCACCTACATCTCGCCGAACATTGACGAGTCTCAGTTTGAGCTATGGCTCACTGAGCTCGACTTCCTCTTCGCTGCGTGCCGTCCTCGCCCTGTCCTGCTCCTGGGAGACTTCAACGCCTGGAGTGAGGCGTGGGGCTCCCGAGAAACCAGGGACAAGGGGAGGCTTCTTGAGGACTGGACCAGAACACGTGGTCTGGAGGTCCTCAACCGGGGGAATGTCGCCACCTTTTGGCGGCGGGGGGGGGGGGGAATCGATCGTGGACGTAACGTTCGCATCCCCTGACCTCGCCCGCCGTATTACAGGCTGGCGCGTGGAGGAGGGTGAGGAGACGCACTCGGATCATCGGTACATCCGGTTCGATGTCGTCCCCCCACCTGACCTCCCACAGCCGGTGGCAAATCCCCCGGATCCGCGTTGGGCACTTCTCCATCTGGATCGGGAGCCTCTCCTGGAGGCATCCATCGTGCAGGCCTGGATTCCGGCGCCGGACCGGCCTGCCGATGTGGATGCCGAGGCGGAGTGGTTCAGGAGAGCCATGTCGCAAATCTGTGATGCGGCGATGCCTAGGGTTACACCCAGACCGGCCAGGAAGCAGGTGTACTGGTGGTCGCCGGAGATTGCAGAGCTGCGCGCAGCATGCATCTCCGCCCGCCGCCGGTACACCAGGTTTCGCCGGAGGCGTCGCCGCCCAGACGACGCGGCAGCCCCAGAGGCGGAGCTTTTTCAGGCATACAGGAAGGCTAAAGGTAATCTCCAGGAGACGATAAAGCGGGCCAAGACGGCGGCCCGCGAGGAGCTCCTGGAGACCCTGCAGCAGAACCCATGGGGGCGTCCGTACCTACAGGTCAGGGAGAAACTGCGACTTAGGGCGCCCCCACTGACCCAGAGTCTCCAGCCGCAGCAGCTGGAGCGGGTCATGGGCTCCCTGTTTCCGACGAGCGCGGAGGAGCACGTCCCTCCGCGCATGGCTCCGTCTCTGCCCGACGCGGATAGCACCAACGAAGACGACGTACCCGAAGTCAGGGTGGGGGAGCTAGGTGCGGCAGTACTCCGGCTTAAACGCCGGAAAATCACTGCCCCCGGACCCGACGGCATTCCTGGCCGTGCATGGGTCCTGGCCCTCGAAGAACTCGGGCCTCGACTGATGGGGCTCTTTAGCGCATGCCATGAAAGGGGCCAGTTTCCCAAGGTGTGGAGGACGGGGAAACTGGTCCTGATCCGTAAGGCGGGGCGGCCGGTGGACTCACCGTCCGGATACCGGCCGATCGTGTTGCTCGACGAGGTGTGTAAGCTCTTTGAGCGAATTATCGCGGAACGCCTCGTCGAGCATCTCACGAGTGTGGGGCCAGACCTGGCGGATAACCAGTTCGGTTTCCGTCGGGGACGCTCCACCGTGAGCGCGATCATGCGCGTGAAGAGCCTGACGGAGGAAGCAGTCTCGCAGGGCAAGGTGGTGGTGGCGGTGTCTCTTGACATCGCCAACGCGTTCAACACCTTGCCATGGAGCTGCGTTAGGGAGGCGCTCGTGTATCACGAAACGCCTCTCTACCTCCGTCGTATTGTCGGGGCCTATCTCTCGGAGAGGGCCATAGCTTTCCCCAGCTGGCTCGGGCCAGCTCGGCGAGATGTGTCGTGCGGTGTTCCGCAGGGGTCGGTCCTGGGGCCGCTTCTGTGGAACATCGGCTACGACTGGGTGCTGCGGGGTGTGTTGCCTAGGGGTGTCGGCGTAACGTGCTACGCCGACGATACCCTCGTCACGGCGCGGGGTGCAACGTACCAGGAGGCAGCACTCAAGGTCACGACGGGTGTTGCTCGAGTCGTGGGTCGGATACGGCCTTGCACAAGTCCGAGGTTCTGTGTTTTCACAGACCTCTCTCACAGGCAAAAAAAAAAAAAAAAAAAAATAATACCTTGACGGCCCTTGGGATATTTTTGGAAGATTGTACATATAGGTAGAATCGCTTCGCTCGCTCGGTCAATAAAATAATGTATAATAACTTCACTTAAATATTGGATGGAAACAGGCGTTACCTGGCGAAAATCCATGACAAAGTAATGGTAAGTAAGATGTTAAAACTTTTCAAAATATAATAGCATTATTTTCGCTAAAATTTTAGCGAAAATAATGCTATTATAAAACAATGGTAAGTAAAATGTTTTTAAGAAAAAACCTTTTAAATTTATATAATAGCATTAATTTTTCGCAGAATTAAAAGGACAACAAAACGTCGACAATTGTTTCGCCTCTAAACGAGGCATTATCAAGACTGTCTCAGAGAGAACAGTAATGCTATTATATTTTGAAAAGTTTTAACATCTTACTTACCATTAGGTACTTTAATTACTTCACGTTTGTTACTAAGAAGGAATATTATATTTCTACGTCTACTTTTCGCCAAAAGGTGACATTCTTAATCCCTCGAAATTTAGGCGAGTCTAATCCCTTTAACCGGGAAAATTTTATGTAAAAAAAAGATTTAGATACTCGTAGAAGAAGAAAACGTCCATCCTAAGGTTGCCTGGAAGAAATCACTGTCAGCGATAAGGCCGCTGCCTTTGTACATGTAGCTGTTATTTGTTTCAATGTTGTTTTGTAATGTACTACTTCGTTTTAACATAAACATAAAAATTCTTTAATGTAAACCACATTAAAGAATTTTTATATTCATGTTTATGTTAAAACGAAGTAGTTAGTGGTAATATTCATTAATAAGAATACTAGCGGACGCTGGCTTCGTCTGAATAATTATATACTTATCTAAAAATCTTCCTCGAGAACTACTCTACCAATTAGTGAAAACCGCATCAAAACCAGTTGCGTAGTTTTTAAGATATAAGCATATATAGGGACGGACAGACTTTGTTTTGTACTCTTTTATGATATTGTTCTCTATTTGTAATGTGTATTTACAGTATTACAAATACGAGTACTCGTATATTTTGTTAAATTGTTCGTGACGCTCGCTACTATTGTATTGGAAAACCGTACTCGGCATTAGGCAGATCCTAAAATAGGAATTCAATAAGGCACAGTGTGCTTGTCTATGTGAATAGAGAGGAACAAACAAACATTGGTAATCTGCGTCAGCAAAATGCTCTGTAGGTAAACAGTGAGTTGGAGCACCTTTGTTCTACCGTTGATCAGTCAGAGACACTATGATTTTGGTACTATCCACTTTATTTATAACAATATTATATAATTATTCTAGCGCACTATTCTAGGCTGTGCCAACGTGGCATAACTTTCTAGTTTCGAATTGTCATGGGCAATAAGTAGCCTAACTTACTCCTTATAAACAACAGCTATCTGCCAGTGAAAATCGGTCCGAGATTAACCAGAATAAACAGAAAGACACATAATAATTTGTGAGAGATGATAATTTTTTTTTATTTTATTTATGTAACCTATGCATTTAGTCAAAAACAGTGACCTAGCTAGATAATTACAAAGACTTAAATTTTGCTAGATGCGCGGATTGCAGAGTTTCTAAGTATTTGGTGGTACAAGACTTTACATCATCTCAGTCCTGGCCCATCCCTTTCGAAGTGTAGGTGTAGGCGTGATGGTAATATGTACACTGTATGGTGCATGGCACTTACAACATACGTATGTTGTAAGTGCCAAAATACCTAAAAGTGACTTGGACTGAAATATCCAACTAAAACAAATACCTGCAAGTTTGAATGTTTATTTATGTGTCATTACAATGTAATAATTTGAAGTGTAATTTAGTCTAGAGTTACCGTACACGACGAAAATGGGAAACTAAACTACAACGGCCTGGGTAATCTTTGTTATGAGACTGTCCTAGAAAACAATGACGTGTGGTCCCCCTAGTTATCATTTCAATTTCGCAGCAGTGCACTGTGCCTGATTGTAGACTAATGTGATTGGGAAAGCTATTCAATGTAACTGAATGTTCAAATACAACGTCCATAGGTACTTATTTTGACGCAATTATGGTGTTTACTGATGAATTAATTATTCATTTTATGTTTAACTACTTGAAAAAGACGCATTTATTTATAATCAACCCGTAGGTACAATAGGTAAAGAAACTAACAGCTTTTCACTACATAAATGTGTTTCAATATAATATTAAAAATCTTTAGAAATAAATTGTAAATCACAAAAACGTATCGGCAGGACTTTTCCTAACAAGGGAAACGCTTTGCCACTACTAAGCCTTTTTTTTTTGTTTACGCAGGGGAGAATCCTGCGGAAGGTAAGGGTTCCGTGCTGCCACCCCGCCCACTTAACAAGGATCGGTTGGAGCGCCTCCACTTTAGAGATGCCTGCACGTGGAGCCTTCAACCAAGTCGACAATTTCACTAGAATCTGGAGCGGCTTTACGCCACCTGTGACTGACTTCTGCTGGAGGCCTAATGCCGCTACTAAGCCTACAATGACCGTACCCGTATCATCCAATTTTTACTAAACTTCATAGATATTTGAGCAATAGATGTTAAAAAAATTAATTGATGTAGTTAGATAATGATATTATTATCTACAAGACCATTAGGTAAGTTGTTTTTAACTATTATTCATAGAACACTTAAATGTAAACAATTTATGAATATTCAAGCTGCTGAATCTCCACGAATGTTTCAAGATCAAAATCAGCCAAATCATTAATTTCGTTTCATTTTTATTTATATAGATATAGATTACTAGAGGAAAAAACGTGGTCCGACGACATGAAGAAAACCGCCGGGCCACTATGGCGTAGATTATCTGCATCCAGAGCAAAATGGAAAGAGCTGGAGGAGGCCTTCGCAAGGACACGCTAACACCACATAACTACGAGATTTATATTTTAAATATGTAATGAATGAATTTAATTAATATTACAAATTAAGTACATAAATACTAATAGATAATTATAAAATAAGGAAATATTGATTGTAATTTAAAATTATGTTGAGTTGGCAATAACGGTTTAATAATAAAAAAATAAAAAAAAGATAACTAGAGGACGCCTGTGATGTCGTCTGAGCAAGGTTCTAGGTACTTTTAGACATCATATTTATGCTTAAACTAAAAGGAGTTGTTAGGCAGTCGACCTATGGTCGTATCGTTTAGGGCGAAATGTGGATGAATAGGACACAGTGTCCGAATTATTGCTCCCCAACATTTCAGGAGGATTGTACGCATTGAACCAACCATACGTAACTACATCTAATATTATCAAATAAATAAATTTAAATAAATATGTTAGGACAATTCACACAACGCCGTCTAGTCTCAAACTAAGCAGAGCTTGTGATATTATGATTACTACTTAGATATAAACACTTATATACATTTTTTTCATGTAAATACATACATATACATAGGAAACATCCAGTATTCGGTACAAACGTATGTGTCATTACACAAAGTTTGTCCCGACCGGGCGTATGCACTTCCGACCACACCACCGAAGCAGTCAAACTTATTGCGATAAAAAATTATAGCTATTACTTAAGTCCCTTTTACATAGGTACCTAACAGTTTTACGAACGAACGAACGAATTTAATTACCCTGCCATAGAAAGGCATGACTATTATTTTCATAACTAAACTTGCCGCCCATTAAACTTGGTTTCTCGCATTTTTTTTTCTAATTGTTTACTACATTAAGGGGATTTCCCTTGTGTTTTTGTTTTCCAAGAACTATTTGAAATTATTTGTCTGCTAAATACTATTATTGTCTTTTGTTATTTAAAACAAATATGTGCAACAAATTATAACATGAGACAGAGGGTTACTAACAAATTATAACAATAACTCGCACATTACGAGCTTTAGTGCCTTTGCATGTTAATAACTTAAAAGGTCCGACCTCTAAACAAATAAATGAAATTGAACTGTCTTTTCATGATTCCAAATTAATAAATTTAATATTTGAAAGTGTAGATACTATACAGTTCGCGAGGGATAAGCAGAGCTTTGCATTTGTGTGAGTGCAGTGTACGTGAACGTATATGTGACCTCTTTTACACACACACGCACCTAAAAAAACAGTTTTTACTCTACTTTTCGTGGTCACTCACACAAAAGCAAATCTCCGCTTATCCATTGCGAACTGTACCTACTTCTCTCTCTCTGAAACAGTTAAGGGGACTTTGACTGGAAGTTGGTAGCTGATATTATAAGGAGTAACTTAGGCTATTTTATATCCCGGGAAAGTGTTCCCGTGGGAAACTGTCAAGTAAGGTTTGACATAGGTACATTTTGGGTCAGAACTTTATTGACATGATGGTAGACGATGGTATTATTTTTTACAAGAACCTTCATTTACTTTTACGTTTATTCCTGTTCGCGACAAGTGCTAAAAGACATTTTATGTTCGCGACAAGTGCTAATTAACATTTTACAAGTGTGAATGATAGGTAGTGTCCGTTGCTAAAAGTGACCTTGTAAATATAAAATAGTTTCGTGTAACAGTGATATTTAACGTTTAATAGTGACATTCAATCTTTTCATAGTTTAAAAATAGTTGATTTGTACTGGACTATGATCCAGATGTTTTAGAGGGTCTAGATCTTTGGCCACACAAGCATAGACTTTGTTATATGTTTCACTTGGTGCTTCAAATGCAGCACTTTTTTTTTTTTTTTTAATTCCGCGGCCCAAGGCCGCGGCCGCTCTAACGTCCGTTGCCGGGCGTCTCTGGTTACTAGCAGAGGGTATGTCCAGTGGCGCCCGGCGGACAAATGGAGCACTATTGTTTAAAATTATAAATATTTTACAGTGTAAATCAATATGATAGTTATTTTAGTTTTTGTGTACATAAATTTAATTTTTTGCAATAGTTAGTTAGGTTTTATGATATAACTTTGTTTACAAATAGATATAGAATATAAATAGTTTATACGTAGATAGCATATAGCATGCCCTACATGTATACATTCAGGATATAGAAGCTCCCACACCTAGTCGGCATAGCCCCCCTCCCTAATCCGGACATGATTGCAAACACGAAGAGAAGAGCAAAACGCCCCGCTCGGGAGCAAATCCCTCGAGCGGGGCCCCAGCGTCCACGGACGTATACGAGCCGCCGGCAACTCGCAGGCGCCTCACCGGCCCCTAAGCCGATGAAAGTGCGCCGCGAAATCACAATGATAGGCTCATGTTGATGAGCCGCGTAGACCACCACTATAAGGGGCATGTCCCCCAATAGTTTCCCCATCCCAGAATGGGGTGAGAAGAAAAACCACGGACGGAAACATGGTCTAATCAGATCATTAGTCTCAAAGCGAAGAAGAGCGCCCTCTACCTCTACAAGAAGCTCCAGCCAAATAGCTCAGTACTGTCTACAGAAAACGATTGTTTTATTCGCTTGAAGAACCCCGGAGAATTCAGGCTTCATAGAACCAATACAGTCCACAACATCGTGTACAGGACGTCAGTGACTTGTAGGCTGTAATATAGTCAGTCCCAGAGACTTGGGATGGCGCTCGCTTCGCTCCCTTAATAGACCTACAGAGCGTGGGAAAAAGAAGTCCGGAGAAGTCATCATGTTTCGAACATTGCCTATGAGTAATAAAGATAGTCGATGACGTACTTTTAAGTATCTATGTGTGTCACTGTCAGTGCCAACAATTTTCCGTAGTTTTCAAAATAACAAGAAGATCATCTATCTTGTAAACTGGCGAAAATTTGATTTATAAAATATAAGCGAATCCTTGTGTTGTTTTTAATAAAAGTGTATTTAAGAGCCATGGTGTCTTGTTGTTTAAGTAATTGTAATGTGACTAAAGCCGACAATCCAAATAATTACACGTTTCACAGGTAAATGCAAAATTTTCCAGCAATTCTTAAATAACAGATATTTGTTTGTATCTTGTGTTTATGAAAGAGGTAAAAAGTTCTAATCATAGTACATTGACTACCCTTGCTTTGTGCAGTAATATTTCCTATTCACAATGAAGAATTAATCTTAAATAACGTAAAATAGAAGAAAGTCTTTTTACGATAGGGCTTGACCACCTGATGACGTCACGATTATCGATGTATCGATAAACCATGGCAAAATGAAGTATAATGTTATAAGTTCCCGCCTGTTTTTCGGAATGATTATTTTAGATTAGATTAGACAATTTTTTATTCGGATTTCATAAAATCATAACATAGTATTATATAAAACAAAGTCTGTCCGTCCCTTCCTATGTAAGCATAGATCTTTAAAACTACGCAACGGATTTTGATGCGGTTTTCACCAATGCATAGAGTGGTTCTGAGGAAGGTACCTATATAATTTGTGTATAATTTAATTCCAGATTATTCATCACTACATATTATAAAACAAAGTTCTCCGCAGCGTTTGTATATTCGCGCTAAACTCAAAAATTGCTGCACCAATTTCCATGATGTTTTGGATATAATTTGTCGCGGGCGAAGCTGTGGGCGTCCACTAGCTTAATATATAAGAACTAAATCAGGCTCATTCATTCCGCCGGAGGCCACTGGAAATTCCTGGGGTGTTCACCAGATGGCCTCGGCAGCGAGCTTTTCATTCATTAGTATCATTTTACATAATTGCATGACTAATAATGTATACTTAGGTACTAACTGATATGCCCCAGTGATTAGTCTTCAGACTTTTTGACCCACTACATTATTTTTTTAATGTAAAACAACTTATTTTTTGTCTGTTGCATTATGTAGAGAATATAATATTATTTTATTTTAAATAAACTAGTCTTAATGTTTAACGACTTATTATTTTAGCATTAAATGTAGTAATGAGTCAATCAAAAATGGAACTGGAACACTTTCATTGGGAATTGGGAAGAAGAAACGGTTGGTGCCGTAAAAATCTGCTATATAAACTGAACTGTTTCATGAAAATACTAACTTAAAGAAACATAGTTTTGTCAGGACCGTTCGTCCGTCTGTTTCATTCTCGGCTTTCTATTATGTATTATTATATTTTGCGTATTCCATACAACACTATTACACCCACACATTTGCATTTTGTTTTTGGGATCGCCTCTGAAATGACTTTGTGTATCTTTCTACATACTACATGGGGCACACTAAAAGTTTTGCACTTCTAACTAATCGGAACTATTTGAATTTCGAATGTTATATTTTTTTAAACGTTGCAACCTTCCAAGAAATAAAAAAAGCAATTGGCGGGAAATCATTTGTCAATTGTTTTTTATCATACATCAAAGTTCTACGTATGCAAAGAAAATGGAATTAAGTCGAAAAGATTTTAGAGCGATGATTTTTTATGACTTTAAAAGTTCTCTCTCTCTCCGCAAGACTGTGCCGCTCGTCTTCAAAATGCTTTTGGGAGAGAAGCACCTTGTTTGAGCACCGTGAGGCGATGGTTTGCTGAATTTGAGAGAGGTCGAGTTTCTTTACATGACGAATTTCGTGAAGGGCGGCGAAGCGGGCTCGCGTGGAATGGTGCTCACAGATGCGACTGAAGTACGACCACGGACATTCTAATGCTGTTTATGACATTGTCACAGGAGACGAAACGTGGATTTATTGTTTGGAACCCGAAAAACAACAGCAATCTTGTGAATAGGTGTTTGAAAATGAGAACAAGCCAACAAAAGTGAGGCAGGCTAGAAACGTTGGTAAAAAAATGATCGCGTTTTTTTTTCTGCTACGGGTCCCATCTGTACAATTGCACTTGAAGATCAAAAGAGTGTTAATCCCGAGTGGTATTCTACCATTTGTTTACCCAGGGTGTTAGAAATAGTTCGCAAAAGACGACCCAAAAGCCGCGTTCTCCTAAATCATGACAACGCTTCTTCACACACGGCTAACAAAACAAAGTAATTTTTAGCTTCCGAAAAAGTAAAACACCCATCCTGCGCATAGCCCCGACCTAGCACCCTGTGATTTCTGTATTTTCCCCAAAATCAAAGATTTGATGAGAGGTTCACTTTTACAACTCCGAAGAGGCAGTGATAGCGTTCAATCAGCACGTAGAAAACAGGCCTTCAGATCTGTGGTCCTCCTGTTTTAACAAATGGTTCGATCGCATGAAAAAATGTTTAAAATGTAAAGGAGAGTATTTTGAAAAGCAATAAACATAATATTTTGGTTTTAACATTTTGTTTTTTTAAGTTACGCAAAACTTATAGTGTGACCCACGTATATCTATGGTCAGTCCTGAGTCCACCCGTCCGGTACAATTCCCGTGACATGAGCACAGATAAAAACTTTAGGGCATGAATATAAAACCAGCCAAAAAGGAGCCGGACTAGCGCACAAAGAGTTCCGTACCAAAACCGCCTTAAATATCTATTATATTCGGTTTTTTAATATTTGTTGATATAGCGGCAACAGTAATACATCATCTGTGAAAATTTCAACTTTCTAACTATCACGGTTCATGAGAATGTCTGGTGACTGGTGAAGGACAGCGGAGTCTTAATAATAGGTCCCGTCTTGTCCTTTGGATATGGAATCCTACAAAAAGGGTCTATAATAACCACAAATGTCAGATAGAACCTTCATACCTAAAATAAAGGTTTTATCTGATAAGACGCCAGACCTTTAGTTAATGTGAATATTTGTTTTAAAATTATAACAAATAAATGATGGTCTTCCCCGATGGCCGGTCCCGCTAATGAGTGAGAGTTCCCCAACCTTATTACATTTTGTTTTACTTTTTTGCGACAGATTAAAAAATATATGTGTAAAATTACACGGGGATTTACCTACTCAAGATTTGTTTGTGTCGATAACTAACGAACTATTAATAGATATTGTAATTAAAAATATAAATGGGAATAGACCGATAATAACCTTGTTTTCTGTAAAACATAATTACTTAGGTATAATATGACATCACATCATATAAAATTACAATTGTTTGCCTGAATAACATAATTATATAACCAAATTAGGGAACTTTCATCTTAGTCAGAGCCTCCTACGTGGATATGCATGGTGCATCACTATTTGCAGTTGACGTTGACTTTTGGGAATTTAAATTTCTCATTTACACACGATTGGTTTATATCCAATACCTATATTATGTCACCGTTAAAACAGGTTTTTTTGGATTCCGCAGTTCAAGTCTCGTAACCCTATATGGTTTCGTCATGTCCGTTCATCCGCACCTGCCCCATAGTGTGGGGTATAATTAGATAGGTCTTTTAAAAACATAAAGAGGTTGTTAAGTAAATGTTTTGATTTCAGTATCCGTTTGCTATATATTTAGCTTCAAAGAGACTTTTTTGTTAAAACTGGGTGTCCCCTCTAAAAGCTAAATGGCAGCGCGAAAAATCTGGAAATAAATCAAGTCTAAGCTTGGAAGAAAACCCGTAATGGATTAGATAACTTTGATGTTTCAGGAGTTACAGAGGTTATTATGAGTGACTGTGACACCCTATTGACACGCACTTGGCCTGTTTTTTTAGTTAGTAATTAAGTAGGTACTTACTAAAAAAAATAACTGAGTAATGTCACAAGACAGGTTGAAGAGTTGAAGAGTTGAAGAAAGTAATGTTCAAAATTGAATATCAGTTATAACTAGTTATTACTTGATATAAACGCGTTTTTAGGTTATGGTTTAATGTTTTTGGTATTTAATTCGTATATATTAGATAATGTGGCAACATATCTATTAGATAATAATGGTAATTAAAATACCAATAGACTAATAAGTCCATGACCTTGTACTCTGGGAAAACATATTATTATTCTTTGTGTTCTTATATAATTCTTCTGGGTTAACCTTGGACTTGAATAGCGGTTTTTAATAAGGTCAGTTGACAGGGTACACTTAATAGAAATCAAAAGTTGCTTCAAGATTTTTATTAAGAGAAAATATTCGGGATACAGAGACAAATCATACTAATAAAAACTAGGTATGCAATGCATGCCACTAATTGCAAATGTTGAGCGTAGCAAATTTTCTTAATTTTTTTTATGCTCCATTTTCATGATTTCAGAGATATGCACTCCCGGGTATGATGTCGACCAGCATGCCAAATTTGGTCAAAATCGGTAGAGCCGTTTCGGAGGAGTTGGCACACAAACGATTTACACTTGTCGTCTAAGATAGAGCTTCGCTTCGCTCCACTCAATAAATAATAAAAAAACCCGACTGCACATATCCAGATATTTAATTATAAGCAGGCGGGACTCACTTTGATCTTATAGTCCCGCCTGCTTATAGCTGAATATCTGGATATGTGCATTAATATATTTTGTAAGCAGTGAAGTATGCTAACTTTTTCTTTAAAATTTTACAATGTGAATCACAAAAACTAAACACATCACAAAGACTGGACTCGAACCAGTGGCTGATCCCTTTCCAGGAGGAACATTCTACCAACTGACCAAGACACCACTAGCCCAAGACATCTAATTTTGTGATCACATTGAGTTAATATCGCGACTTACGGCGTCGTCAGAGCGCCATCTACCGGTAGTTCAGGTTAGTATAAAACAAAGTCACTTACGTTCCCTATGTATGCTTAGATCTTTAAAACTACGCAAGGGATTTCAATACGGTTTTCACTAACGGATAGAGTGGTTCTCGTGGAAGGTTTCAGTATAATTATAATTTGTTAAGCAGGTGAAGTCGCTGGCGTCTGCTAGTAAGTAAGTAATATTTATGATATATATGTTAAAAAAATTGGATAAGACGAAAGACTTATTATCGTTGGATGCATTTAATAATTATGATTTACTTAATACCTTTTGAGAATTAATTAACGTTCAACCTTGATAATTATTTATGTATCTTTGCATATACATAATTATTATTAAAAGATCATTTATTGTCAATTTATTTAAATATGTCAATTTACAATAAAAATGTGTTTACACAGATACAATAGCGCAATCAGACGAAACAAAATCATTATACTCGTCCCGCACCATTCCTGGCGCAAAAGTGCCCATGATGCTAGCAGCGTTGCCGCGCTGAATGGCAATGGACAACCTTTGCACCAGAAACGACCCGGAGCGAGTCACCGGTCCTCTTTCTAATTCTCCGCCCTACATCCGCGACGAAGCTTTTGGCTTCGGATTATTAAAATGGAATTTAATATTACATAGGTTCCAAAGATTTTATTGTTTAGAATAGGTGTCTTAGTATTTCAAATTTTTATCTACCTAAGTTTTTGTACTAAGACATGGGAGTTTATTTTAATAATTTAAAGTTCCCCACTACAATGAATGACTCCGGTTTAGATATCTTGAATTAAGTTAAATAGAATCATAGAAATATTTCCCCAAACAGGTATTGAATAATAATACCTCTAAAATTTTATGTTTGTCAGAACCTATCGGTCTTAAAATCGACAAGTGCACCACTTGCAGCCTGCATGTGACGGACCCCTTTACATCTCTGATATGAGTTCAGGACTAATTAGTCCTGACCTAAATCAATTGATTTAACTATGTAAAAAAAACGTTCCTCTTTCTGCCGAACGATGGTGGCTTGGAACGCCCTGCCTGCGCACGTGTTTCCTCCATCATATAACACATTACTGGTCAAGTTGAGTGCCACTCTCTATAGTATTCCTGTTTACGAGAGTCACCCACAATCGCCAGACGTCGCCACAGCTTACCATCATGTGGGTGGCGTCAATTTGTCGACCTAAATATGAAAAAAAAATAGTTACGGTTTATGAGTTTACCCTTTGAGTACGGAACCCTAAAAACTAGGTTCCCTGATTGTAAGTCAATAACAACAACATTGACAACAGGTTTTGGAAATTTATAAACATGTGCAGTGCAACATATATCCATCTCTTTCCTTCTTTAGTTATTTTCCTGATCTTATTTGAAAAAATTTCCTCTGCATTTCGGTAAATACAAGCGCCTGCGACGTGCGCGTTAAAAATAGTCTTATTTTATATTCGTGTTTTATTTTTATTTTATAATTTTTAAAGTTTAATACAATGGTGAGTAAGTGTGATTATTTAAAACAATGGTTTTGTGTGATTATGGTAGTGTAGTGTGAAAAAGCCAGTATAACTGTATTGTGATTAAATATAGAATTTGTTGGTAAACTGGTTTGTTCGATGTCAAAATGGTTTGTGTTTTTTACAATTAATGTTGTCTTTATGAAAACAGAATATCTTGCAAAAACTATATTTATGTGTATACCTTAACGACCAATCTTCTATTTTAAAACCTTATAATAATATATTATAAGTTTTTATTAAGTACACAGTAAATACCTTATAATAATAATACATACTGTTTGTCAAAAACTACAAAAAATTTAGACTTCTCGCACAACGTCATCTCTCCTTTTTTTTAATTCCACGGCCCAATGCCTGGCCTCTCTCATGTCCGTTGCCGGGCGTCTCTGATACACACGCAGAAGGTATTTCCAGTGGCTCCCTGCAACGTCATCTATTCTAAACTAAGCTATAAGCTTGTGCTATGGGATCTAGACAACTGATAAACATACTTATATATTTTTAAATACAGAGGTACCTATATATTATACATAGAAAAAACCCAAACGGAAACAAACATTTGTGGATAGAGACTCTGATGTCAGAAGTTAAAAGCTGTGTTTGTCACGTTCGAATGCATTTAATGTACTCGTATATTTGCACCATTCGTGCTCAGATGACTGATGTTATTTAGATTAAACAACCTGTATTTGGGAAATCTAGCCAATTAGCACATAGGCACAGAGCCATACGTTTTAGCGTTAAAGGAGTTTTAGAATGAGATTTTGTCAAATAGTTTTCGCACTTCCGATTTCCACGGGTTTCATCATAGAATTTAGGAAATGGTATGATTTAAGAAGGTAAATAAATAAATATGTAAGAATTATTGAAGACAACGTCATCTATTCTCAAACTATGCAGAATTTTTTTTATGAGAACTAGATGACAGTGTTAATTTTGTAAATGCATAGTCAACAAAGGAACTGACGCTACTTAGTTTAAATCTAGCCTGAGATATATGGGATCAATATTAAAGAATATTAAAAAAAAATCGACTCCCAGTTACCGGAATTGTCAGAATGAGACCAAATTGAAATAGGACCACAATGTAAGCAGTAGTTTTCAAAAAAATAACTTCGAAATAATCGTTTCACCCATCATTATCCACCAAGCCTTTTCCTAACGTGGTCGACTTTCCAGTCTAACTGCGATTGATATTTTCCGTGAAGCGACTGCCATCTGACCTCCACAACCCATGGGCGATATCGAAATTCTGTAGTTAGACCCGTCGGATTTTTGATTTAGGGCTCCAACTACCCCTAACGACTGCCGTAGATGTTTGTATGACAACCGGGACCGACGGCTTAACGTCCTCTCCGAGGCACTGCAAAAATTGGTTCACTCAGTCGAAAGATAAAAGATAAACAAAAGGCAGTCGAATAAAGAACCATCTCCTTCTTCTGAAGTTGGTTATTTATTTATTTTAATTGATTTCGTTGCAGGTTCAAAATATTTGCGTATTAATAACAATCACGTTGACCGCATTTAGTCAAGCAGCGGATTACAGTTCACTTGTTTCACCATGTCCTGACGTGTTCAACTATGAACCCCTAGGAACAGATGATCCACCATTAGCAAAAAGATGGTACGGTGTTATCAAACTTTCCACTGAAGTGAGACTCCATGCTTTGTGGTTAAATGTAATTCTGAATGGAAAAGCTGATATATTGGGCGTGAGTATATTAAAAAAAACCTAATTGCGAGTTTTACTCGCGTACAAGCGTTAGTAGTATTATCCATACAAACATTATATCATGTTTTGTTTTTGTGTATTTATTTATTTATTTATTCTTGTACACACACAGTAAATAAAGCAGTAAATGGATACATACTAAACATGTATACAAAGGCACTCTAAAGAGATCTCTTCCAGTGGGCCTAAGAGAGGAGATCATGATTGCAAACAGGTGATGATGTATGTGCAGGTTAATAAACTTACATACACTATAACTGCATAAATACACATACATAATAAGCTATATAAACAAACATACATAGACGTAGTGTATGTTGTTATAACGGCAACAAAAATACATCGTCTGTGCAAATTTCAACTTTGATGGCTCTCAGGGTTCATGAGATACAGCCTAGTAACAGATAAATGGACAGTGGAGTCTCAGTAATGGGTTTTTAACCTTTAGGTGCCGATTCGGAACCAAAAAAATAACAAAATTAGTTAACAACTCATCTGATGAATAAAACTTTTTGTACTATTAATTTCAGAACTGGGTAGGTGAAGTATCAACTCGAGACAACGTCAACTTTAAAGTTGAAAATGATAATATGCAACTTGTGCCTGGGGAACCTAAGACGATACGATTTTTCATCCAATATAGCCAAGAAAAGAGACCAGAACTAAAGTCTATTTTATTCAACGGTAGAGAAATATGTAATGTACTTGAAGACGACATTGCTGATATCACAAATAATGAAACACATAAGAAAGCAGATACAATAAAGACGACGGCAAGACCTACAGATGTTATTACCACAGGAAATGTTTATGATAGGTTACAGACTGAAGCTCAAAATAGACTGACGACGAAATCTTTATCAGGTTTTTATGCACAAACAACGACAGAAAAAATAAAAACGAAACCTGAACCCACATATATTGACAATAAAGTTCATAGCTGGTCAAAAACGAACTTGACGGAATCAGCTTCTACAAGAAAACCCCCAAATAAACAAGATGATGGCCAACAAAATATTAGATCACAAGAGAAAAATGTAAATAAAGCTCCATCGAGCCAAGATGTACAGCCAACTTCTCAAATAAAAGCAACAGTATATCAACAAGCTCTTATTGACAAACTACCAAATTCAACCAATAGTAACACACAATTGAATTATGTAAGTGGGGTATTTGATAACAGTAGCACACCTGTAAATAAACAACAAGATTCAGGTAAACCTTATTATCAGCAACTACGACCAGAAAGTCAATCAAAACTTGGAAGTACACAAACCACTACAGAAAGAATATGGTCTGCAGTTACATATCCATCGTCAACAAAAAGTAGTACAGTTACCCCAATAAACGTACATATCAGACCTGACGATAAGACTCAAGTCAATTCTGGTGTGTCTGAAACGTATGACCGCTTTAATAATCACCAATATAATATAGCCGTACCTGTATCCGATACTAGTCAAGCTAGCACAGGCCTCTTACCAGGAAACCAGATTGGTGTATCCAATTTGATTGTGAAAGACGTTAACACTGTCTCCCAAACCCCAATAAATATGCAACGAGGACAATCCGGGAATTTAGTACCAATCCAAACCATAAACAGTCCACAAAACCTCGATGATAGGATACAAGGTGATGTCATAAATAGGGAACTGATTGGAACTATACCTATGTCTGGTACTGATTCTTGGTCTCAAAAACCATCTCAACTAAGTTATGGGGCTACAGGATCTCAATTGTAAGTACGAGTATCTAAATGTTACAGATTTGTCAATTGTTTAAATCGAAGTCTACATAGGAGTCCCCACCAACAAATATAAAAGTTGGCAGTGAACGGCGGCAATAAACTCACCCATAACTGATATCTATACGGAGCTTATAATCACAATAGAATCCAAAGATATAGTATGCATTATAGTCCCCCGATGTTATAGTTGAATTGCACCAAGCATGGTCACTTAGAGTAGGCAAACTTGACACAAAACCCTATACCAAAACGTCTGGCCAGCGTGATAGAATTATATAAGCTGAATTCCCTCTCAAACAGTAAAGTGACCATCATTATCATCTGAAGATTAGTGCCGTCAAAAAAAGAGGTGCTCATCAGCCCATTTGACCCCCACTGCTGGCCATAGCCCTCCTCCAAATAGGGGGAATTCATCCTACATACACCACGCTGGCCGGAATGGTTGTTATATGGTATAATAGTGAAAAAGAAATGTAGCGTATTTATAAAAAAATATAAATTACGGACCGTGAGGATTTTTTAAACGATATTTTGTAATGTAAATATTTTTAGTATTTAATTATGTATATTGAAATTATTCTATAAATTGATGATTCTCTTCCAGTGCTGACCGGTTTGAAGAAGAGCACAGAGAAAATATAGATAATCAATCTCCTTCGAATAGACCACTGATGCCATCAGTACCACAACCAGCGACTGTAATAGAGTAAGTACCTATACAACCTATACTTACCGTGGAGAGGTGTGAGTAGGCAAATTGGCATGGTTCGACCGCAGCGGTTGAATGTCAATCAAATCGAAGAAATATTGACAAAAGGCCACCCCTATGGGCAGGGCACCGCACCAGAGGTGTCTGCTGTATAAGACCCAGATTAGACCCTGCGTCGAATACTGCTCTCATCTCTGGGACGGCTCCGCGAAGCATTTGCTGGACGCACTCGACGCTATGCAGTGACGCACTATTAGTACGAGTATTATAGATTGTCCGGAGGTAATGGGACGCCTTGAGCCGCTGGCCCAATGCCGAACAATCGCTTCCTTAGCCGCATTCTACCATATTTACCACGGCGAGTGTTCTGAAGAGCTCTTCAACCTAATCCCACCCTCTTCCTTCCGATCCCGAACAATGCGTGCGGGCAGAGATGCCACTTCCACACAGTGGATAGCATGTTCGCGAGAACCGAACGTTTTAAACGTTCGTTTCTCTGCCGCACGATAGTGGCCTAGAACGCCTTGCCTGTGCATGTGTTTCCTCCCACATATAACCCTGGGTTCTTCAAGCGGGGTGTGAAGAGGCACATCACTGGATCGTCAAGTTTAGGGCCACTCTCTATAGTTTTGTGTACTATGAGAGTTACCCACAATCACTATGACTTACCACCAGGCGGGCGGCGTCAATTTGGCGAACCCAATATATAAAAAAAGACTTTCTGCGATATAATTGGCTATCGACTGACGTTGACACAGACTGCTGTGCTAGCCCTACTAGTCAAGAGAGAAATGACAAAAGATGCAATTTCAAGACCTTCTGAAGATATTAGGGGCTTCCCTTCCTAACCACACCAACTGTATATTTTACATCAAATCAATCTTTATTTCGGGTACATGCCCATTTAAACTTACACATTTTTTTTTCTGTCACATTATGAATAATAAAATAAAATTTTGAAATAAAAACAAACGAAATAAATTAACAGCAAGTGATTAAGTGTCAATATTACCATGCAATGTCCGTATAGAATCAATTAAACGAAAAATGTAAATAATTAGATTGAATAGGTTATTAAATGTCAATAAAAAAAACATGTAGGGTCGAAAATTTTAAATAAAAATGTTTTCATTGCAGGGATGCAGAGGATGAACAGTCTATCATAAGTGGTTTACCGATATACATACCGAACTTTAAACCAGACGTATGTAATTTTAAAACACATATTTATATGTACGAGTATAGATACTGCAGCACTGGCTTATACAAAATAATATTATTGACTGTTACCTATCATAGATGTTATGCTTGTATTTTAGGAGATGTGTGGAAAGGTGATAAAAAAGGCACCGCAAGAGTTACCGTTTGATTCTACTACATACGAGGGACAATGGCCCTGGCAGACCGCATTGTATCAACAACAAGTAAGTTTCACTATCTGTTACTTGCGTATTATTACATCTATATCCTTGAAGGGCATGGCAGAGGTGCATATTCACTCACATTACTTATGCCAGTAATTTTGTTGCACGTATTAGGGACAAGAGGGCGGGTGTATTGCTGGTACAGGGCACTGCCTGTAGCAAATCCATAACCTATCTGTAATTGAAACTAACATTCCAACAGACATGTTACATTATACAACTAAACTAGTGGTTCTGTGAACCGTAGACTTCGGGAGCGGCTTTGTTTAGAAAATTTCTTCGTCAATTTTCTTTATTAAGTACTCTTTCATTTGTCATCCAATCCAAAAATTTCATTCAAATGTTATTCATTGTAAGCAAGGAGTGTGTGTGTAAAGTTTCATGCAAATCGGTTGATAAATACGGCCTTAAAAATGATCTGACAGAACCCGTAGATGGGTATGGACGAAAGAAATTCTCCCCAGTCTGCAAGTTGAAACGGAGCCTTCGGTCGCTTAGCTCCCTCAGTCAATAATATCTCTGCCGTCCGAGCATCAGATAGATACAGGTATCACAGGTGGCCAAAGTCCGCCGGGCGCTACTGAAAATACCTTCTGGTGCATACCAGAGACGCCCGGCAATGGACGTAAGAGCGGCCGCGCTTGGGCGGACTTGAGGAAAAATTTGATTGTTTATTTGAATTAAATTTGATAATGTACCTAGCTACATTATCCCTGAGTGGTATAGGTTACATTTTAATGGTAATGTGCTCCGCTGGGAATTCGGAACGAGAAACCTTTATCAAGCGGTGGAGCTACGGTAATCAGTTCCCGTGGGAATTGTGAACTGGGAAGCTATCTTAGACGGGAGGAGCCGCAGACATCGGCTCATAAAAAATAATTGCATTGACATGTACCTTCTGATATTTTTCCAGACGGTACACTTCAAATACATTTGTGGAGGTACTTTGGTATCGCATAACCACATCATCACGGCTGCCCACTGCGTCACTAGGAGGAGGACTATGCGACCTGTCAACAAACACACCCTGACTGTCCACTTGGGGAAGTTTAATCTGAGGACTTCTGTTGAGGGAGTTCAAGTTCGATTTGTAAGTTCACAGACAAACACCGATGCATGACTGCCTCGATAGCGTAGTCGGTTTCAGACTTTTGCTGTAGATGTCCCGGGTTCAATTTCCGGGCCTAGTCAAGTTTTTTTGTATATTTAGGTCCACAAATTGACGCTTTCCGCCTGATGGTAAGCTGTGGCGACGTCTGGCGATTGTGGGCGACTCACATAGTACACAGAAATACTATAGAGAGTGGCCCTCAACGACCTAGTAATGTGCCTCTTCACGCTTCGCTTAAAGAACCCAGGGTTATATGTGGGAGGAAACACGTGCGCAGGCAGGGCTTTCCAAGTCACCATCGTTCGGCAGAGATACGAACGTTTAAAACGCTCGGTTCTCGCGAAGACGTTTCCACGGTATGAGAGTCATATCTCTGCCCGGCACGCGTTGTTCGGGATTTTATACCTAAGCAATGAAGTATGCTAACTTTTTCTCAAATAATTTTACAATATGAATTGCAGAAGCCTTGGGCTGGGCTTAACCGCGACTCTTCTCTTCCCATGAGGAACGTTCTACCAACTTACCAAGACTAGGTACAGTTTTTGTAATTCATATTGTAAAATTATTTGCGAGAAATGAGAACATACATTACATCAAACCATTTCAGGCAGTACGCAGGGGTCAATTATACGCCGACATTTCACAAGTTATTTAGTACTCCAATAGGAGAAACTTCCAAACTCAGAAATCAAATGTTTAAAGATGGTACAAATATTTTCTCAAACCATCTTCGCGAGAACCGAGCGTTTTAATTTTAAGATTCCTTTACATTGTTTTTAATTACAGGTAGAAGAGATTACAGTTTATCCTAGTTATAACTCAACAACTTACAGTAAAGACCTTGCTATATTAGAACTTCGTGAGCCAGCGATGTTCACTCAGTGGGTAAGGCCCGCTTGCCTCTGGCCTGACGACGAAATAAATCTAAGCAGTATTGCTGGGAGGATTGGATCGGTATGTACTTTTGTTCTGTTTGAAGACACCCCTCTTCAGGCTCTAGACTAGAGTACGGTATAAATAAATAAATAAATATTGTTGGACATTCTCACACAACGTCATCTAGCCCAAACTACACTATAAGCTTGTGCTATGGGATCTAGACAACTGATAAACATACTTATATATTTCTAAATACATACATAATATACATAGAAAACACCCAAACTCCGAAACAAACATTTTTGGATCACACAAATATTTGATTCGACCCGGGAATCGAACTCGAGACTCTGGAGTCGAAAGCCGATGTACTACCGACCACGCCACCGAAGCAGTCAAAGGCACATTAGTAAATAAACTAAACAGAGCGAAAGCTTCTTAAGAATGTGCAAAATTGCACACAAATAAGATGTGTCGATGTGTCGGTTACAATACGCTCAGGGTATAGTATTCTTATATCTGTGGCTCAGGCAACTTTAGTAGCTTGAGAGTCTCGGAGAATAGCCGCCACTGAGTATTGCACAGACATTTATATCGGTGCTCGCACATTACACTAAACGGTACCCTAGGAATTAGCTAGCAACTGGTCGACATGCTGGTCGCCTGGGCGACGCGTATTCATAACAACAGATCAACTGCAATACCCTCTACGTCACTGCAATCGCTCAACATAACGTCCGTTCTAGTCCGTGCGCGGCCTCTTGTTCACACACGTTTTTTCGGAAGTAAAAATCAACGGTTAATTCGCCGACAGCAGTAACACTGTCGTCAGTGTTGTATGGAATGCCATGCATGAAAGCTTGTTAACACAAACCGCACGCGGAGGCAAACACGCCGTAATTAGTAGAAACCGTGCCATGAACAAGAGAACCGAATGATGCGATATGTTTCATTTCGGTAGCGAACGTCCATTCACATTTCTGTAGCGAAATGTGCGAACTATCTAGTACGCGACTTGAGTATCGTCTCCTACGTGTAGCTGAGACTGCCCGAGACGGCATATTGGCATGGCGACAAGCGGCCTGTGTACATGCACCCATGCCCCGCGAGCTTGATGTGGTGCGAAGGGCTTCGTCATTTGTATAAAGCTTTCGCTCTGTTTTGTTATTTACTAATGTGGTATATACATGGTATAGGTGTACTTTTTTTTTTTTTTTTTCTTTGAAATTTTTAGAAAATTATTTAGATTCGTCAAAAGTTGGTGTGACTCTACCGAGGGTTCCAAAATGCAACGAGACTGAGAAGAGCCCTCAAGAAACTCAGTTCGGCTTTTTTCCAAAATATTTCATCTTAAATCTAATACAGAGTTATTTAGAAAGGAGCAATTCGTGTTACAACCAGACAGCCTTGTCATCTAAGAAATCATTAATACTATAATAAGCTTTATGGCACAATTTACGTTTTATTAGTTTTTTAAATTTAGTAACAGATAAATTTTTTTTTTTTTTAAATTTCGGTTGGCAATGTATTGTACATTCGAATAAAGTTCCCCGCAAAAGAATTACTCACTTTATGAAGCCTAAATTTAGGAACAGCCAGTTTATCCTTATTCTTATTATCTTCTTATTATCCTTATTCGTACTGTATTGTTCCTATGTTGTAGCAGGTATCTCTCCGAAGTGCGACGGTGTTTTGTAAAAACATATCTAAGTATACAACTTTCGCTTGAGTTTTGAATAGTTCCAAAACCTTTATTAAATTTTAAGTTAAACCCAATATAGAACTTACAAACTAATATAAACTTATAGCAACTTAACTTAATTGACTTTATACCTACCTCAAAGGTACGTAACGTTCTTGTTAGTAGCCGAAAACGAGACTGACTATTTGCCATTTGTTTATCGAATCTTTAAGTCCGCCGTCGCCCTGGGTTTATTCTCCCGGGGGTGCACCCAGGGCATCCGCAAACGGAAATGGTAGGATGGAGTAGGAACAATAAAATAAAAACTAACAGCCTAAACTAACATAGGTATTCGGTCTGTTATAGTTTTCCTTCAATGTTCAACATATGGACTACCATCATGAATTTTATTCAGATTCTTCAAGCTGTTTTGACAAATAGAATATCTCTAAATCAAAAAATTGTCTTAGCAACCTCTCATTGTTTTTAAAAGACCTATCTCATGATACACCACACTCCGGGGTAGATGCAAACAAAAAAAACATTATTATGGTTACTTTAAGGAGGGTACCGCAAGAATTTTTTTTTTTCATAATTTTGCAAATCTTGCAAAGTTTCATGTTTAGGAGGAAAGCCGAAGACGACAGACGAACGGACGGACATGACGAAACTATAAGGGTTTCGAGACTTTTGATACGGAACCCTAAAAAGAGCATGTTTGTAGAAGTTTCGCTCAGAACTGAACGCTTTATAACATGCTAGATTTACTAATATTTATTTTATCAGAAGACCGACATAATATCGTAGAGATGTATGTATGTCTGAGTTTTGCAGAAGACTTTACAAAATATGTACCTACACTTATTAGATATAACTAAGTATTTGATGTTTTACAGGTGGTAGGCTGGGGTGTCGAGGTTTCAGGTGTCCAAAAGGCCGAACTGAACTTGTTAGAAATGCCAATAGTTGACCAACAGACCTGCATCAATTCATATAATATGTACGAGAGGTTTTCTTCGGCTCACACATTTTGTGCGCGGTATAAAGACGGTAAGATTTCTCATTTGCGTCATCAAATAATTTGTTTATTCAATGTTGGGAGGACTAGCAGCTATAAGTATATACATGAAAGTATCAAAATGAGAGTGACTTTGGGCTATTAGCATAGAGCACGACCATCGTATAGCGCAGTTCCGAAATTCGTTGCTTTGTGACTATTAGTCTCCACAGGTGGCGACAAAGCATAGGAGTTGGTCACGCGATGGGTACGTCAAATCATCCTTGTGAAAGGAACCGCTTTTACTAGGAAACCAAAGCACAGTGAGATCAGTCTAGGTGATAAAATGGTAATCTTACAAGTTTACGATACCTATGTCATTTTGACTCCATTAATGTCATTTTAAATGGATGCAATCCCAATGGAAATGTATCCAGATATGGTACGCAATGGTACCATTGACTGTGCTTCCGTTGTATGGCTTTTGATTATACACTACACACCATAGAGAAAAAAGGTTTAACCAGCTTTTATGTTCCTTGTATATCCAGACAACCAAGTATGCAACGGAGACAGCGGCGGCGGCATGGTATTGAGAAGAGGAACTACATGGTACCTACGAGGAGTTGCGTCCATCGCTGTGGCTAGTCAGGCTGAAGACCAGTGTGACTCTAAACACTTCATCATATTCACTGATGTGGCCAAATTTCTACCTTGGATCTTCAAATATGTAGACTTATGAGGACTTGGAACTGAGGGATGGAAGTGAGAAAAGGTGATGTCGGACTTGTAACTGACAGTGTCTACTAAAGGGTGTAACATCTTATTGAATACCTATATTATGAACCAACAGACTTATGGGTACTTCTGTTCCATGGATTTAATTACTTTTTAATTTTTATATTATTGAGCGGAGTGAGCCGAAGGCGAATTGAGCTCCCATACAGCGACTCCAATGCGATTAAATGTAACGCTGTATCTCAGAAACTACTTGGCGGATTCTAGAAATTTTTGAAGTAAATTAAACTAGATTTAAGTGCAAAAAATGTGACGGAGTCAGAAATTTAAAAAAGGGCGCCAAACTATTTATTTGTGGAACCAAAATTTACTGATACCGAAAACACTCCGCTCAATATGCAGCAGCGCAGGGTGACGCCAGCGTAGCAGCACCTAGTTATGTAATCCCGGTTTCGCCTTACGACCTTATCACTATCTACTTTTTTTAAATATGTATTTATTTCGCCAAATTGACACCGCCACACATTAAATCCGTGGTATATTAGTAGGGTAGAAGCGAGTTTGTTTATAAATTACTTAATACTAGATTTCACCACAGATTAGGAAGAAAGAAAGTTCCTTCCTCCTCTTCCAACAAGTCCCGACTAATTTGAAAGTCTAGAAAACTTAGTTTAAGTTTATATTGTATAATATGTACTGAGATTATTTACTAATCCCCCTTTTAAGTATTGTTCATATTTATAAGTAGGTTTACCTGGGAAGTGGTAAATATAAATTAGAAGGAACTACATATGGAGTTTAATGTTTCATAAATATTTAATACCTTTCCCCTTAATGGCAACAGAGGTGATTTCATATCGTAAAAGATTGTAAAACCGAGTCACTGTCGTTGTCTGTAAGTAGGTACGCTTAGATGTTTTAAACTACGAAACGGGTTTTATTGTCAAAGCATTTTATTTTGATTAATTGTATGTATTCTTAAGGCACGGTCAAACTCATCCTTCACATGCGACGTACACCACGCTGACTTACACGGCACCGCACCAGATTCCGCGTGTTCCCACGCTATCCCACGCGTGCGACGCTGTAAGGGTAGCTACACACATAAGCGGGCCGGCATTGTCGGTTCGGCAGTATTTGTCGAACCACAAAGCCGACCCGAAGCAATTACTGCACTTGTTCGACTTCAATCGGCTAGTGCCGATCGAGTTGTTCATTCGGTTCACACATCATTCCATTCGGCAGTATTGCAGAATGAAAAAGTCAACCCAAATCAACTACTAAATTACGTTCGGCTTGTGCCGATCGGCACAATTCGGTTTTCATTCGGGCGTCTCACGCGCGTCCTCCACGCAGTATCGTCTCAAATGTCGCAAGCCGACTGGCATAAGTCGGCAGTTGCCAAGCCGAGTGATAATATGCGGCAGCCGAGCGGCTTATGATTCCCGAACATTCATCTACATATATATTCGATTTTACCGTCCGGCTTTGCCGATTGATGCCGGCTCGCTGTGTTCAGCAACTACCAAGCCGAGTGGTAATGTGCGGGCCGAGCGGTTTGTGATTCCCGAACATTCATCTACATATATTCGATTTAACCGCCCGGCCTTGCCGATTAATGCCGTCCCGCTTATGTGTGTAGCTACCCTCACACACGTATAAAGTGTCGTAGATAACGTAAACATCAGACGTCGTAACACGTAGGACCAGTGTGTCGCTGTCTCCCACGTCACATGGCATACGTCGTATGTGAAGGACCAGTGTGTTTTAGGCTTTATTCGTTTCCCGATGTGTGCGGCGAGGGCACCACAGACTTCTCTACGCGCAAGACTTTCGACATCCATGATCGGAGTCTGAGGACGGCGAGCTGGTACCCCACCGTCCTTACGGAAGCAGGCCAGAAGAGCTGTGGGCACGCTCGCCTTCACTCAACGACGTGGGATAAAACCCAACCTCCAACGATGCCGTATAGCACCTGGCTGCATAAGCCGGATTATTCTTCCGAGTGCGTACCCGGGATGTCCGACAATAGGTGATAGGGAGGCCGTGACTCTAGGCGGCAATTATAAAAAAAAACTATTTAGAATTTATTACAGAGAAAACATTACCACGTGCATGGAGTCGCGGGTAACGGCAAGTATCTTGTATGAAAATTGATAAATAGCATCGGTGCTCTAAAAACCCTTTTTATAATTTTACTAGCGGACGCCAGCGGTTTCGCTAGTTTGACAAATTACATACTAATACCTTCCTCTTGAATCACTCTATATATTAAAAAAATCGCATTAAAGATTTAAGCATAGATAGGGACAGACAGACACCGGAACCGACTTTGTTTTATACTATAAAAGTATGTTTTATTTGACTTTTCAACTTTAGATAGATAAATAACCGTTTCTAAACTGCGGTTGGAGCAAAATAATTTCCAGAAAATCTTTTTTGATGATCTCACTGTTCACGAAGTCGACATTATAAGCTTCTTTGAAATTTTAATCTTAACTTGTCATTCAAGATACTTCGCTGAGAAATGAATGATCTTTTCACTCGGTTACTTGATGAAGGTTTATTTAATATCATCATCATCTCAGCCCACTTGAAGTCCACTGCTGGCCATAGGCCTCCCACCCTTGGTGGGGATTTCAGCCTACATATACTACGCTGGCCAGACGGGTTAGTATAGCGTTTTGTGTCGAGTTTTCCTTCTCTAAGTATATACTTTGATAAACATACTAACCTATATATTTCTAAATACATACTAAACTAGTGGTCGCCCGCGACTTCGTCCGCGTGATTATTGTTCCCGTCGCCGTATCATTATAAATTGTAGCCTATGTGTTATTCTGATGTATAAGCTATATTATTGTAAAGTTTCATAAAAATCCGTTCAGTAGTTTTTACGTGAAAGAGTAAGAAACATCCATACATACAAACTTTCGCATTTATTGAGCGAAGCCGAAGGCGAGCGGAGCTCCCATGGAGCAGGTGAAATGTAAAATGTTCGGATGTTCGTTTCTCAAGAATCAAAGAAGAATCAAGAATCAAAGAATCAATTTCATTTATTCAGTTTAGGCACATAAAGAGCACATTAAAATTTTGACATTCATATTATGAATGTCAAAATTTTACAATTTTGTCAAGTAATATTATAAAAATACTAAATTAAGTAAGTACATAAATAACCATTAGAAAATGATTCTTTCGCTGGTTCGGTAATTTGGTTCTCCTGAGAAGAGACCAGCAAGAAACTCAGGTAGATTATCCATTTTCTTTTTTAATATTGTTTTGTTTACATTGTTACAATTAGTTTCTATTGTATTATACGAGTGACCAACAACAGAAGATTAGGGTGACCATGCATTTTTATCATTAAGATATTCGTCTACATTATAGTAGCCTTTCATCATCAAACATTTTTTAACTACTATTTTAAACTTATTAAGAGGCATGTCAACCAAATCCTGAGGAATTTTATTATAAATTTTTATACATTTGCCAACAAACGAATTACCAACTTTATGAAGTCTAATTTTTGTCATTGCCAGTTTATTTTTATTTCTTGTATTAAAATTATGGTTATCGGAATTTTTTTTGAAGAGATCTATGTTCTTCCGTACATATAAGATGTTGTCGTAAACATATTGAGAAGCAACTGTTAAAATATTAATTTCTTTAAATAATTCTTTCAGCGAGTCACGGGGTCCGAGTCTATAGATTGCTCGTATGCAGCAACCTCTTGACCGATAATTTAATTTTTTCACCTAAATTAATAGCTGATTTCAATTAAGGTCGTGACGAAGCTCAAATATTCAATTTAAATAAAAAAAAAATAAAAAAAGAAACGTTTCGCTCAATACGAAGCCGCGCATTGTTTACAGCAGCGTAGCTTTACCTAGTAATATTAGTAGGATATACGGGTACAAAGAAAACTCCGAAACAGAATTCGTGGATCCCCGGGAATCGAATCCGGGTCCTCAGGGACGGCAGTCGCATACACATACCACTGCGCCACTGAAGCAGTTTCTTAATATAAGTAATCATTATCACGAAGTTAGTCTACGACATGGCTCTGTCAAGAGTGTCAAGGCTATCGAAATGCCCAAAAGCGGCAAAAAGGTCGCCCCTCTAACGTGGGATCAACAGTGACTGGCGAAATGTGGGTGTATAATGCCTCTATCTACCCTTTCGGTGATGAAGTCGTGGTTCTGTGTTGTTGTGTGTTTTATCCTATTATATTATAGACAAATTATGTACACGAAAGCCTCGAAAACCACTCTATCCATTGAGGAAACTGCATCAAAATCCGTGCGTGGTTTTAAAGATCTAAGCATACATAGGGATTGGAAGCTACTTTATTTTAAACTACGTTATGATTATCCTACAATATGTATGAAGCAAAGATGATTGGATGATTTCGGTGTTGGTCATCGTAGCACAGTGGTCAGAGCATTCCCTTTATTAGGCTGCGGGTTCGAGTCATGCCATGACATTTCAGTATTTGTAATTTATAAATTAAATCTAAATATGTACCCTGCAAATTAATTTACAGTACAATAAATTTAATATTGATTCTCCAAGCGCAGGCTGTAGTCTGTCAGAGTGTCTGCTTAAAAATAACTTGAAGGTACTGAGTTTCTAACTTTACCGTTGGATGCAGCTAATATCAGGCGTTAGTAGCTGTATTAAAACTTTGTCTAACTGAATTCGATAACTCTCAATGCTTCAAGGAACTAAAGCAACTCTGAATATAACTATCCAGTTATTCCAATTTATCTATAATGTATTTTATTATATTTATTTTTATTTATTAATTTATGTATACACATGAAAAAAAATAGAGGAATGAGATAATGATTGAGGGGATCGTGGTCTAGTGGTAACCAACATCTAGTTAGGCCTATCAGGTATCTTAAGACACTGAGACCCCTCCGTGTCTCGGAGAGCACGTTAAGCCGTCGGTCCCGGTTGTCATACGAACATCTAATCTATTGCAGTCGTTAGGGGTAGTTGGAGCCCTTAAAAATCAGACCGATCTAACTACAGAACTTCGATATCGCCCATGGGTTGTGTAGGTCAGATGGCAGTCACTTCACGGAAAATATCGAAGTTCAGTCAAATCACAGTTAGACTGGAAAGCCGACCCCAACTAAGTTGAGAAAAGGCTCGGTGAATGATGATGATGAACAATAAGGATAGATTGAGTACAAAGGCACCACTTATTTCACAAGCAATCTCTTCCAGTGGGCCAAGGGAAGGAAATGCTTGGTAGAATAAGTCTTATGTGTGCGTAGGTGGATCTATATTACACAAATAAAGTACATACGTACTATAAGTACGCTAGATTATACACAAATACATAGATATAGATTACATTAGACGCATTAGGTAATAATAATAATATATACAATATACAGTTACATATATGAAACATAAGAATCATAAATAGATATATACAAATATGCATTAATAATATACATACAGATATTTATCTACATCTGTGTTGGTACAGACGATAACACATAACAGGAATAACCAGCCAAGTACGTGTCGGGCCACGCATAGAATAGGGTTCCGTGGTCAAATATACTAACCTCTATAACTCCTGAACTAACAAAGTTATCGGATCTGTTAAAGTTTTCCTTAAAAGTTCATTACATGGACTAACATCACAAATATTTTCAGATTTTTCAAGCTAGATGTAAAGATTTTAGAGGGGGAGACACACTATGTTTTACCAAAAAAATGAGTTACAAAGTTGAATACTTTAATCAAAAAATCGTTTAGGAACCTTTCTGTTTTTAAAATACTTATCTAATGATACCCCACACTCCGGGTTGACACAAGAAAAAAAATACGAATTCTGGTTACGTGTACGGAAGGTACCTTAAAAAAACATTTTTCATAATTGACTGAGGGAGCGAAGCGACCGAAGGCTCCGTTTCAACTTGCAGACTGGGGAGAATTTCTTTCGTCTGTACCCATCTACGGATTCTGTCAGATCATGTTTAAGGCCGTATTTATCAACCGATTTGCATGAAACTTTACACAAATACTCCTTGCTTACAATGAATAACATTTGAATGATTTTTTTTTGGATTGGATGACAAATGAAAGAGTAATGAAGAAAATCGAAGAAGAAATTTTTTAAACAAACCCACTCCCGAAGTTTACGTTTTACAGAACCACTAGTTTTATTGTAGCACTTTGTCAAAGTAGTAACTACATAATTATATCCATGCAAAGTTTCATGTTTCTAGCACTCACCAAACTAGACTATAAGGTTCCGAAACTTAAACTACGGAACCCTAAAAAGTAGCATATAAATAAATATTGTTGGACATTCTCACACAACGTCCTCTAGCCCAAACTAAGCTATAAGCTTGTGCTATGGGATCTAGACAACTCATAAACATACTTATATATTTCTAAATACATACATAGAAAACACCCAAACTCCGAAACAAACATTTGTGGATCTCACTAATATTGGATTCGACCCGGGGATCGAACCCGAGACTCCGGAGTCGAAAGCCGATGCACTACCGACCACGCCACCGAAGCAGTCATAAAATATGAATATGAATATGAATGAACTACCTAATAAGTATACCAATTCTGCAGTTTCAATAAAATTCATTTAGTACATATCTACACTTCTACACTACTATTATAAAGAGGAAAGATTTGTATTTTTCTGTGTATGTTTGTAATGAACCGATTTTGAAAAGTCTTTCACTGATATGTAGCTACATTATCCCCCAGTTACATAGGCTCTTATCTGGGTAACGAGAAAACAATATCACGCGGGCGGAGCCGCGGTGATTAGCTAGTATTATATAGAAGAATCGAAGATAATATTATTGCTGTAATCCATAGACTTGAAGCTTCAACAGCCTTTGAGTATGTACGTGCTTAACATCTCCTTAGTGTTAAGTACTCAAAGTCAACAGCTTCATAAGTCAATGTCAAATAACTAAGGTGGTTTCTCTTTGTTACAAGATACATCAGCAAATTCCATGGGCAAATAGACGAATACATTTACAATACAACTATATTTAGTTGTATTACTTATGTTAAGTGTAATTGCAAAATTCTAAATCATCAAAAATGCAAAATTTACCAGAAGTTGAATTCAATAAGTTTATCGTTCAAAACTTACTCAAATATGTGCCAGATTATTTAAGGAGAATACCCTCAGAAGATACAACAAATACTGATTTAAGTATTTTGTCGAGTTTATTTTGGAGTATAAATAAACCTGGCCTGGTGCACAGGCTATGGCCAGTGACAGTGTTGATAGGCTTGTGTGAAGTTATCATTGGCTTAAGTATTTTAATGTATATTGGGCTTTTCACTAAAAGCTATGACAAGTTATTTGATACTGAAGACTCCATGTGAAAGTATTAGTTTATTCACTGGGGTTAAGTTTTACCCAACACAAGATCTTTTTAATTTAACACTCGCTGATGCCGGCTGAAGCCGGATGAAGGCTTATTACCAGCTTGTTCATCGTCACTTGCTTTATGTACTGTTTCGTCAATCTTCTTTCATCCATCATCATCATCATTTCTACGTGGCCGAACCATCTTAGCATACCTTTTTTATCTTGGTCGCTATAAATACGGGGGTTGATTGAAAAGTAATCGGCCTAACCAAGAAAATAAATACATAATAAATGAAATATATTTTTATTTTTCAACGTAATCACCATCAAGTTCAATGCACTTTTGCCATCTTCCCTTCCAAGCATTTAGCTTGTTGAAAAAAAATGATTCTTCCTTAGAGTCAAAATATGCGTCTACTGCTGCTTTGACCTCGTCATTTGTCAAAAATCTTTGCCCTCTCAAGTGGTTTTTTAGATTAGGGAACCGAAAAAAGTCTGACGGTGCCAGTTCAGGTGAACAAGGTGGATGCGGTAACAGTTCAAAGCCACAGTTGTGAATTTCTGCCATTGATTGGACAGACGTGTGAACACGACTGCTTCGGTGGCGTGGTCGGTAGTGCATCAGCTGTCGACTCCGGAGTCTCGGGTTCGATTCCCGGGTCGAATCCAATATTTGTGTGATCCACAAATGTTTGTTTCGGAGTTTGGGTGTTTTCTATGTATGTTATGTATGTATTTAGAAATATATATAAGTATGTTTATCAGTTGTCTAGATCCCATAGCACAAGCTTATAGCTTAGTTTGGGCTAGATGACGTTGTGTGAGCATGTCCAAGAATTTTTAGAATATAAAAAAAACACAAGCGTTATCTTGATAAAATAGGACTTTTCTTCCGGTCATTCCTGGACGTTTTTTTTTTATTTCCTCTCGTAAACGATGTAGTAAGGTGCAGTAATAATCAGAGTTTATAGTCTGACCCCTTTCAAGTTAATCAACCATAACCACACCCTTCGAGTCCCAGAATACTGAAGCCATCACCGTCAGCAATGGCTGACGGTGATGGCTTCACCTTTCACGCTTTGGTGGTGAATGCACCATCACCATCAGTCACCATCAGCCATCAGCCGACAAAATCGACTTAGCCTTTTTGGGGGGTGGTGAACCAGGTCTTTTCCACTGTTTTGATTGTTGTTTTGTTTCCGGTGTACAGTAATGAACCCATGTTTCGTCCATAGTAACAAAACGATTCAAAAAATCACTTTCACCAGCTTCAAATAACTCCAAACAGTCGCGTGCAATAGTCAATCGCATCCTTTTTTGCTAAACTGAAAGCAGTCGCGGAACCCACCTCGCAGACACCTTGTGGAAACCCAACACGTTGACTATTATGTTTTGAGTACGTTCATAAGAGATGCCTATAATCTCGGCTATCTCTCTAATTTTCAATCTGCTATCTCCCATAATTAAGTCGAGTATTATTTTAACATTTCTTCCAGAGCGGGGTTCGTCTTTCACACTCTCTCTCATCATCATCATTCACCGAGCCTTTTCCCAACTTAGTTGGGGTCGGCTTTCCAGTCTAACTGTGATTCGGCTGAACTTCGATATTTTCCGTGAAGCGACTGCCATCTGACCTTCACAACCCATGGGCGATATCGAGTTCTGTAGTTAGACCGATCGGATTTTTAAGGGCTCCAACTACCCCTAACGACTGCCATAGATGTTCGTATGACAACCGGGACCGACGGCTTAACGTGCTCTCCGAGGCACGGAGGGGTCTCAGTGTCTTAAGAAATGGTCACCCATCCCAAGACCGGCCTGACAAGATGTTGCTTAACCTTTGCAATGTATTAATATTGTCGGTTACCACTAGACCACGAGCCCCCTTTCACACTCTCTCTACCATGCTTCAATTCTGCTATCCATTTTTTGACGGATGAATATGAAAAAGCGCAATCCCCTAATGTACTGACTATTTCATCATGGATGGCTTTTGATGACAGCCCCTTCTTATGGAGGTACTTAATGACGGCACGCTGCTCGATTTGCTCCATTTGCGGAAATGATGTAAGATTGCATTGTTAATAAATTTATAAAATTAAAACTAATTATCGCACACGTTTCAAACTTCATACAATTAACAGGTGTGAACTGAACTAAATAATGTGGGTAGATTTGATTTTTAGAACTAACCCCAGGCGCACACTAGGCGACACGCGACAGCGACAGCTCGGCGTCTAGACGCGGCGACAGGCTGCGGCCGTCAATTTCATATACTTTGTTCAAAGCTCCGCACACTTGGCGACAGAGTCGCGGAGTCGCGACGACAAGCTAGGGGAGACGCGCGCGCTCGCTACTTGTCGCCGCGTCTAGACGCGCCGTGCACGCGCACACACGACGACAGTCGCGCGACAGCTCTGTGAAGAGATTTGACATCTCTTGGAATCCGGTACTATCAAATAAAAACGACTCACTTGCAGATTACTTTATATTCTCACCATCTTTATTAAATAATAATAATTTATTTTCTTTATAATTTTTTCTTAAATTCTTATTTAATATATAAATACCTACCTACCTAATCGTATGGTCTTTAATTTAATTAATCTCTCAATACAACTCTATTTTATCTTCTTTATATATATAATTCTACTGTACTCCTAAACGGCTGGACCGATGTTGATGAAATTTTTTGTGTGTGTTCAGGGGGTTTCTAGAATGGTTTAGATTCACAATTTGGTTCTTTTTTTGCAGGACAACGTCTGTCGGGTCCGTTAGTGTAGTATATAAATGCTTCTACCTATTCCTACAAAGATTTTAAATTAAACTTTAAAAATTTGGTCAGATAACGACGAACACTCTACCTAGTTATTTGACCTAGATCCCTACCTGAGTATTCTGAATTATTTAGTGATTACACAAAATACTGAGTTACAAACCTTATGGTAATAGCCAGCCTTTCCGCTGGAGTTATGCTTTTTCTTAGCCGTGTATTTTCATGTTTCAATTCATCATGTAGTATGGAAAGTAACTCTTTAAATGAATTCACGCTCATTCTGAATAGTAAAAAAATTTTTCGTGGTGCATTTTGAGCTCATCAAAAAGCAGAGAAAACTGCCCACGTTCTTGGCGAGAGGTTAGTATTGGATGGACCCAATAACGGCGATGGATTCGTCGTACTCTACGTCTACGCCTTCGCATTATAAGCACCAAGGCAAGTGCAACTAGAGGCTCCATATTAACTCACAAGATGAACAACAACCGTCTCTCTCGAATACTCCACTACTAATGATCGCTTCCTGCATGATGTCTGTCGTAACGACTAGTCGCCGACGCTAGCGACAGCTCCGCGTCTAGTCGCGACGACAATACACCAATTGCAAACGACAACGCCGCAACAAGACGCTGCGAGTAGACGCGGCGACATGTCGTCTAGTGTGCGGTGCCTGTAAATGGATCAGTGTTAGGCCGACTACTTTTCAATCCACCCTCGTATCTTCTGACACTCCGCAATGGTCCCATGTTTCACTGTTCCTCAATATGTCTTCTTCTTATTATAAACTTAAGACTAACGGGTCTTTTACGCGATTATTGAGATATATACATACCTTTTTATTACCCGACGTTTCGGCCCTGTTACAAGAGCCGTGGTCACGGGTGGACTAGCTTCAGCTCATCGTCGTGTTCGTGTAGTGCGGGTTTGTTCAACTACCCTCACTTCGTCGTCACTAACTATTGTGTTCGGAGAGCCACTACAGCATACCACACTGATAGTATCAACAAGCGGGCGTTCGGTGAGGTGGCGAGTACATTTGCTGAATATCACCACGGAAAAACAGTAGGCACTAAAAGAGTTTTCTATTTTAGTGCTGAAAGCTGACATTCTACTGTGGTGATAGACTCGATGGACTACGATGGGAAAATAAAAAACCTGCTTAGTGACGCTGCAGTTTACAAACCAGTGACTTATAACCCGACGGCCAGAGTCACCAAACGTATACATGCGGTTATTAAGGACCAGGAGGAACTGTTTGACAAGGATGTGTTTGAGCGTCTACATATACCTATGGCGGTCCAACCACCAAAGCTATATGGTTTGCCTAAAGTCCATAAGGAGAATGTAACTTTGCGCCCTATTGTGAGTCTTAAGTTTATAATGTGTACAAAACGAGAAAGTTTAAAGAAGTATGTCTTCTTCTTCTTTTACGGTTGTGGCTCCATCGTTCATCTATGATTTGGCCAATTTTAAGTTAATGTTTGATAGTCGAAGCTCCGTGTGGGACAAGATAAGGAACATTGTTCGGTATTGCAAGTGAGCGTCAGGAACCCGGTTTTGCGAAACTCCAGAGGTAGCCTAAAAAACCAACTACGCTATTAGAAAAAACCGAAGTCCCTTAATTTGTCTATCAGGTTGGGTTTTCGGATGGTTATATCTTTTCGTTGATACCCACTTGTAAAGTTTATTTATGCATCTTTCACTTGGTAAAATCAATCATTTGATATCAAAATCAAAATATCTTTATTCATGTAGGTCACAAAGTAACACTTATGAACGTCAGAAAAAGAAAATGCTTCTACATTTACATTTACCGCCAGATTCACAAGGCAATATATAGGTAGAGCCTGTGAGAAAAGAACCTGGCAAGAAAAACTCACGGCCACTCTTTTTATTCGCCAGTAAATACAATGATTCTGTTACAACAATAAAAAGAGGGCAAGGGCAGTACGTGACCATGTGTGGACCAAGTGAACTTAAAAATTATGAATCTCTGTTATTCACAAAAAAGTTAAATACAATTTAAAGGTGCCACATAATCTCAAAGTACCCATACCTTACAATATCATAATAATAATAATTTAACAATAATAAGTGAGTTTCAGCAATAAAACAACATTTCAAACAGAAGTAGCCCCTATGTAGCTCGAGTGATGAGCAAGCAACTCATTGCCATTTCTCTGTATCGTTTATATATTTCCAGTCCAAAAGGTTACAGACCTTTATTACTTGTGTCTCACCATATCTTGCTTCTTGGACATCATCAGACGGTTTCGTATTTTTTTGAGTAACAAGCTAGGCATCACCGAATAATGATAGACCCTACGATTTAGCTTTATATTTTTATTTGCAGTAATCAGTGGTTTATCAGTTTTTGGCAGTATGTATTTGATGGTGACTGCATTTGTTTTGTTATTTGCATTGATGTTGGAGAGACAGAAACCAATTCGAGTAAGTAAAATTATACAATAAGTTACTTACCAATATTCTTAAACCAATTAGTGTTGACCAACCAAATTGAGTTGTTAGAATTTAAACACGGATCTTCGCCAATAGCTTTTTACAATCATTAGTTAAATAATATTAAATTAAGCGGCGTCAACGTGTCAACCTATTATTAGAATAGTTTTAAAATACTTATTTTAATGTATGTGCTTCTTTGCACAAACAGTATATTATGCGTAAATTCTGGAAATCAATATTGATATTGAAATTAGACAGCAGTTGAATCAACTCAATCACCTTAGAGTCTGTATCCTGCTGTTTATCACAAGTTTCTTGCAGCTTAGATATTTATCAATCCCATTCTTGAACTGATTCACATTTTGTGCAGATATCACCCTGTCCGAAAGTTTATTCCACAATCTAACGATTCTGTTGGCCAGGATATGTTTATGTGGATTGTTGTGTGAAATGGTCTATCTAAATGCAAATTATCAGCCAAATTTGTTCAACGGTTTATGCCTGATTAAACTATAAACATCCTTCTTGAATCTTTTTCTGAAACCTAACTCGTATTGTCGTGTGCGTAATAGGTTTTAGTAGGCGTTTAATTTATGTTTGTTGTGGGATATATGCGTGATATAACATGTATCTTTGTATATTTTATTGCTTTTTCAGGTTCACATTTTCATGTCAGTATTTATGTGCATATACATATTTATTCTGTCGTGTCTCAAGATACATTTGTCATTGCTGGTTGTAGAACGAGGTGAGATATTAAAATTATTATGTCTTATCGCGGTTTCTCATGTTATGTTTATCGCTCTTACTGCAGTGATTCTATTTAGTGGTATGTAATCTTCTTGGCTATTGGAATTTTGGTTTGATTTACACAGATTGATTATGGATTTCCTTTACTGCCCGATAACGGCAATAAACTTGCCCCTAATACGTGGGGTCTCTGCCTATTCTTTCAGGGATATAGACATGATATCTGTCTGTCTGTCTGTCTGTGGTTGGCTGCTTTAGGTATACCCGCCTCGGAAACCTATTTATACTTGGAGAGAGAGGAGAGTTGAGATTAGAACTTAGCGACGTCCGTTCTTAAGCTCCTTCTTGTCTAAAGTACAAATATCACATTATGTAGACTGAAGCTTAAGAACTTTCATTGAAAATTGTAGAGTGATTCAGGCGATGTGTCACACTGTATGGTTCCTTCCCATTTGTATAAGGGATATATTTTTGGATGGGTAGCTAGTTTGGTGGTTGGTGGGTGGCAATGTATGATAAATACATAAAGGAGATACCCCATTTTGGGCCCGAGTATACAGACATCAAACCTACCTCAAAAAATTCGTCTATTTTTTGTTATAATTTTGTTTAGACCTCATTTAAATCAGCAATGGCCAAGTGCGACAAAAGTTTTAAAATGTGATTTTCATTAATCAACAAGCTTCGTAAACGTTGAATGTACTTAATCCGATCTTCGTCATTTACGAAGATCCGATAAAGTAAGCATAATCATAGCACATTTTGCTATGATTATGCTTACTTTATCGATTGGATTATGAAAACAAATCGATTACTAATAACGGTGCAGCAGGCATGGGGCCAGTGGGGGCGAAGCGGAGTCTAGTGTGGGAGGTGTGGGTCGATTCGCCGGCCAGGGAGACCCTTAGCAACGGCGTTGCCGCGGCCGCCCGCAACACAGTCATGGGGCCCGCCTGGGACCAAACACCCCAGGAGGCTGCCCCACATGTTGCGCATAATCCTGATTTGGGATCGCCGCTCGGGGTAGTAACCGGTGTGGGGTAGCGGCGGCCTTGCATCGGGGGGGTTTGGGAGCTCTTCCGTCCGGCGAGTCGGCTCCGACTTAACCACACGGTTCTAGACAAAGCTAGCCCCTGCGCTTTGTCACTTACTGCTGCACCAAATGTCGCCCTGTCTTCAGGCTTCTTCTTCAAATCTACAATGGCAGTGCAACAAAAAAAAATTAAACGTTTCACAGCGGCCCCAGGAAACCCCACAACTTCACTTTTCGAGGTGGAGTTCACTAATATCCGTGGACTCCATGCGAACCTCGATGCCGTCCACCATCACCTTGAGACGGCACGGCCCGCTGTGATGTTCCTCACGGAGACACAAATACGCCACCCTGACGACAGGTCTTACCTGTGTTACCCCGGCTATGTCATCGAGGAACAATTTCGAGATAAAGCCGGGGTGTGCGTGTTCGTTAGGGCGGATGTTTGCTGCCGCCGGTTGCGCTGCCTAGAGAACCCCTCTAACTCCGTCCTTTGGCTGCACGTATACCATGGCTCTATGAGCCAGATCTACGTGTGCGTCTACCGCTCCCACACAGGGGATTCTAAGATAACAAAGCTCTTCCAGTACCTCAGCGAGACGGCTGATGAAGTGCAGGTGCGGTTCCCGAACACTGACCTAGTATTTCTGGGGGACTTGAATGGTCATCACATTGAATGGCTGGGGTCCCTCAAGACTGATCATGCGGGTAGGGCCGCCCATGCGTTCGCTCTCTCCCACGGTCTGACCCAGATGGTATGCGGGATCACCCGGATACCAGACAGGTCAGATCACGCGCCTGCTCTGCTGGATCTACTGTTCACGCTGGCATGAAGGTGTCACCTCCTGCATGTCCTGTACAAACGTCACGACGACTGTGGCACTACTCGGCAGCAGATTGGGACGGTCTACGCGATTATTATGCGTCCGTCCCCTGGAGCCGGCGCTGTTTTGTAGGAAAGGCTCCTTCGGATAGTGCTTCTGCGATTGCTGGCGAGATCAGTTTAGGGATGGATTATTACATCCCTTTCACTGATGTCGCCAGTATCCGCAGAGCCCGTCCCTGGTTCGGGCGAGATTGTGCCAAAGCTGTTCGACAAAAACAGTCGGCATATCGCGCCTGGATCAGGGCCCGGGCTGTGCGCGACCCAAACGTGGGCCACATCAAAGCAGCGTACAACCGGCCCACAAAATCGAGTAAGAGGCCCTTTAAGAGAGCGGATGCCCAGCGCGTCGCGCGGCTTGGTCAGGAGCTCACTTCCCATCCCACGGGCAGCCCTGGATTCTGGCAACTGGCCAAAGCCGTGCAATCTAACTTCTGTCAGCCCTCGCTGCCACCGCTGCGTTACCCAGATGGAACACTGGCTCACAAAGCCCAAGAGAAAGCGGATATGCTCGCAGACCTCTTTGCGGCTAATTCCCGGGTCGACGACCGTGGCCTGCAGTACGCCGCCATCGCCAACTGTGGCCACACTATGCCTGATATTGTTATCAGGCAATTTGATGTACGGGCAGTGCTGCGGTCACTCGAAACGCGGAAAGCCAGTGGACCACTGTACCGCCTGTTATACTCTTCAGGGCTGGTGCCGGAGGTCTGGAAGGAGGCGAACGTACAACCGATCCCCTAGAAAGGGGATCGATCCAATCCAGGCAACTATCGACCCATAGCTGTCACCTCAGTCATTTGCAAGGTGCTTGAGCTCCTTATAAATAAGCAGCTCATGCAATACCTAGAGGATCACTCGCTAATCAATGATCGACAATACGGCTTCAGGCCAAAACGATCAACGGGTGATCTTCTAGCATTCGTAACGCATGTCTGGGGTGGGGCTATGGAAAGGCACGGCGAGTCCTTGGCTATTAGCCTGGACATCGCCAAAGCCTTCGATAGGGTCTGGCATGCTTTGCTACTTTCCAAGCTTATATGGTCTACCTCCTCAACTGTGCAGTTGGATTGCTAGCTTTTGAAACGAGCGCCGAGTGCGGTTCCTTTGCATGGCCAGGCTTCTCGCTTGTTGCAAGTGAATGCCGGGGTATCACAGGGGTCCGTACTATCTCCAACTCTCTTTCTTCTGCATATCAATGATATGCTATCCCTCGGGAACATTCATTGCTATGCAGATGACAGCACACTGCACGGTAGTTAGGTACTCGGTTCGTCCGACGGCGGGGCGATCTGAGATTGAGGAGGAGAGACGACGACTCGTGGCTGATCTCGACCGTAACCTCGACAGTATCTCTCAATGGGGTACCGAGAACCTGGTCAAGTTCAATGCCCGCAAAACACAGGCGTGTGCATTTACTGCGAAGAAATCCCCTTTCCTTCCCCTACCCTCTCTTCAGAATGCATAATTGCCGATGAAGGACAACCTTGATATCCTTGGCATAGACGTTCGTCGAGAGCTCAATAATAAAAACTACATCGAAAGATGTATAGGGCTAGCTTCGCGGAAACTAGGAATACTGAATAAGGTAAAGAGATTCTTTACACCGGACCAGAGGTGTCTGCTGTACAAGACGCAGATTAGACCCTGCGTCGAATACTGCTCTCACCTCTGGGACGGTTCCGCGAAGTATCTGCTGGACGCTCTCGACGCTATGCAGCGACGGGCTATCCGTATTATAGATTGTCCGGAGGTAACGGGAAGCCTTGAGCCGCTAGTTCTGCGCCGAACAATAGCTTCCTTGGCCGCATTCTACCGTATTTACCACGGCGAGTGTTCTGAAGAGCTCTTCAATCTGATACCACCCTCTTCCTTCCGATCCCGAACGACTCGTACCGGGCAGAGATGCCACTCCCACACAGTGGATAGCATGTTCGCGAGAACCGAACGTTATAAACGTTCGTTTCTCTGCCGAACGATAGTGGCCTGGAACGCCCTGCCTGTGCACGTGTTTCCTCCCACATATAATCCTGGGTTCTTTAAGCGGAGCGTGAAGAGGCACATCAGTAGGTCGTCAAGTTGAGGGCCACTCTCTATAGTATTACGTGCTGTGAGAGTGGCCCACAATCGCTAGACGTCGTCACGACTTACCACCAGGCGGGCAGCGTCAATTTAGCGAACCAAATATAAAAAATTTAATTTGTCAATTCGTGACTTTATAATTTAAATAATTTCAAAATATCTATGTAGCATCTTTATTTTCGTTATTCAGTTAACTAATCAGAAGGACGCCCTGTCTCTTTCATAATGGAGGTCAAAATATCAATTGTAAATAATCGATTTTATAGAATTCATAATTCCTTCCGATCCCGAACAACGCGTGCCGGGCAGAGATGTCACTCTCGTACCGTGGAAACCGTCTTCGCGAGAACTGAGCGTTTTAAACGTTCGTTTCTCTACCGAACGATGGTGGCTTGGAACGCCCTGCCCGCGCACGTGTTTCCTCCAACATATAACCCTGGGTTCTTTAAGCGAAGCGTGAAGAGGCACATTGCTGGGTCGTCAAGTTGAGGGTCACTCTCTATAGTATTCCTGTGTACTGTGAGAGTTGCCCACAATCGCCAGACGTCACCACAGCTTACCATCAGACGGGTGGCGTCAATTTGTCGACCTAAATATAAAAAAAAATAATTATCTGTAACGTCATATGTCATTTTCACGGAGTGAAATAAAAAAATTGTTTGCTTTGACATATCAGTTTTATTATTTAGCATAAGTATAGTTGACCATTTCACATTAATGTCTAAAAGTCTTAATGACCTGTCCTTTTTTATACTCATAATTTTATGACCTATTATATTTATATTACCTACTAATAAAACCTGCTAACCTACTTACAAATAAAAGCGACACTCGAATAACTTGTGTAGCTATCACACACAACATAAGACACTGTTTGACCGCATTATGTATTACAACATTACCTTAATAAACCTATGAACAATGCTCGATTTAACAAACTTGACCATTGTGAATCGTCGTGAAAATTAGACAAACAAAATGTCCTTAGATGGTCTAAATATTGGCTAATTTTCAACCCTGTACGTGTAGACCCAAGATTGTATGAGAGTTGGGGTTGTCCTTTGAATTGATAAATGTAAAGAACTAATTGGTAATAAAAAAATTAAGACATGTATCATTTAATTTAAAGATTGAAGTTTTTTAATAAAGAAGATGTTGCTTTATTATAAATAGTAATAATTTAAATGACATTATGTTCACACAGATGCACAAAAAATAATAGAGCAAGCAATTCAAAGTAATGTACTACTGAGTGTTGGATGTATAATTGGTGTATCTACTATGATGGGATCAGGTAAATGAAGACTGCTACTCTTATTCTTAAATACCAACGTCTCGATTTGGTATGCCCCCTGTATATTGCATATTTCATAGTGATCATTGAGAATTTGTTGAAGATGTTTACTGTATCTTTAATGTATATTTATATTTTTGTCACTTAAAACATTATGCTTACCGATCCCGATAATAGGCACTGAGCTTCATATTCCTGTCTACAGGGAAATATACTTGATATTATTGGTTGAAGAGCGCTTTCCTGTCAAGCGTTTTCCAACCAGCGTGCGGATCTCACCCGCAATGCGTGTCGATGTCAATGTCATATTTCATTAAATAATGAAATGAGTTACATTTTGCGCGGGCCGCCTGCTCGCGTGTTGCTAGTCGCGAACTGATTTGACGTTGACATCGACGCGCATTGCAGGAGAGATTCACACACTGATAAATAAACGTATGAAAAGAAAATTGCCCTAATTATTGTTTCAGTGATACATTTTATTGCTACAGTCACAGTATTCACGTATTACAATCTGAAATATTTACAACAGTTGTCATAAGCAGCTCTCAGCAATTGACTCTCAAACCACAGCGACTGATAAATGTCGCGCCAGTTCAAGATGGAACAGTTCTTGACCAGTTGTTTAGTTGACCAAATATATTTCTTGCTTTTAGTTAAAATTTTATGGTGTCTATGATATTCGAAATAAAATTTTGTGTTTAATTTCGTTAGTTAATTTTAATATTATGTTATTATATGTAGGTATAATAAATAAAGGGGCTCGCGGGGGTAAGTAATAAGATGATATAACAACAGAATCTCTAATATTAACAACATATAACAACGGAACCTATAATTTTATTAAATATAGCGATTAGTTAATATAATGAACGATTAGTATAATTTCAAAATAACTAATTTTTATAAGCATAACATACATTAAATATAAAATCGTTTGACATACCACTCAAAAGATATAAAACTTATTTGGTAGACCAAATAAGTTTTATATCTTTTGAGTAAATTATATGATTTTATATGATGAAAACGCCTACTTAAAAACACAAAGCAAAAGATAGGTCGGGGCTCCTATTTCTGGGTGGTTTAAAAAACCTAACCTAACCTAACCTATCCGAGTCGGGGTACTCTGAGTCGGGGTGTTAACCATAATGACGTTTTTTAAATATAAGTATTAAACGTTACGTTACCTAATGATTTTCGATTAAATAAACAATATACATACAACAAATGATTTTCGATTACATAAACGTTATATCAAACAACGTTATAGGTACTAATTAAGTTTTAGAATAAATAAATGTTATATGTAAATAAATTATATCAACAGTTGGTATGTGTCACGTTGATTATATCTTATGACCGATAATAAAATGAACTTAGACCAAATAAGTTTATACGTTATGAGACGCACCCGGCTCGTGGACTAGTGGTAACCGACTGCATTGCATAGGTTAAGCAACATCGACTCAGGCTGGTCTTAGGATGGTGACCATTTCTTAAGACATTGAGACCCCTCCGTGCGTACTCCGTAGCATTCGTTAGGGTTAGTTGGAGGCCTAAATCAAAAATCCGATCGACCGAATTTTGATATCACCCATGAGTTGTGGAATTCAGATGGCAGTCGTTTCACGAAAAATATCGAAGTTCAGCCGCATCGCAGTTAGACTGGAATGCTGACCCCAACCGCGTTGGGAAATGGCTCAGTGGATGATGATGTAGGTATATTAAAATGTATCACATATGTACTAAATGCACGATTTTAATAGCTTACTTTGAGCTCGACGGCGCAGCGGCGCTGTGTAAAGGAACGTCCTATATCTTATTCTAAAACATAAAGCACTTTAGTTTGGTCCTGTCACTACTTTAATGTAATATATGTGGGTGTAATCAAGTCGGTATCTATCTGTTTCCATTTGTTCGTTCGACACAATTGCCGTAAAGTGGCGGGTGAGAAACTGTATTGGTTTAATACAGCAGTCGAGGCAACGATTGCTAATATTTTACGTTGCCACTTAGACGAAGGAAGGACAAAGAGTTAACTACAAATTGGATATGCCTTCCAATACATGTTTTATTTTAATTTAAGTAGTATGTGCAAAGATATGCAAAGGTATCTGACATACGTTAACATAATAATGTTGACTGACGTAAGTCAAAAGAATCGAGGTAGATGGCTCTGACATTGCTCTGAGACGGAAAAGATTGATCGCAATTTCGGTATCTTGCGGAAGATACCAAAATTGCGACTTTACATAACAATGTTAACTGACGTGACAATTCAAAAGAATCGTGGTTCTGACATTGCTTTGAGACGGAAAATGTTGATCGCAATTTCGGTATATATCTTTCGGAAGATACCAAAATAGCGATCTCAGTTTGACGGAGCATTTTGAAAGAGAAATGGCGCTGGTTCAAATCTGGTTTCTGTGATTTTTTAATGTAAAAAGAAAAAGATTTCGTACATATTCGGTACTCTGTTTAAACAAAATTCACCATGTATTTTATAATTAACTTTTTTCAATCTATTCTGACTAATTATTATAAAGAAGAATTTGATTGCCTGTCTGTTTGGATTGAATAGGCTCTGAACCAAAATTAATAGACATATTTGGAAAAAAAAATTTCATAAAATAATTGACCGAGCGAGCGAAGCGTCTACATTTCGAGATTGGACAATTGTGTTTTCGTCCTTCTGCCTGTCTGTCTGTCTGTATGTGTGTTCTGGGCTAGCAGCCACAGTTTTTACCCGATCCTCAGTGAGGATTCCTCACTTGGCACATCCTCATTTTTACGTTTCATTTTACGTTCCTTGATTTAATACATTTTTTTCGTCGTGAGTTTTTTTTTGGATTGGGAGGATAATGGGGAAAATAAGGTCAAATAACGTTTTAATGTATTTCCGGACTGGTAGCCATATTTATTATCCGATCTCCACGAAACTTGGCACAAGTATTCTTTGATTAAAAATAATATTTTAGTGTGAGTTTTTTTTTAGATTGGAGGGGGGGGGGGGATGGGGTGAAACTCGCAAAATATGTATTTAATATTCGCGAGGTCTACTGTTGGACCATAGGTCGACTACTAGTAAATCTAATCACATTACTAGCGAACACGTTACGATCAATGAACAAACGAACAAAGAAAAATAGTGCAAATATCACATCACCACTTTTAATTATTCTCAACTAAAATTTCATTCCGCGTGAATTTCGTAGCTCCTTGTCTCATCTCCTCATTACCAGCTGGCGGACGTTAGGTGCCGCTCCCGCTCTTCAACTTTTCCGATAATTAGATTACACAATTCGTCTGCTGGGAGCTAATTAATGACTTCTAGTATACAGTTGTACCGACTTCTATAGTCACAAGCGTTCCGGATCTGGAGTTTTGTAAGTACATACCTACATACACAGTTACCTTCATACTGCTAGGACTGCTTCGGGATCTGCTTCGCTTTTGACGCCGGAGTCTCGGGTTCGATTTCCGGTCGGGACAAACTTTGTGTGATGACAGATACATTTGTGCCGAAGTCTGAGTGTTTCATATCTACTCGTATATTATGTATGTATTTACAAAAAAAAATGTATGCAGTATTTACATCAGTTTATCTAGTACTCATATCACAAGCTCTGCTTAGTTTGAGACTAGATGGCGTTGAGGAAATTCTCCTTACATTGTACTAATATACTGTAGCTTTATTAATGTCTACATTTCACCATTTACTTTGTTAGTGCCACCTAAAAAGACGAGACTATTGCCTTTAACCGTGAACTTTATTGACTGCCAGAGATTGAAATGTCGATCAATAGACGGCATTGATCGGCAAGTACGGCAAGTACCTAGGTATACCATTTTGCAGGCGAGGTTAGCACGACGTTTGCACACTTGCTTTTGTATTGTAATGTTGTTATGTTGGTATGTAGCCAATCTAAAATAACAGTCTTTGTTTCAAAGATCCGTGGTCACATTGCTCAAGGTCAAGGCAAATATTATTTCAAATCGCTCATAATTTGATGTGAGTGTATCTTATTAATTTAACCATAATTTAAATAAGTACAAAGCCTTAAAACTTGAATGCAAGGCCTTAACATGGAAATTTGGAAATATATTATGATAAGCAATTGTCTGGAAAGCTAGGAGTTTGAGTTTTCTGATGCACGGCTTCGCCCATCACGTGTTCCATCACGTTTTCTAGTTTTCAATTTGCACGATAAACACGTTACCGGTATAAAAATAAGGCCAGCTTACTATTTATAGTAGGTACAGCTATCTATCTGCCAGTGAAAATTCCATCAAAATCTGTTCAGGTTTTAATTTAGACGGCATAAACAGACATACAGACCAAAGTTTAATATTGTTCTTTTTATGTAATTTCAAATGCATTTAGTGCAGTTGTTATTTTGGAATAACCAACAGTCACTTAATTTTTATTTTTTTGTATAGAAATCGAAATGTGCCTATAATATGGTGGTGGGTCCGCAACAGCTTGAATGAACGTTTGTAACTTCTTAACATAAAGTTAAGAAGTACCACATGTTCAATCCAAAACATGAAGTGACATTTTTTGTATTACTATTACGTTTCGTAAAAAGTGTGATACATATAGGTGTTAATAGTATGTCAGGATTTCGTCCACGGAAAGTCGTACTTACTTTTAAAATAACCCTGTATACTAAAGGGCCATTCTAATCGCTGTTGTCTGTGATGTATAATATACATGGATGATTTGGAAGAGTCCAAGTTTATGACTGAACTATCTATATCTACATTTCCAGGACCCAAGGCATCCTCACCAGCACGCGGTACACCTATTGACAGACAAACGAGATTCTGGCAAATATTTATGTACCTAAACCCAAAATGCCTGGGAATAACTTCGATCCTATCCCATGGGACCACTACTTTGATTAGCGAAATGTGGACGTAATTAAAGACTCTTTCTACCCCTTTGGCTGTATAGGCTTAATGACATTATGTATTCAGGCGTGAATATAAGGACTCAGCGTTTATGAAAGTACCATAATTCCTTCTAAACATAGCACCTTATGTAGATGAGGGTACAGCGCTGAATCTGCTGTAAAGGAAATTTAGCACTGGATGGTATAATTGCAATATATTTTGTACATAATTGTTTATTTTAGGTTTGTTACCCGGATTGCAGAAATTGTATTTTCTTTTTGTTAGCAAAAGCTGCTCGCAGAATGACACGGCCACGTTCCACCTTCTACCGCTGGAGACCATAGTCTTAAGCGAGAGGGTATCCACGCCCAGACCCACGACGAAATCCCGGCGTTGACTCGCCCACGCTGAGTACTCCACCAATGTGTGGAATGCCTTGTTTTCGTCGGATGCCTCGCAGTGTTGACACTGGGGTTTGACTTAACGATGGATGCGAAACAGATACTTACCGAAGCTACCGTGCCCGGTGATGATCTGCGGCGCGCGATGCGTGATGTCACATGCCCACTCTTATCTATATCTATACTTATAATAAATCTGTAGAAGTGAAAATTCTGTACATTGAAGATATCAAAAAAATTAATGGCATGGGGTGTTACTAGTGACCTCACGTACCGTGCGACGCAGATCGTTGCTGGGCATGGATGCTTCGGTAGCTATCTGTTTCGCATGCATCGTGAGGTCACACCCCGGTGTCAACACTGCGAGGTTTCCGACGACGACACCGCACTCCACACGTTGGTGGAGTGCTCAGCGTGGGCGAGTCAGCGCCGGGACCTCGTAGTGGGTCTGGGCGTGGATACCCTCTCGCTGGGGACCATGCTTCAAGCCAGCGGGAGTAGGTGGAACGCGGCCGTGTCCTTCTGCGAGCAAGTCATGCTCGCGAAGGAGGCGGCCGGGAGGGAGAGGGAGCGTACCCTCCCCGCCGAATTCCGTAGTCGGCGGCCAGGCCGCCCCAGACTACGCGACTACGCCCAAGACTATCGTCCTCCATGATCGGGGCCTGAGGACGGCGGGATCGCCACCCACCGTCCTTACAGAAGCAGGCTAGAAGGGTTGCGTGCTGCGGGGCCTTTGCCCCATAGCACGCAACCAGATTCACTCACTGACGCGGGATAAAACCCGACCCCAATGACGCGGGATTCTCGTCCCGACCAAACACCCGCAGAGACCACAGAGGTGGTCAAAGTCCGCCGGGCGCCACTGGACATACCCTCTGCTAGTAACCAGGGACGCCCGGCAACGGACGTTAGAGCGGCCGCGGCCTTGGGCCATGGAATTAAAAAAAAACAAAAAAAAAAGGGGTGTTACTAGACCGACACTGAACCCAAAAATGTAATTAAAAAAATTTTTGTCTGTCTGTCTGTCTGTTCAGGCATCACGCAAAAACTACTGGTTCGATTACGATGAAACTTGGTATAATTATTCTTGAATATCCTGGGCACCACACTGGGTACTTTTTATGCCGGAAAAGTATATACAATAAAAAACAAACTTAATTTTGCGGTTCGATCCCTTGACCCGAGTACTGTACCAACCGCAAATAATAAGTTTGTCGTAGGTTTTTTTTATTTTTTACTAGCTGACCCCGCGAACTTCGTACCGCCTAACAGTCAATGAATGTCGTGTTACTTTTTAGCTGAACTAATTTAGGCTTTGATGAACGTAAAACAATGATACAAAATAATATATTTATATAGATAGAAACTAAAAAGTATTTTAGTTACATACAGAATGAGAATAAAAATAAAAAAAATAAAAAAAATTAATTAAGTACTTCAAACTCATGTCAGAAAAAAATGATTGAAAACTATGTTGTGCAGATTGGAAAAAAAAAAAAACTCGGATTAATTCATTAATAGGATTTTCATTCAAGCACTTGGTGGTAAACGACATTCTTTGTTTTTTGGTCAGGCGCAAGAACAAATAAAGCGGATGGTTTGCCGACACGTACAATTGACCATGAGAAAAACATGCATTTTCTAGATTGAGGCCACAAATAGTCAAGGATTGGCCCTGTGATTTGTTGATCGTCATGGCGAAGGCAAGACGAATCGGGAATTGAATTCATTTAAACTCAAAAGGGCATATCCGTTGGGATCATCGGAATCCTTGGAATAAGAACTTCCTCATCTTTAAATTTTCCTTTAAGTATCGACGCATGAATCACATTGCTCATCAGTTTTCTTATAACCAAACGCGTTCCATTACACAGTTTTGGTTGGTTTAAATTTCTAAGCATGATGACTACCGAGCCAACTTTAAGTTTTAAATTGTGCGGTGGTAAACCAGGCACATCCAAGGAGTTTAAAAATTCAGTTGGATAATTAGTGGCTTCTTCTTCGTTTGTTATACAGTCGATAGATTTGAATGAATACAGAGTACCTACGATTTGATTTTGAATTATAAAATTGAGGTCATCTACATCTTTATTTTTAGCGGCCAAAATTGCTCGCTCACTTAACCATTTAGTATTTTTGTGGTTAGCAATGATATCCGGGAATACTTTGTTGATAAGCTCGTCTTTTGATGATACGAAATTGCAAAAAATTGTAGGAAATGAAATCAAACCGCTCGATTTGTCAACAGGAACACGGCCATTACCGATAGTCAGCAATTGCTTCGAGAAATCATCAGCAGATAGATCGTTCAACAATGCAACTCTCATATTTACAGACTGTTGAAGTTTCTTTACATATCGCCACAGATTTGATGCTTTGAGGCAAATGTTTATTTCGTCGGCAGCAGTAGATCTTGGAATGACTGGTAGTGTTTGTCGGAAATCGCCAGATAATAAAATCATTGCACCACCAAAACATCTCGAGTCATTGCGCAGATCTTTTAATGTTCGGTCTAGTGCTTCCAATGCGCCTTTGTGCGCCATTGTGCATTCGTCCCATATGATGATTTTTGATGCTACTAAAACTTTGGCCATTGCGGAGTGTTTCGAAATGTTACATGTCGGTTGTTCAGTAGTTTGAAGGTTTAATGGCAATTTTAACGCTTAGTGAGCCGTACGGCATCCGTCTAACAATGTGGCCGCTATTCCAGAAGAAGCAATTGCTACCGCAATTTCGGATCTCGCACGTACAGTGGCCAAAATCAATGACATGAGGAATGTCTTCCCAGTTCCACCGGGGGCATCCAAAAAAAATAAGCCGCCATTTCCATCATCAATTGCATTAATCAGTGTATCATAGACTTCCCTCTGCTTAGGATTCAACAGAGGTACATTCGTTTGAACTGATTGGATTAGTTCATGTGGATCATATTCACGTTCACGTTCCAATTCTCTATTAAATGCGTCATTCATTCCGCGATCTGGCGCTGGCATCCCTAACCTAACTAACAAACTGCCGCACATGAGGTAACACATATCTTCGATCAAGAGCAAAGTCTGGTTATGGATCTCCTCATTCACCTCAAGATCGGAATTTCTTGAGCTGACGCGAATTCGATTCGAAAATATCTTCTGACATGTTATCTTTGTATTTGTTCCACAGGTCACGTGGGTTCGATGGGAAGCATGTTGAAATGATGATAGCAAATAATGTGCGTATCTGACTTGGAGATGCAGAAATAATTGCTTCAGCGATTGTCGTGTCCCAATGAGTATCGTTTTCAAGCAAATTTAGCTCTTGACATGCTGCACGAAATGTGGGGCACACGATACCATTAACAGTTCGTAGTAATTCAAATGATGTTGGCCCTCGAACATGTACCAGCAACAACCGCAAATAGAAACATTCATCATTCTTCGGATGAACTGTGTAAATACGACCAAGAGCATCAGTAGAACGCATATCTGGATGACCAGGAACTGCATCACCTTGCTTCCGACGTTGAAATTTCTTCGATGTAGCGTTCCAAGTGTAATAACGTGGCATTTCTGAGTAAAGCAAAGTTCGTGCGAACGGATCGCTTTGACAAATCGTAAAGAAACTGGTCAGTGTTGTCGCTGGAGGTGTAGTGTTGTCGCTGGAGGTGTTTCGGCACGTTGAGCAGCATTCGACGCTGTGAAATATACTCTCTGACCGTTCTCTAGATACACCCCCAAATGTAAAACAGTGGGATGACGTTCGTGAATAGGGAATGAAAATATACGCCAAATTGCTTCATTGCAGTTCACATATCTACCAACTTGATAGCGCGTGATTTCATCGTTGGTATTGGATGTTTGGATACCAAAAACCTCCATGTCGCTCCCTTTCGTGACATATTTGCAAATGTATTTAATGGACTTGACCGAATTGCAATACTCAACATTACAATGTGCTTTGAATGTTTTGGAAAGCAGTGGCGAATATGGAACAATCCAACTGTTGTCAACTACGAAATCGTTTCCTTTCACTTTAGTTGTGATAGTTCTACCATTATCATCGGGCGATCGACGCCGATACAATGGATAACCATCGTTGCCTGTAATGGTCTCTGCCGTCAATTTTCGTGGATACCGTTTGGAACACTTGCCGTCGACCATGCACGGTGATTGTCGGTTGATAGTGCCACACGGTCCATGAATCATATTCGTGACTACAACATCATGTAGGTCTGGATCGGTTTCAGGAGCAGGAATCTCCGCACATATGATGTCATCTATTTGATCTGGCCGAATTCTTTCGACTAACCAAATCAGAATGTGAGCATGCGGTAGGCCTCGTTTTTGCCATTCGATTGAATACCTCCAGTATCGAGTATTCCCAAAGACGTGTTGCTTAACAATGTAATTCATTAGTGACCGAATTTTTTGCCTGAAAACACGTGCGGTGATGTCGTGTCGATCACTTGATGTTTGTCCGGGAAGCAGCAATTGAATAATTTCTATCCATTTCGGATTACATGTAAATGTAATGAATAGATCTGGCCGACCATAATTACGAACATATGTCATTGCATCTTGCCCATATTCATGCAAATGACGCGGGCTACCTATGTATGTCGCCGGTAAAATAGTCAATCGACCAACATTTTCTGAATCTCCTTCTGTGCTAATTGCATCGCGTAAATGGATATACTCTTCCGAACGCAATTTAGCTTGATTCAACCGAATGAAAGTCAGGCGCTCCGTTTCGATTTTAACGTACATGTCAACGCAATATTGTTGAAGCAGTCGACGAAATCGCAACAAATAATTGTCAGAATTTTCACGAATCATCAAACGATATGCGTAATAATTCATCGAACTAACCTTCTTGGTAGTTTCCTCACCTGAAACAAATGCAGTAAAAATTGTATTTTAGAACCCGTAATAGGTTAACGACTCTTACAGCTACTCTCTACAAAATTAGAAATTACAACTTTTTTTGAGTACTAAAAGCAAACAGAATAAAATGAATATCAAGTTAAAATGAAAACAACAATATTGATCTTACCATTCAATGATTAATCATTTTGATATTAAAGTGATATCCATCGTCTCCTTGCCAAAACATCAGCGGGTATTGTAACGCGTCATATGAACGGTGTGTTTCATATATTCTTTGTAGTTGCCCAGTATTGCGTCGTGTAAGTACAATATCACGTGTTTCCAAGTTTTCACCAACAATCAGGATTGCCACTTCATCGATGGTTGGAGCATTAAATGTGCGTTCATGTGTTCCAGCTGGTCTTTTATCTGCTCTGATCACAACTTTATAGTCATCACTTGGCATGCGCTCTAAAGCAGTCTTGAACAGCCTGACCAATGCATGATGTTCATGAAGCATTTGCTGCAGATCTTGGAGAATTGCTGTTTTCGTAGCTGTGTTGATCCCTTGACGCCGGTTAAGTTGTTCTTCCATATTGCCCATGAAGTATATTTGCAAGAATTTATGCTGTGCATCTTCTATAGGTTGCAATGATCCAATGTGATGGCAAATCTGGCCTTGAATCTGTAAAGTCAAAACCATAGTTATAGTTAGATTTACAAACACTTTTTTTACAAACACTTTTTTTTTCAAATAATAACATGCCATTTTTATTTCAGAGACAAATACAGAAATCTAACAAACTACATTCCAGATTTTTTTTACAATGATAGAAAATAATGTTTTTAACGTAAATTACCTTAAATGTCGGATTATATCCGTGTTCTTCGATAATTTCCGCCCCAAATGAAGTCATTTGGAAACAGACATTGTATTTTTGAGTGTTCGCTAGAAAATGTCGTGATTCTAGTGTTTCGCCATAAAGCAGGGAGCACAATGGCTCTGGTGGCGGGACCAATAATGGCAATTTCACTTTACCACTAAGGCAACACAAACCAGGCGTTTCACCAGCAAACTTCAATGCTCCACAATGCTGGCAAACAACGTCCATTGGACCAATGCAAACTAAACGATGCAAGCTGTAGTCGATGGTGCAATCATACAGAAACGCTGCTCGATTCAAATCAATACTTGAACCATTTCTTCTTGCACTTCGAAGATTATTCCTCTGTTCATCTGTACGATAAGCTCGACGATTTCTCGTTTCTAACCTAGCCGTTTCACGGGCTGCCTCTCTTTGCTCTTGTGTTTGAGAAGCACGAATTAAGGCCCTTCTTTGCTCCATACTAACGCGGCGCTGTTCTCGTGCAATTTCTCGTTCTCCATCAGATAATTGACTCGCGATATTCCGTTGCCTAATTGCATTACGGCTTCGCTGGGAAAGATTAGATCTTCGAGGACGCGGCATTGTTAATAAAATGTGCACTCGCATAAAACCACCAAATATAATAACAGTGACAACTTTCGAGACATAGACAATAGCTCAAAGAGTATATAACCACTACGTATGAATATCTTATCAAGAAAAATCATATACAACCTATAAAAAGACATTTACACTTTTGTTAACCTGTAGATTTTTTTTCCTTATTCTTATAACCTTTACCAACTGATTTTTTATTCTTTTTTATTTTGTTCCTTTCCGATGATTTTATGTTTTTACTGTAGAATAAATCTTAGGTATTATTTTCTGGAATTAAAAATTAAATAATTAATAAATAATTTTCGAAAATTAATGGCTAAAACAAACAAATATAACACTACCTGAACTTTGTAGACATTTTACAAAAAATAAATTTCTGAACGTGCGTTCAGAAATTTTCATGATGTCTTCAGAAAAAAATAAATTTTTTGCTTAAAGTTCTCAGCAACCAGGCCATAAGCTCCAAAAAAAAAAATAGTTGTTACACTATTTGACAGGATTGTACAACTAATGTTATACATGTAATAAACAAATCAGCATCTATTTCATTGTTTTTAAGATGTATTCTGCTATTCGTGACGGAAACAAATCCAACAAATCAAAAACCATGGCAATCGGTCCAGCCGTTCTCGAGTTATAAGTGTTGTAACAAACACGACTTTCTTTTATATATTATTTTTATTTTTTATATTCGGTTCGCCAAATTGACGCCGCCCGCCTGGTGGTAAGTCGTGACGACGTCTAGCGATTGTGGGCCACTCTCACAGCATATACGATAGAGAGTGGCCCTCAACTTGACGACCTACTGATGTGCCTCTTCACGCTCCGCTTAAAGAACCCAGGGTTATATGTGGGAGGAAACACGTGCGCAGGCAGGGCGTTCCAGGCCACTATCGTTCGGCAGAAAAACGAACGGTTAAAACGTTCGGTTCTCGCGAACATGCTATCCACTATGTGGGAGTGGCATCTCTGCCCGGCACTCGTTGTTCGGGATCGGAAGGAAGAGGGTGGAATCAGATTGAAGAGCTCTTCAGAACAGGTTACGTCACCCGCAGTGGAGTTCACTATTAATGGTTTTTAGAACTTTTGTCTGTTTGTTGAATGTTTGAACACGCTAATCTCAGAAATGATTTGTTTTTTTGATTTGAACTTGCGGTTCGGTTTTCAATCGCTTCATAAATAAAAAAGTTATGTAGATCTAAAGTAACACGCAGGCGGAGCTGCGGGCAACAGCTAGTATCTAATATTATTCTGACTGTTGGAATCGGTTAGGACAGAGACATGTTATATGTAATATCACCCGGTAATGGTAATAGGCTAGTCCCCTATTATGTATATACCGTGCAAGGCTTACGTCACGTTATAAAGGCAATTTCGAGCCTTTATAACGTGACGTAAGTCTGGTACTTACAGGCTCCAAGTCTAGTAAGACTAGTTGCGTAATATGGCTGTGTAATACACATCTACCTACCTTGTTAACAAATAAAAAAAAATCAAATCATTTATTTGCTGATCAAATGTGGTGGGGTATTACGAGCCCCAATGCAAAATAGTTCGTCTAGTATGGAAAGTAGTGCCAAGCTTAAAATTTAGAAAGTAAATATTTGTAATACATTTTAACAAAAAAACACTTGTACACCGTTTCACTTTTATTTAATATACAGAATTTAACCTGACCGGTTTCGCTTTATAGCATTATCAAAGGTTGTTGTTCACTTTGCATATTTAATAAACAAGATTTTACTACACTGTCTAACATATCTTCAAGCCATTGTTGAACTAAATTCTTAAAATATATGTGGGTAGACACAAATGAAATTTAAGAGGCAGTGTAAGAAATTTACCCTGAAAATGGGGAAATTCACTCATTCGCAAATTAATCATATTGTTATATTATGCAATTAAATATTGAATATAGTTTAGATATTACAAATGTCATATAAATTAAATGTCAATAAAATTAAAAATTAAGGGATCATTAAATCCAGTCCAATATTAAATGTCAAGTCTCATGTCAATAAAAAAAAATCCAATTAATAATAGTATGTCAAAAACTGTGGCTAAAATTAATAATAAAAAACTAAAATAATAAAAAATAAACACAAAAACAAAATCGTGGATGACACTATTCAAGACTTAAAATATTTTAATAGAGGGGAACTGTTTATATCTAATTGTTGGTTCAATACGGCGTCGCGATTGCCTCAGTATTTTATTAATTAAAGTTAAGTGAAGGTTCCGGCGTCTCTTATGATATGAGGCTGCATGTCTGCACAAGGTGTTGGTAGTATTCAGCTTGTGGATGGTTCTATCAATGCTGCGAAGTATCAACACCTTTTGGAAGAGAGTTTATTGCCCTCTATTTCGTCACTCAAGTATCAAGATTCCTTCATTTTTCAACAGGATGGTGCTTCCTGTCATACTGCAAGGACAACAAAGACGTGGCTACTGACGAAAAGCACCCCTACATTCGAATGGCCATCTAACAGCCCGGACTTGTCGCCGATCGAAACCCTAATGGTGGAAAATGAAAAAAGTTCTCCGTAAAAGTCCATCAAGATCGAAGAGCGACTTAAAGGCTAAACTCTTGGCTGTGTCAATTACGCCTGAGGAGTGCGCAGCGTTGGTTGCAACTATGCCTCTGCGCAATAAAGCTGTCATTGAGAGCAAAGGCGACACAACTAAGTGGTAGACGAACTATTTTGCGTGAGTGACAAGGGTAGACGAATACTTTTGAGTTATGTTTTTAGAATATTTCTTAAATGTTTTTATGTTATGTAAAGTCATGAAAGAAATTTAGCTGGTAAATGGTAAAATAAACTTTCAAATGTTCCTCAAATTGTGGTTTACTTCTTATTAAATGTTGTTACATATTTTACCAATATTTATAGTTGATGGTTTCGATTGTCGGCACTTGGTGAAACTTATAGTAATACATTTTAACAAAAAACACTTCTACACCGTTTCACTTTTATTTAATATACAGGATTTAACCTGACCGGTTTCGCTTTATAGCATTATCAAAGGTTGTTGTTCACTTTACATATTTATTAAACAAGATTTTACTACACTGTCTAACATACGAGTAGTTCAAGCCATTATCATTAATGTAATTTATGACTCTAGTAGACGTTTTTATTACTGTCTTCATTGATGTCCATTGCCGGACTTCCCGGGTACGCCCTCGTTAGGACAACCCAAGGGCACTCTAGTAGCCCTTACCAAAATAGCCAGTTATCTAATTAATGTGTACTGACAATAATTTACCTACTTCCCATCAATATAAAATATTGCACTGATTTTGTATCAGTACAATATTTTATAAGAATTCGTCAAATACAGTCAGACAAACTAACATCATCACACTCGGCCTGCATCATTCTTGGGTGCGAAAGTACCCATGATGTTGGCTTATTATAACAAAGAAAAAATACCCATTTATTTCTACTACTATTTTGTACTTATTATTAACACCGTGTTCTGCAAAACTCAGAGGCACGTAGCTAGACTTGTACCTACTGCGGTACGTCTACATAAATGGATTGAAGTAATTTACCCAACGCCACTTGCGCTCGCCAGCGCCCCTACTAACAAATTGGTTTAAAGTTACCGGTGTTTAACATTTCTGTTCTTCGTGTTGTAAAATAAAAATATAAAACCCGTCAAGTGCGTGTCGGGCCACGCATAAAATAGGGTTCCGTAGTCACCCATATTAGCATCTATAACTCGTGAACAAACAAGTTGTCTAATCCGTTATAATTTTCCTTGCAAGTTCATTACCATCATAAATACTGTCCGATTTTTCGGGCCAGCCGGCAGCCGTTTAGATTTAGAAGGGGAGGACGCTCTGTTTTACCAAAAAAATTAGCTATAGGTACTTAAAGTTGAATCGAAATAAAGTTGTTAAATCAAAAAATTGTTGAAATCCGAAATAAAATAAAATTCTATGCAATGTTAACTTTCTGGTCTGAGTTTATTGGCGCCCAACGTCCTCGTTACAATAGTAGTTACGTCACCACTAGAAGTGGCCCCAGAAGAAAGTAAAATGTTGTATAATTTCAACTTTTAGGTGTACCTACCAGTTTCCTGGCGCCCAACGTGCGACTATGAACTTGAATCTATGATTTTGATTTATTTATTAAACTTATCTTCAAAAAAATTCTGACTATAGGTCATAGGTACTCGGATCCAACTCTAACCACGCAGTAGAGAAAGTGTTATGAAGTCATTCTCTTGCATCTCTGAGCACGTGGTACACCTAGCACCCGGAAATGACAGTGGACTCGCCCTCTATTAGGTATGTGGGATCTACGATGGGACGGGAAAATGGAATAAGTGATAAGGGACGCGAAATTTTGCTGTTTGTAAAAAAAGTATAAATTTAGTGAGAACCAAAAGTAGTAGTTGTTTTGTGTTATAAGTATTATAAATGGTGTCGAGTGAAAAGTACTGCACACACTTCCAAGTACACCGTCATTAATAGACTTTAGTCGACAAACTGCTCCACGCATTAGTTTGTTCAAATGTAGCTCACGACCGTGTTGCCGTCTGTGTTTGAATTTTAACGCCAATAAACTTTTTTGTTGGTTAAATATACCAACAAAAAAGTTTTTTGGCGTTTTTATAGTAATTTTTGGCGTTGTTTTATTAGTATAGCATACCTTAATCGGTAGGACAAAAGGTTAGGTTAGTATTTTTTTTTTAATTCCGCGGTCCAAGGCCGCGGCTGCTCTCATGTCTGTTGCCGGGCGTCTGTGGCTCGCACGCAGGAGGTATTTCCAGTGGCGCCCAGCTTTTCAGTGGCGCCCGGCTTTTCAGTGGCGCCCGGCAAGGTTAGGTTAGTAGGGTAGGTCGCAACCAGACTGAGGTGCGACCACGAACCCAGTAAATTATTCAAAATATCAGGTTTAAAAATAATATAAGACTTGCGATTCAATCCGCCAAAAAGTGTTGTATTTATAACAAAACTAGCTGACCCGGCAAACGTTGTTTTGCTTTAGGGGTGGACTACCCTTAACATTTAGGGGGATGAAAAATAGATGTTGTCCGATTCTCAGACCTACCCAATATGCAAACAAAATTTCATGAGAATCGGTCAAGCCGTTTCGGAGAAGTATGGCAACGAAAACTGTGACACGAGAATTTTATATATTAGATTACCCGCAAAATGTAGTAGTATAGTTCAACTCTGCCTACCCCTTCAAGAATATCGGTGGAATTGTATGGTAACTCTAAACCTCTGTATATAAATATGACCAAAACATCACTTAGGCTATAGCTCTTACACTAAAAGAAAAAAAATACAAATGAAAAATATTACAGTTTTCCTAGTTCCTTTTCTCGTCTCATTCTCATTACCAGCTGGCAGACATTTGAAGCTGATTCAGCTGTGACTTTTTAGGGATCCTTACTTACTTATCTAACATGCGAAATAATAATTAATTCCAAATATTGTCATTGTTTGTTTGCATAATAGGTAAGAAAGGCTTCCGCTGTTCTATTTCTTTGCCTTCATGTTAGGTTTGACATCGCTAAAACAGAACTTTAGAATTGCCATTTACAAGGGCAATTATTCTACTTACGTCCCCAAATAGCGTTTTGACGGTTTTTGGTCACTTACGGGCGTGTACTTTATTATTAAAGTATGTTCATAAAAGGTACGAAATAACGAAATACGAAAAACTCTACAATTAACATTCACACTTTCCTTACTTTTCCGATAATTTCATTACACAATTCTTTGGTGGGAAGTTAATTGATGACTTTAATTAATGTTCACTTTTACTGCGTTAATTACTTGTGTTCTGGAGTGTCATTCTGTGGGCTTCAATAAAAGCTTCGCTTTATTGTAGTGTAGTTAATTTCAGGCAGTCAGTCAATATTTATGTCATCTACAATAAATTAATAAATACTCCGAGACGCCCAGGACTTTAATTAGCTGTGTCATAGCGGCTGGCACGGAAGATTTTGTTGCCTATCATTAACATAACTTTACGCCGCACCAGAGGTGTCTGCTGTACAGGACTCAGATTAGACCCTGCTCTCCTGAGACGGCTCCGCGAAGTATTTGCTGGACGCTCTCGACGCTATGCAGCGACGCGCTATCCGTATTATAGATTGCCCGGAGGTAACGGGAAGCTTTGAGCCGCTAGCTCAACGCCGAGCAATAGCTTCCTTGGGCGCATTCTACCGTATTTACCACGGCGTGTGTTCTGAAGAGCTCTTCAATCTGATCCCACCCTCTTCCTTCCGATCCCGAACGACACGTGCTGGGCAGAGATACCACTCCCACATAGTGGATAGCATGTTTGCGAGAACCGAACGTTTTAAACGTTCGTTTCTCTGCCAAACGATAGTGGCTTGGAAGTACTATTAAGGCCTCTTAGTAAGTGAATTCGCTGTTTTCAAATAGCTGTTACACAAAAACTTTATGATATATCGCCTTGAAATTTTAAACATGTATTACCGAGTGTATGTGGGAGGGGATGACTGTTTCCAAAACACGATTTAAAAAATTTTGCTCGATAGAAAAAAATCCAGAAGTTACCTCTAAATGTTTTTGTAAAAGCTCATTACGACCGTGCTTTACAATAAAAAACCCTGTAAAATCACAATCAGATAGGTATTTAAGTTTTCTTGACTGTTTTAGATTTCCAAAAAACTAAATATTTTTATTAACTTTTTGATGAAAATGTGAATGGCGCTTACGATGTTTAGTTTCAAGCCCGTTGATTCTATAGAAAACGAGCTCACAGTACCGCGGCGGTCAGTTACGCTTTGGCCTTACGAGTCCAAAGCACAACTATAAAATCTAATAATATAATTTAATAAAATTAATTTAATACAATAATATATTTTTTTAATGTTTTTGGTTTTAGATAGTATAGATTGTAGTTTGTTTAGGTATTTTTTAATTTAATTTTCCTGTTCCTTGTATAATTCATGAAATGTGTTATTATAAATAAAAGTTGTTGTCATAATATAATGGGAAATAAAAAAAATGGTCGTCTGAATGAGGTGCTTTTTTAGGGTTCCGTACCCAAAGGGTAAAACTGGATCTCTGTCCTTCCGTCCGTCTGTCTTTGGCTGTATCTCATGAACCATGAATAGTTAGAAATTTGAGTTTTTTACAGATGATGTATTTCTGTAGTCTGTATTACAGCAAATGCTAAAAAACAGATAATTTAATCGACTCGCACTTTACCCGTATTTTGTTAGTCCTCTCTCTATGCCGGGCGCCACTGGAAACAACGTAATGCTGTTTATGACATTGTCACAGGAGACGAAACTTGGACTTATTGTTTTGAACCTGAAAAAAAACAGCAATCTTGTGCATGGGTTCTTGAAAAGGAGAAAAAGTCAACAAAAGTGAGGCAGGCGAGAAACGTTGATAAAAAAATGATCGCGTTTTTATCTCGGCTACGGGTCCCACCTGTACAATTCCACTTGAAGATCAAAAGAGTGTTAATGCCGAGTGGTATTCTACCATTTGTTTACCCAGGGTGTTAGAAAAAGTTCGCGAAAGACGACCCAAAAGCCGCGTTCTTCTACATCATGACAACGCTTCTTCACACACGGCCAACAAAACAAAGTCATTTTTAGCTTCCGAAAAAGTACAACTCGTCACCCATCTTGCGCATAGCCCCGACCTAGCACCCTGTGATTTTTGTATTTTCCCCCAAAATCGAAGATTTGATGAGAGGTTTCACTTTTACCAACTCCGAAGAGACAGTGATAGCGTTCAATCAGCACGTACTAAACATGCCTACAGATCTGTGGTCCTCCTGTTTTAAAAAATGGTTCGATCGCATGAAAAATTGTTTAAAATGTAAAGAAGAGTATATTGAAAAGCAATAAACATAATATTTTGGTTTGAACATGTTGTTTTTTTAAGTTACGCAAAACTTATAGTGTGACCTACGTACAACAGTGTTACCACCGTACAGCTGTGTTAAAGCCCCCCAAGTAACCCAGCCCAGGGTGGGTTGCGTTAGGGGTTCAGCAGCTACACCATCGGGCCCGGGGCGATGTATGACGCAGAAGGCATGGGACCAGTGGGGGCGAAGCGGAGGTAGTGTGGGTGGTGTGGGTCATTTCACCGGCCAGGGAAACCCTTAGCAACGGCGTTGCCACGGCCGCCCGCAACACAGTCATGGGGCCCGCCTGGGACCAACCACCCCAGGAGGCTGCCCCACTTGTTGTGCATAATCCTGATGTGGGATCGCCGCTCCGGGTGGTAACCGGTGTGGGGTAGCGGCGGCCTTGCATCAGAGGGGTTTGGAAGCCCGTCCGTCCTCAAGCCCCGATCATGGAGGTCGATGGTCCTGAGCGTATATGAGTCTGCGGTGCCCTGGCTGCTGACTGCGGAACTCAGCGGGGAGGGTACGCTCCCTCTACCTCTCGGCCGCCTTCTTCGCGAGCATGGCTTGCTCGCAGAAGGACACGGCTGCGTTCCACCTAGTCGCACTGCAGACCATAGCTTGGAGCATGGTTTCCAGTGAGAGGATATCCACGCCCAGACCCACGACGAGATCCCGGTGCTAATTTACACCCAAGACCATCGACCTCCATGACCGGGTCTGAGGACGGTGGGATAGTCACCCGCCATCCTTACAGAAGCAGGCTAAAAGGTCCCACAGCACGCAACCAGATTCTCAACTCAACCCCAACGACGCGGCATAAAACCCGACACAGATGGCCAAAGTCCGCCAGGCGCCACTGGATATTCTCTATGTACTACCAGAGGCGCTCGGCAATGAACGTGGGTGCAGCCACGGCCATTAAAAAAAAGGAACTTGCCTACACGGGGCCCTACCAACGACTGCGAAATGTATTCCGCACGTATATTCATGCGTATCTGTAATGTCACCGTCAGATTGTATAGTCAAAACGGAAAACATGTATTAGTGGGACTGCTACAGTTAGCAGTTCTGATCCCAAGGTATAATATAAATATATTGTTGAGCTAGGTGTCAAAAGGTCTACTATGCTTTTGTAGACTTAGAAAAGGCCTATGATAGAGTGGTGAGGAGTGAATTGTAGTCAGCGCTGTCCATATATGGAGTAAGCAGCAATCTGAAACGAGCAGTGCAATCACTTTATGAGGGTTCCAGTGCTTGTGTCCGCATAGACGGGACTTACACGGACTGGTTTGGTATCGAGCGAGGTGTCAGGCAGGGCTGTGTAGCGTCACCAATGCTGTTTAATCTATACATGGTTATCTGTCTGAAAGATCTGAAAGTGAGTGTGTGTTGTTAAAGAATGGATGAATTGACCATCAAGTGCCTCTTATATGCTGATGACCAGGAAATACTTGCGTCGTCGGCGGAGGAGTTGCAGGTGATGGTTGATATTATGAATGAGTCTTTGAAAAGGAAGGAAACGAAAGTGAACGTAAATAAGACAACAGTAATGGTATTTGAACGAGACCAAAATATGTCGAACTGTGCGATTGTTATTGAAGGTGAAAGAGCAAGTGAAAAAGTTTGTGTATGGTTCAAGTTTACAAAGGAAGATGTGACGATGACATTGAAAGAAGGGTTATGGCAGGAAATCAATTGAATGGGGCTTTGCATAACTTTATGAACAGTCAGAAGATTTCTCGGAGGGCTAGGCTGGCTATTCATAGAGGAGTGCTGGTCCCTAAACTTATGTATGGCAGTGAATGTTGGGTTTGGTAAAAGAAGAATGAAAGTAAAATAAATGCAGTGGAAATGAGACGTTTGAGAAGTATGACTGGGGTGACATTGGTTGATAAAGTAAGGAACATCGTGATACGAGAACGTTGTGGTGTGTCAGAAGATGTAAGTAAGATAGAAAAAGGGACGCTTAGATGGTTCGGGCACGTAGAAAGAATGGAGGAAAGAAGATTGACGAAATAGATACACAAAGCGGGTGTGAATGGATGGACAGGCAAGTAAGGGTCGACCTAGGCGAATGTACTTCGACCATATCGTAGATGTTTAGACCAAAGACCAGGTCAAGAGTACCCATAACGGGAGAGTGTGCATGAAGATAGTTATGAAAGTGGAAGAAGCGAAAAGAAGTATGCCAAGATCATAGCAAGTGGAATTCCATAGTCGCTGCCTACCCCCGTGGGAAAGAGGCGTGACAATATTTATGTATGTATGTAGGTGTCAATCAGCATTCAAACACACACCCACACGGAGAAACACAAACACACACACACTTAAACACGTACACACACACACACACAGGCATACAAATTTGTTTGTACGCCTATGTGTTACTGCTAACTGTAGCGACCTACCTTCATAAAAGGAGGAGGTTCTCAATTCGTTCGTATTTTCGTTTTGCGTTTATTTTTGTATATTCTTTCTTCTTCATTTCAAAACGTTCACTTTTCGAGGGTTCACAGGTGGTCTCATTTAAATTATTGAAATCGATAGAGGAGTTTTTATAATGTATGCAATTACTTCTATACCATTATAATTAAAGTAAAATTATTTGAAAATACTTAATTTATTGTGGCTGACTAGTAATACCTAATTTCATATATTTTTTGTATTTTGCGAACATTATTGGGTTTATGTAAGACCTAATAATGTTGTTTGTATCCAAATTTCAGACGGGTTCGATTATTGGGTTGACTTTTTATAATGTTTTTTTTTTTGCTTGAAAGATGAACCTGTTTTACGTTCACCTACCCTCCTCTCGCTGGAGACCATGCTGCGAGCCATGGTCTCTAGCGGGAGCCAGTGGAACGCGGCCGTTTCCTTCTGCGAGCAGGTTATGCTCGTGAAGGAGGCGGCTGGGTGAGGGAGCGGACCCTTCCTGCTAAGTTCTGAAGCGTGTGGTGGGGAAGCCGCAGACGTGAATACGCGCAGGACCATCGACTTCCGTGATCGGGCCTGAGGACGACGGACTAGCAACTCACCATCCTTATAGAAGCAGGCTAGAAGGACTGCGTGCTGTTGGGACTCACCCCACGCACATCTTCACTCACTGACGCGGGATAAACTCCGTCCCTAAAGATGCGGGATGTAACCGGACAAAACCCCTGAAGAGGCTACACAGGTGGCCAAAGTCCGCCGGGCGCCTCTGGAAATTCCCTGTGACTTCACCAGAGGCGCTCGGCAATGGACGTAGGAGCGGCCGCGACCTTGGGCCGTAGAACTTAAAAAAAAGTTCACATATCCTATTTTCAACTTTTCTATGTGTAGGTATGTACCTACAGTATTTCAAGGGTATATTCAAGGTATTTCTAGGTACATAGGCAGACTATGTACCTACATAAAGATAGCGAAATAAAACCTTTTATGCTACTAATTTTACTTATTATTTTGTTTTTTTTTAACTTGGGTACCTGCTAAGAGAATTAGAAGACCTAAATGATTTCATACCAATTCACCATAATTTCAAGTACCTAAGCATTTGTATTTAGAAGACACTATAAGGAAGTCCCTACTTTGTATTGATATGTATGATTTTTAGATGAGCCACTTTTATTTGATGTAGACCTACTTCTCGCCCACTGACAAGCTAATCTGCCCTATTTTTTTATTTTTTTTTATTTATTTATTTATTTCAGGCAACAAATAGAAAAGTTACAGTTGGTATAAACTTATTCTACGGCCCATAGATAAATACCTTAAAACTAAGAATACATATAGATATTACAAAATGTATATTAGTAATAGAATGTTAAGACTATTGTTAGTACACACTTCACTATCGCACTTCGGTCTTTTTGCGTACCAGTGGTAGCGATCCGCGGAAGCGACGGAACACCACGCCCTGTGGCCAGAAGGTTTCCTCCATGACGAGGCTCAGTCTAGTGTTGGGCACTCGCACCACGAACGACAGGAAACTGACGTTACGGCTCGCCTCCAACAGCTGCACTCTCGGCGTGAAGTTGGCCTTCTTGCGCACGTACTGTCCGATGTCATCCGCCTTAGTGGTGTAGTGTAGGCGGGAGACATACACGGCTGTACTCGGTATTGCGGCCTGCATCGCTGGGCTGGACTGCGCTGCATCGGTGCCGCAACGGTTCACTTTGGTTCGTGATCGGCGCTTCCTTTGCACTGTCACGAAACCATCAGTAGCCACATCCGGTACCTTCTGTGGTAGTGGCTTCGGTGGAGCCTATGCTACATGTAATGTTTATAATAATACTAGTGGTCGCCCGCGACTTCGTCCGCGTGGTAATTTGGATTTTTTCCCGTTCCCGTCGCGCCGCATCATATTTTGTTGTTGTTGTTTGTAGCCTATGTGTTATTCTGATGTATAAGCTATATTATTGTAAAGTTTCATTAAAATCCATTCAGTAGTTTTTACGTGAAAGAGTAACAAACATCCATCTATCCATACATACATACATAGTCACAAACTTTCGCGTTAATAATACCTATTAGTAGGAATTAGGATACCTAATCAAAATGCAAAGAACGGTAGCTTGATGCGTCGTTGTCTAATAAAGTTGTACTCGCTCTGTCCCCGTCGCACACACCCCGCGCGCCGCATCTGGCCGCTCCGAATAATCACGCGAATCGATACGAAATCTAAATTTTCGCTGACCGCCTAACCCCTCTTAATACAATTTATGTAAAGAATTGGGTTAAACAATTCGTATCTATAATAATAAATTAACGTCTCACGTCATAGCGTGAGAGCCATCGCTACCACAAAATGGTCGCTACAAAGTGCGCGTCTCAGCCTTTTTAGGGTTCCGTACCCACAGGGTAAAACGGGAACCCTACTGAGACTTCGCTATCCGTCCGTCCGTCTGTCTTGGGCTGTATCTCAAGAACCGTGATAGTAAGAAAAAAATCTTTCACAGATGGTATATTTTGTTGCCTCTATAACAACAAATACTAAAAAACAAAATATAATAAATATTTAAGGGTTCATACAACAAACTATGTTACCTAATTATCTAAATATTTTTATATATTATATGTATGTAATAAATTATATTGTACACAGCCCCTATCATTTCCTACAATTTTCTTTCCATCCTAAGGTTGCCTGGAAGATATTTCTATTTAGCGATAAGGCCGCCTGTTGTACATTATTTTAAAAAGATGTGTTAAACATTGTTTCTCTTTTTTGCGTACACTTAAAAGTATTTGATTTGTGTCCATTATCTTCCCCCCCCCCCCCCATTTTTGGAAGAGAATGCCCAGCATTGGGCGTTAGTAGGCTGAGATGAAGCTGAGGGAAATAGCGGTTTTTTTTTTTAGTTTCTCACAACGTCATCTAGACCACACTAAGCTTGTGCTATGAGATCTAGACAACTGATAAACATACTTAAATATTTTTAAATACATACATAATATACATAGAAAACATCCAAACTCCGAAACAAACCAATGTGTCGACCCGGGAATCGAACCCGGGACTCCAGATATTATTTATGCTTTCGATTGTCGGCACTTGGTGGAACTTATAATAATACATTTTAAATAAACTCACATGTACATACATTCCACAATATTTTTTATTGTTTAAACTCCTGACCGGTTTCGTCCAATATACGGGACTCCGGAGTCGAAAGCCGGTCGGTACTACGCCACCGATGCAGTCAAATATTAGTTAGTATTAATATGAGTCTGGGATGAAGCTACGTAAGAACGCCGTTGAATTTCCATTCATTGGATTCCCTTAAAGTTGAATTCCAGCGGTTCTTTCCCACCGTCCACCTTCCCAGACCACCTGGGGGTACGGTGGTAATTTTTTTTAAACTACGGTTCACCTTTCCAGTTTATCATTAATAGATATTGGTGACAGTCCACCTCATTTAATGCTGGCTGGATTACAATTTTTCACAACCAGAACCTCCTATTCTGTTATGATCGCCCGATACTTTTTCAGAATAATGAGTTCAAACATTCAATCGGTTTTCACTGAATTTAAAAGAATTTAAAATCTTGAAGGCTCTTATGTTGTTATGTATTCCTGGTAATGTTGTTATGTATTTTAAAAAGTTTTTTCTTAAAACATTTTACTTACCATTGTTTTATTCCTGGTACATTTGAGGTTTGTGTCTTTTATAATGGCGATCATTTTCATCTGTACACACTCAATTAAAAACTCTACTTTGAATGATTCTTTAATCAATTTTACTGTTACGTTACTAATTAGTGTGTTGGTAAGTCCAAGGATCCACTTAATTCTCACCAGTCACACTAGATAGTGTGACGGTGAAGAAAATTCTTCTGTTCCACACTGGTGTGACAAAATGGTGTGACGGTTAGTCGTACCCCAACAAGGTGTTAAATAATTAAATTCCAACGGGGGAATTTAATATTTTCAATGGTACACCTAGGGCTAGGTGGACAAAGGTGAACCGTAGTTAAAAAAAATTACCACCGTACACCCAGGTGGTCTGGGAAGGTGGACGGTGGGAAAGAACCGAATTCCAGTTACATTTTCAAGTTTGGATAACATAGGTCACACATCAAACTCTTCGAATATTGTACAAACAAAATATATTGCTGTGCTGCATATATCTACATTTTGTTTAAATAATGATATCGTAATTATGCAATGGTCTTTGTATTTTAATGGAAATGTGTTTAAAGCAATTTGGCTTTGTGGAATATGTTTAACTTTAACATTTTTGATTTTGTACTCATTTTGATAACTAGCTCAATTTTTAAAGATATGTCTCATATTGCGAGTCAGTGAACAATAGAGGTTGTATATGGTAATGACTCTATAATATCTGTCTGATTGAATAAACTTATATTAGTATTATACTTACGCCGGGCGCCACTGGAAATACGTTCTGCTTGTAACCAGAGACGCCCGGCAACGGACGTTAGAGCGGCCGCGGCCTTGGGCCGCGGAACAAAAAAAAAAGTATTATACTTATCTAGCTTACTTATATATTAATTACTAACAAAGGAAGATGTACATATGAAAGGTGGGTTGAACATAACAGCAATTTTTAGGTACGTCCTTATTTGTTTTTACATAAGCGCACGTACCGAAATAATATTATAATTTGCTGAGCTAGCAATGACAGAACATAATACAAGTTACATTCTATGCATACATACATACATATGGTCACGCCTCTTTCCCATTGGGGTAGGCAGAGACTATGGAATTCCACTTGCTACGGTCCTGGCATACTTCTTTCGCTTCTTCCACTTTCATAACTATCTTCATGCACGCTCTCCGGTTCTGGGTGCTCTTGACCTGGCCTTTGTTCAAAACATCTCCGATTTGGTCGAAGTACGTTCGCCTAGGTCGACCCTTACCTGCCTGTCCATTCACGCCCGCCTTATGTATCTGTTTCGTCAATCTTCTTTCATCCATCCTTTCTACGTGCCCGAACCATCTAAGCATCCCTTTTTCTATCTTACTCACTACATCTTCTGATACACCGCAAAGTTCTCGTATCTCACTGTTCCTCACTTTCTCAACCAATGTCACCCCAGTCATACTTCTCAAACTTCTCATTTCCACTGCATTTATTTTACTTTCATGCTTCTTCTGCCAAACCCAACATTCACTTCCATACATAAGTGTAGGGACCAGCACTCCTCTATGAACAGCCAGCCTAGCCCTCCGGGAAATCTTCTGACTGTTCATAAAGTTATGCAGAGCCCCATTCACTTGATTTCCTGCCATAACTCTTCTTTCAATGTCGTCGTCACATCTTCCATCCCTTGTAAACTTGGACCCTAAATACACAAACTCTTTCACTTGCTCCACTCTTTCTCCTTCAATAACAATCGCACAGTTCGACATGCTTTCGTCTCGTTCAAATACCATTACTTTCGTCTTACTTGCGTTCACTTTCATTTCCTTCCTTTTCAAAGAGTCATTCAAAATATCAACCATCACCTGCAACTCCTCCGCCGATGACGCAAGTATTACCTGGTCATCAGCATATAAGAGGCACTTGATGGTCAATTCATCCATTCTTAAACCACACACACTCGCTTTCAGATCTTTCAGACAGTTATCCATGTATAGGTTAAACAGCATTGGTGACGCTACACAGCCCTGCCTGACGCCTCGTTCGATACCGAACCAGTCCGTGTAAGTCCCGTTTATGCGGACACAAGCACTGGAACCCTCATAAAGTGATTGCAGTGCTCGTATTAGATTGCTGCTTACTCCATACATGGACAGCGCTGACCACAATTCGCTCCTCACCACTCTATCATAGGCCTTCTCTAAGTCTACAAAAGCGCAGTAGACCTTTTGTCTTTTTGCCAGGAACTTTTCGGAGTTGTCAGATAACCTCCTATCAAATTCATCCCTTTCATTCTCTTTCTCTTTAGCTATCACCTTCTTTACTTCTCTTTTACGCTTCTTGTATTCCTCTTTTGCTATTGAGACATCCTCATCTGTCGCCTTATTCATTCTGTGATTGGCTTTGATTGCCAACCAGTCCAGCCACGCTTTCTTCTTGCCCGCTACAACCATTTGTGCCTCTACACTCATTCTTTTGACCATACGTTCTTTTTTCCTTTTGCTGACACCACATACTTTCACAGCTACTTGCACAAGTCCTTCCTTTAACTGCACCCATAACTTTTCAATATCATCTTCTTCATCCATATTCTCATACTTCTCTCTCAAGCTATTTCGAAATTCTTCTCTTTTATTCCTTTCTTGCAAACTTTCTACTTTTATCCGTTCAAGCTCGGTCCCAGACTCATGGGCGTAGTGTCGCCACCGTTTAAATAAACCTCTTAACCGGCTTACAACCATATAGTGGTCTGTGTCGACACCAGTGCCACGATAAGCCCGGGTATCCATCACTGTCTTTCTCAATCGGTCGTCCACAATCACAAAATCTATCATACTTCTCTGTTCTCCTTCTTGTCTAGTATACATGTGGATATCTTTGTGGTTAAACAGAGTGTTTGTTACCACAAGATTCCACTCCAAACATACTTCAAGCAAACTTTTTCCATTCTCAGTCACTCTATCGAAACCAAACTTACCCAAAACACTTTCATATCCATCACGCTCCACTCCCACCCGACTATTAAAATCCCCTAACATTATGATTCTTTCATTCGGCTTGCATTTACCCAAGGTATCTTTCATGCTGTCCCAAAACACCTGCCTTTCACTCTGTGCTTGGTTGGACCGGTCCCACTGCGCATCCTGTGGGGCATAAACTCCCACTACAAAGATGCGCGAAAGACCGACCTTCAGCCTCATCCACAGTAGCCTTGGGCTTACACATTCGAAGTCAATCAAACACTCATTCATTCTAGCAGAAAGGATAATTCCAACACCTTGACTGGCCCGACTAGTGTCAGCCACCCCTGACCAAAAAGCTGTAAATGGCCCATGTGTGGTTGTGTAACACCCTTTCCGCTTAGTCTCGTTCACACACAAAACATCCAGTCGTCTTTCACTCATCAACTTACACATTTCCCCCATTTTATCATTCATACCTCCTCTTACATTGATCGTCGCAAAGCGGCTTTCCATAGCCCACTTTTCGCCTACCCTGGGACTGAGACGTGATGGGTGGCGAACCACATCGCCGTCCTTCTTCTTTAAAATCAGTACCATATTTAATTTTGTTCCCACGATCAGCTAGGGAAACAAAGGTCCACCCAGACAGAGCCCCGCATGTCTGAGTAAGGTTAGCCGTCATCTGGGGTCACCCGGTCCCAGGGCAATTTTTTTTTTTTTTTTTTTTTTTTTGTTTTTTTTCACTGTTGCCACACATTTAGGGGGTTTTTAGTTCCCCTTGGCCTGTGTTTGCCGGTCAGGTTATTTAACCGCCGCCTGTTGCTCGGCGTTGTTGCTCGTTTTGCACCACCCGGGGGGCACGTGTAGGGTGGGTCAAGGAAAGGTGGTAAATCCTACGGACGCGAGCAACATCACCCCCATTCTATGGCTCCGCCAAATCTCAAAATCAAGAATTTTACAAAACAATTGCTCTTCACGAAGCGTCACATTTCATTATAAGTATTATCTACAATCAGGAATAGTATACATATAGTGAAAGGTTTTTAAAAATCGGTTCACTAGTTTTGGACCCTAACAAACAAGATATCTATAGTTCCCGATCCTATATTACGTGCAGACAAAATTAAAGGCGAAAAGTGGGCTAAGAATATGCTTCTACTTACCTCTACGAGAACTCAGGTGTGTTAGTTTTATTGAGCGAAGCTCAATCTTAAGCGACTCATGTATTTTGTTTGTCCGCATACTCCTCCTAAACGCCTGAACCGATCTCCTTCAAACTTACCACAGTGATAACGTGTGGCGAGACGGTGGTTTAGAACAAAAAAAATTGAAAATCGGACATACCATCGAGGAATATTCACTAAAAATCGTTGTCGGTCGAAAATAGAACAATTCGCTCAGTTTTTTGCAACAGCAGCATACAGCATAGAGTCAGGTATGTCCTGGCTGATGAGATTGTAGATTGATTTACAGAATTTTTCTATGGTGCCCGGTAACGGCAATAGTTTGCCCCCTATTACATGGGACCACAGAACAGTTATAGAAGAGGTTAGAAAGGAAATAGTTCCTGATTTCTACTACAACGCGTGTCGCCGATTTTCTCCCACTCATAAACTTCACTACAAGCCAAAAATGCATAATTTTTATATCTGCTTGCGATGTGGTCATCGATTTTGTCTACCAACTACATGATACAATTATAATTACAAATATCATGGTATTTTAAGGTTTTAGGTAGTACTTATCGGTGAAAAGAAACATATGGTTACAGAATAAATTTTCACTCTCGTGTATTGTTTGACTTATACGATAGCCATCGATATATGCTATAGCTAAAGCCTGACATACAGAATCAATCGCGCAAGTATTCCTCAAAGTAATGTTTTTTTTATCAATTTGTAGCCTGCTTTCGTTAGACAAAAAAATAACTGGCTTCAAAGTTTTTCTTTTTTTAGTAACATTTCCTTTCCCTTTCCAGTTTTCAATGAAGGTAGGATCCTTAGCAAAAATAGAATCATCATTAAACTCTTCCTTGGGCTCCTTAGACTGTAATTTTCTTTTCCACGTAGATGTTATGGAATCCTTTTTTATTTCCTTCTTAGAAAAATCTGTCCCAGTTTTTCTTTGTACAGTAAGATTCGCCAGTATCGATTTTCTCGGTGCAACTTTAATCTCTCCTTTTAAGAATTCTAAATGTTTCATAATGAATTCATCCATTCGTCGTCTGTGAGATTTGGTGCTTAGATGTAACAGCAGTCTTTTTATAGTTTTAAAGTATGATTCAACATTTGAAGAAGTAGGTGCCACGATATTGGAATCATAAATATTCTTCATTACGTTTGACCACATAGGAAACAGAGTCAGTAAACGTGATAAAGTTCCTATGAAAGCAGGATAATGGTACAAACTGTTATGATTGCCTATATCTTCAGTATCTAGTGTAACGAGTAATTTTTCTGTTTCAATTTTGTTGGTATACCATTTAGCTCGTCTCAGTACAATATGCTGAGTGTTATCCCATATTGTGCGTCGCAATTTTTACAAGTTGCTGTATGTGTGTACGTGTGAGTGGATTGAATTATAAATAATTATGTTGTAAAATAAAACGCGGCACGTGTTTGACACGTATTTCCTGCCACACACACGTCACTCATAAGTGTCAAACCAAACCACACTGTCAGTCATTGTGACACGACCGTGTCACTTATGTCAATTTTACGTCTGTGGTCGTTGTGACCATAGATAAGTTATATTATTCTTTGTGTAACGTTGAGTGTAAAGTTGTGATGCAACAATAAAAAAATATTTTCTTTCTTTTCTTTTCTTTTCTTTCTTCTCTTCACTTAATTTGGTATCAGTTTTTTTTTTCGAATACTGATTCTTAAACAGCTTTAGGCTGATAATTTATTTTGTCACTATCCTGAATCTCTATTTCTGTATCTAAAGTTTGAAACTGATTCAATGTCTTTAATCGATTCTTAGCCACCTCACACTTAGGATTATTGGATTTATTAATGCCGTCCCGGCCTACCACATCGCAAACACATATTTTAGATTTGACAGAACCAATCTAAAATTAAATATTAAAATTAAATTCTGAAGGGAAAGAAAGGACGTATGAAGATAGACTCAATCATTTTAAATTACAAACGCTTGAGACTCGTCGAAAGTGCAGTGACCTTGTGTGCCTTCACAAGATAATCCATTCCACGATTGACTCCCCCGAGCTGCTCTCATTGCTGAACTTTAATATAAGATTCCGAAGTCGCCACCCTCATCTCAACACCTTCGCTCTAAAGGTTTACATAAACAACACATCCTTCTATAATCCTATAGTACGGATGTGTCGTCTATACACCGAGCTCCTACACCAACATAGTGACGAGATAAATGTGTTCTACCAGGGTTCCCTATCATTTAAGCGCAATACAAAGAAACTTATGTCTAAGTTATAGTAGTTAAATTTTAGGAATTTTTGTTATTTTTTGTTTCTATCTGTTTTTTTTATTATTAGTATTTAATTTTGGTGTCTTTGATTCCACTTTAGGCTATTCATTTCCTACATTATTGATCATGTTGAGTAGACAAGTTTAGGAACTCAATTTGGAACTGAACCTTGTTAAGTTATGTATTTTATGACTCATACAAACAGTATGAGTTTTGATCGTTGTGCCGACTTTCCCATTTTGTCGACTTTACGGAAAATATCATACATCGATTACCCTTATGCCGAAATTTCAAATTTCATGGTTTTAAGTACTTTTATACCGACTTTCCCTTGATGCCGACAATTATAAAAAATTCCATTTTTAGACTTAAAAAGCCAACACGATAAAATGTCTTCGTTTCAAGAATCGCTATGCCGACTATTTGTACAGTCGTGTGGAATATTGTTTTGTAAATATTGATTGAAACAAAAAAAAATATTAATGTGAATGTCGTGTTAATATTATTGTGTTTTTGATTCACTTTTCATTATTATTAATCATCTATATTTATGACATTTATCAAATGAGATCGCATCATAATTAAGTGAAGAGATCACATCTTATTATGTAAAGAGAAGGTATCATATTTATGTTGACCTTTATATTGACCATTACAGTTTTGTGTGCAGTGTTGTTGTTGTTCGGGGATATAGGCGTGATATGTGTGTGTGTGTGTGTGTGTGTTTGTGTGTGTGTGTGTGTGTGTATGTGTGTGTGTGTATATATCGCGAACAACATAACTTACTTTTTTGTATTATTTATTTTAATAGTTTTTTAAGTAATATAGTTTTAATTAGTCCGAGACGCCCTGGACTTTAATTGGCTGTGCCACAATGGCTGGCACGTAAGATTTTGTTGCCTTTAATTTTTTTTTTTTTTTTTTTAATGTGCCCGGTAACGGCAACAGGCTTGCCCCCTATTACGTGGGACTAAACATACTGGCAAATTGTGGGTGTGTAATGCACCTCTGCCTACCCCTTGTGTGTGTGTGTACAGTTTTGTAAATATTATTGTACTAATAATATGTAGTATTTAATGTCAATTGTGACTGTATAAAAGTCGGCAAGCTAAAACAATAATACCATAATTTTTTAAAGTTGTCATATCGGTAAGGGTGTTTGAAATAATTAAAAGGACTAACATCAATGAAACTGTAAAATTCGGCATAAGGGTAATCGATGCATGATGTTTTCCGTAAAGTCGACAAAATGGGAAAGTCGGCACAGCGGTCATAACTCAATTTATGTGTTTTCTGTTTTGTGTACCTAAATAAATACATAAATAAAATAAAATAAATCAGTACGTAATTATTTGTTATTAAATAAAAGATTGACCTGGGTTTTTGCGGAGCTTTGCGGAGTTTTGGCTGGTGGCCGTTTAGGTTACCTCTTGCGCTGGGCAAGAATCCAGGCACAAACGCCCAATTGCAATACCGAACAACGTTTCTTTGTCCCGCACAGAAGAACTAGTTCGCGAAAAATCAAGCATTACCTTGACATTGGCGAAATCATCGAAGAATATCGATGGAGCCACGTTTTTAAAAAAAGAAGAAGAAATAAAAGATGATTAAATATAAATAAGTACAAGAAAGATAATAAGATTAACTACTCGTATCTCTACACGTCCTAGGACCTCTCCTGTGGAACATCGGATACGACTGGGTGTTGCGGGGTGCGTTACCTGAGGGCGTCGGCGTGACTTGCTACGCCGCGCCGACGATGCCCTCGTCACGGCGCGGGGAGCAACGCATCAGGAGGCAACACTCAAGGTCACGACTGGGGTTGCTCAAGTCGTGGGTCGGATACGGCAGCTGGGACTGGAAGTGGTACTGAATAAGTCCGAGGCTCTGTGTTTTCACGGACCTCGGCGCGGGCCACTTCCAGGATCCAGCGTAAATGTAGGGAGCGTCAGCATCGGCATCGAGCCCTCAATGAAGTATTTGGGGCTCGTACTCGATAGCCGGTGGAACTTCAGACCACATTTCAGAACTTTGGTCCCCAAAGTGACGGGGGCAGTAGCCGCACTCTCGCGACTGGTGCCCAACTTAAAGGGACACAACGCTTCCTGCAGGAGACTGTACCTGGGGATCGTGCGGGGCATGGCCGTGTGGGCTCCCGTATGGGCGGCGAGACTGACGGCCAACAACGCTGCTATTTTACACAGATCGTTGAGGACTTTGGCCGTCAGGACAATAAGAGGGTACCGCACGATCTCCCTAGCTAGAGGATGCATGTCTCCTAGATGCGACCCCTCCGTGGGACCTGGAAGCGAGAGCCCTTGCGTCATTGTTTCAATGGCACAAGGAGGCGCTGGAGCGGGCACAGGCCCGCCTCGATAAATCAACGACCAGCGGTCCCAACTCCGCCGGCCGGTAGGATGAGGGAGCGTACCCTTCCTGCTGAGTTCCGAAGTGTACGGCGAGGGCGCCGCAGACTCATTTACGCCCAGGACCATCGACCTCCATGATCGACGCGCGATAAAACCCGACCCCAAAGATGCGGGGTAACACCCGACCACCACGCAGCGGCCTTACGGGTGGCCAAGGTCCGTCGCTCGGCAATGGACGTAGGTTCGGTTGCGGCCCAGGACCGCGGATTAAAAAAAAAAAGCAAAACAAAAGCGACTTGCAACGGCGAACAAATAATTTCCAGAAACTTCGAAATATTTCAAAAGGTCTTGTTTCAAAGTCAGCTATGGCATTACTCTTTTGCAACAACACCTAACTCAAATACAGTGTGTCCTTAAATATTTCAAGAAAAATATGTAAATTAACTTATTTTTTATTGCTATAATCCGGTAGGTGCTTAAAAACATGGGGCACACTAAAAGTTTTGCACTTCTAGCTAATTGGAACTATTTGAATTTCAAATGTTATATTTTTTTAAACGTTGCAACCTTCTTAGTAATAAAAAAAACAATTGGCGGGAAATCATTTGTAAATTGTTTTTTATCACACATCAAAGTTCTCTACGTATGCAACGAAAATGGGATTAAGTCGAAAAGATTTTGGAGCGATGATTTTTTATGATTTTAAAAGTTCTCTCTCTCCGCAAGACTGTGCCGGTTGTCTTCAAAATGCTTTTGGGAGAGAAGCACCTTGTTTGAGCACCGTGAGGCGATGGTTTGCTGAATTTGAGAGAGGTCGAGTTTCTTTACATGACGAATTTCGTGAAGGGCGGCCTTCAACTGCCGTCATCGAAAGCAATGTGGCTACTGTTAAGCGGTTAATTGAAGAAAACCCGCGGATTACCTATGAGACAATTCGAGGACTATTGGGGATTGGTATGAGTCAAATCCAGAAAATTTTACACGAAGAATTGAATGTTCAAAAACTTTGTTTCGTTGGATCCCTCATGAACTGACAGCGGAGCAGAAGCGGGTTCGCGTGGAATGGTGCTCACAGATGCTACTGAAGTACGACCACGGACATTCTAATGCTGTTTATGACATTGTGACAGGAGCCGAAACGTGGATTTATTGTTTTGAACCCGAAAAAAAATAGCAATTTTGTGAATGGGTGTTTGAAAATGCGAACAAGCCAACAAAAGTGAGGCAGGCGAGAAACGTTGGTAAAAAAATGATCGCATTATTTTTCTCAGCTACGGGTCCCATCTGTACAATTACACTTGAATATCAAAAGAGTGTTAATGCCGAGTGGTATTCTACCATTTGTATACCCAGAGTGTTAGAAAAAGTTCGCGAAAGACGACCCAAAAGCCGCGTTCTCCTACATCATGACAACGCTTCTTCACACACAGCCACGGCCAACAAAACAAAGTCATTTTTAGCTTCCGAAAAAGTACAACTCGTCACCCATCCTGCGCATAGCCCCGACCTAGCAACCTGTGATTTCTGTATTTTCCCCAAAATCAAAGATTTGACGAGAGGTTTCACTTTTACCAACTCCGAAGAGGCAGTGATAGCGTTCAATCAGTACGTAGAAAACATGCCTTCAGATATGTGATCCTCCTGTTTTAAAAAATCGTTCGATCGCATAAAAAAACGTTTAAAATGTAAAGGAGAGTTTTTTGAAAAGCAATAAACATAATAATTTGGTTTTAACATGTTGTTTTTTTAAGTTACGCAAAACTTATAGTGTGACCTACGTATTGTAAAACCTACGCGTATTTAATAAATATAATTCCAAATGAGAATCGAATATCATACCTATTAATAAAATAATATTATTTGTTACATAATTATATCATTTTGATTTGGTTTTTTTTATTTCACAGTACAAATAAGAGCCGTCATAGTTTACTATTGAATACATTTTTTTTACACTTTTTGACATTAGTTATAAAAAGAAGTTTAAACTATGTTTGACAGCCCATCTAGGGCTGCGTAGAAATTTATATTATTTTAAAGTCATAAATAGTTATGACAAAGTAGTTTAATAGCCATACAAGTGTGTTTAAGTTCTTCGTCGTTTATTTTACACTAGAGATATAAACGAAACCTCCGCTAATCCGTGTTTATTAATTCCGGCTTAATATCTATCATGGTGACAAAGGATATTGCGAGAGAGACTTTGTTCTTGTGAGATTGTTTGAAAGTTTCCTAAATCCTGTTCAATAATCTAAGAGTCACGTATCTCATTCCAAGTGTAGATGAGAACGTAGATAGTGTGTTTAAGTTTCTTCAAATTAATAGAACAGCGGTGGTTTAATATTTTGCTAAAATATAATATGGAAGGTGACCGCCCTATGAGCATGGCAGTGTCGATTAAAGTCGAACGATACATTCTACCAATGATATTGCAGAAAACCTCGGTCACGTGACCAAATAGGTAACACATTTTCTGAAAGTTTCTGCTGTACCTATTATTGGTCATCGATTGAAGCCGTCGATGGCTTTGGTAAGCCCGCTGGTGTACCTTCGATAGAGCTGAGTGGCGATATCAAGATTTCCGGATCCTTATTTATAAATAGATACCGGATTCACCTGCTGACGGTGGATGAACAAGTGCCTGGAAACTACAATAGGCAACCTTATTACGGGGAACCAACAAAGCGGTTGGCAAAATGTAAAGGAAGAAAAAATAAGATTAAGAAACGTTTATTTGATTTACACAAACCATTGTGCTTATTACCTACAAACAGCCTGGTTCAAACCCTCGACTTTCCGAGTCCAATACTTAGTTACCTTTAGTAGGTACATTACATTACTTACCAGTACTTAGTTAGCTTTAGTAGGTATGTGTGTTACTAAACCGTTAAACTGTTGCAAACATACTCCTTGGAAAAGGCAACCATTACCTACGTGGGTGTTAACAATTTGGCGAAATGTAGGCATAACAAGCGCCTCTGTCTGCCCCTTCGGGATTAAAAACGTGATTTGCTCTCTACTCATGAGTGAAAATTTAAGAAATGTCAAAATTATATGATCTGTAACAAGTTGGCGTTACGTCGAAATGTATAAGTACTGTCATAAAAAAATAGAAGCCCGCGCTTGGCACTACTTTTTTTTATTACTTTTTTTTTTTTTTTTTTTATATTTAGGTCGACAAATTGACGCCACCCGCCTGATGGTAAGATGTAGCGACGTCTGGTGAAGCGAACTCTCACAGTACACAGGAATACTATAGAGAGTGACCCTCAACTTGACGACCCAGTAATGTGCCTCTTCACGCTTCGCTTAAAGAACCCAGGGTTATATGTTGGAGGAAACACGTGCGCGGGCAGGGCGTTCCAAGCCACCATCGTTCGGCAGAGAAACGAACGTTTAAAACGCTCAGTTCTCGCGAAGACGGTTTCCACGGAACGAGAGTGACATCTCTGCCCGGCACGCGTTGTTCGGGATCGGAAGGGAGAGGGTGGGATCAGATTGAAGAGCTCTTCAGAACACTCACCGTGGTAAATACGGTAGAACGCGGCCAAGGAAGCAATTGTTCGGCGCTGGGCTAGCGGCTCAAGGCTTCCCGTTACCTCCGGACAATCTATAATGCGAACAGCGCGTCGCTGCATAGCGTCGAGTGCATCCAGCAAATACTTCGCGGAGCCGTCCCAGAGGTGAGAGCAGTATTCGACGCAGGGTCTAATCTGCGTTTTGTACAGCAGACACCTCTGGTGCGGTGTAAAGAATCGCTTTACCTTGTTCAGTATTCCTAGTTTCCGCGAAGCTAGCCCAATACATCTCTCAATGTATTTAGTGTTATTGAGCTCTCGACGTACGTCTATGCCAAGGATGTCTAGATTATCCTTCAATGGTAATGTTGCATTCTGAAGAGTGGGTAGGGGAAGGAAAGGGGATTTTTCGCTGTAAATGCACACGCCTGTGTTTTGCGGGCATTGAACTCGACCAAGTTCTCGGCACCCCATTGGGAGATACTGTCGAGGTTACGGTCGAGATCAACCACGAGTCGTCGTCTCTCCTCCTCAATCTCAGATCGCCCCGCCTTCGGACGAACCGAGTAACTCCCTTGCAGTGTGCTGTCATCTGCATAGCAATGAATGTTCCTGAGGGATAGCATATCATTGAAATGCAGAAGAAAGAGAGTTGGTGATAGTACGGACCCCTGCGGTACCCCGGCATTCACTTGCAAGAAGCGAGAAGCCTGGCCATCGCAGAGGACCCGCACTCGGCGCTCGTTAAAAAGCTGGCAATCCAGCTGCACAGTTGAGGAGGTAGACCATATGCCTGAAGCTTGGAAAGGAGCGAAGCATGCCAGACCCTATCGAAAGCTTTGGCGATGTCCAGGCTAATAGACAAGGACTCGCCGTACTTTTCCATAGCCCCACCCCATACATGCGTGACGAATGCCAGGAGGTCACCCGTTGATCGTTTTGGCCTGAAGCCATATTGCCGATCATTGATTAGCGAGTGATCCTCCAGGTATCGCATGAGCTGCTTATTGATAAGGAGCTCAAGCACCTTGCAAATGACTGAGGTGACAGCTATGGGTCGATAGTTGCCTGGATCGGAGCGATCCCCTTTCTTGGGGATCGGTTGTACGTTCGCCTCTTTCCAGACCTCCGGCACGAGCCCTGTAGAGTATGACAGGCGGTACAGACGCGTTAGTACTGGAGACAACTCAGCCGCACATTTTCGTAACACCACCGCCGGAATGCCGTCAGGGCCACTGGCTTTCCGCATGTCGAGCGACCGCAGCACTGCCCGTACATCACATTGCCTGATAACAATATCAGGCATAGTGTGGCCACAGTTGGCGATGGCGGGGGGCTGCAGACCACGGTCATCGACGCGGGAATTTGCCGCGAGCATGTCCGCCTTCTCTTGGGCTTTGTGAGCCAGTGATCCATCAGGAAAACGCAGTGGTGGCAGCGAGGGTTGGCAAAAATTTGACTGTACGGCTTTGGCCAGTTGCCAGTATCCACGGCTGCCCGTGGGGTGGGATGTGAGCTCCTGACCAAGCCGCGCGACGCGCTGGGCATCCGCTCTCTTGAAGGCCCTCTTGCTGAACCTAGTGGCCCTATTGTACGCCGCTTTGAGGCGGTTTACATTCGGGTCACGTGCCGCCCGAGCCCTGACCCAGGCGCGATACGCCGACTATTTTTTCTGGACAGCCTCGGCACATTCACGCCCGAACCAGAGGCGAACTTTGCGGATGCTGGCGACATCAGTGAAAGGGATATAATATTCTATCCCTAGACTGATCTCGCCAGCAACGGCAGCAGCGCTATCCGAAGGCGCCTTCCCTACAAAGCAGCGTTGGCTCCACGGAACGGACGCAAAGTAATCGCGGAGACCGTCCCAGTCTGCCGACGAGTAGTGCCATAGTCGTCGAGTCATTTGTTCAGCACGAGCAGGCGGTGGCACTTGGAAGCTGGCGTGCACCACACAGTGGTCGGAAGTGCCCAGTGGGGCGCGTACCGACACACTGTACTCGGCTGGGCGACTCGTCAGCAGTAGATCCAGCAAGGCGGGCGTGTGGTCTGACCTGTCAGGTATCCGGGTGATCCCCTGTACCATCTGGGTCAGCCCGTGGGAGAGAGCGAATGCATGGGCGGATCGTCCCGCATGATCGGTCCTAAGGGACCCCAGCCACTCAACGTGATGACCGTTAAAGTCCCCCAGGAAAACCAGGTCAGCGTTCGGGAACCGCACCTGCGCATCGTCAGCCATTTCGCTGAGGTATTCGAAAAGCCTTGTTGTCCCAGTGTCCCCTGTGTGGGAGCGGTAGACGCACACGTAGATCTGGCTCATAGAGCCATGATCCACGTGCAGCCAAAGGACGGAGTAGGAGGGGTTCTCTAGACAGCGCAACCGGCGGCAGCAGACATCCGCCCTAACGAACACACACACTCCGGCTTTGTCGCGGAATTGTTCCTCAATGACATAACCCGGGTAACTGAGGTCTTACCTCAGTGTCGTCAGGGTGGCGTATCTGTGTCTCCGTAAGGAACATCACAGTAGGCCGTGCCGTCTCTAGGTGATGGTGGACGGTATCGAGGTTCGCATGGAGTCCGCGGATATTCGCGAACTCCACCTCAAAAGAAATCGACTTTGTGGGGTTTCTAGAGGCCGCTGTGTACCGTTTATAACTTTGTTGCACTGTCATGATGAGATATAGAGAAGCGTGAAGACAGGACGTCATTTGGTGCGGCAGTAAGTGACAAAGTGCAGAGGCTAGCTTCGTCTAGAACCGTGTGGCTAGGTCGGAGCCGACCCGCCGGACGGAAGGGCTCCCAAACCCCCCTGATGCAAGGCCGCCGCTACCCCACACCGGTTACCACCCGGAGCGGCGACCCCACATCAGGATTATGCGCAACATGTGGGGCAGCCTCCTGGGGTGGTTGGTCCCAGGCGGGCCCCATGACTATGTTGCGGGCGGCCGCGGCAACGCCGTTGCTAAGGGTCTCCCTGGCCGGCGAATCGACCCACACCACCCACACTAGACTCCGCTTCGCCCCCACTGGACCCCTGCCTACCGCACCATACATCGCCCTGGGTCCGGCAGTGCAGCTGCTGAACCCCTAACGCAACCCAGCCTGGGCTGGGTTACTTGGGGGGCTTTAGCACAGCTGCACGGTGGTACCCCCCCGGACCAACACTGTTGTACCACCTGGTATCCACGTAGGGGCCGAAACCACCACATGGGTACCGTAATATACGAACCTCGTCCGTTAATCAGCAGGTGCGCCACTAGCAGGTGAGGTCGCTGGGGCCCGATAGATGTAAGAATGGCCCCTTTGCACCCAAAACTACCCCCACTATGGAAGATAATAAGCAAAGAGTATATAAAACTACGTTTAATAGTAAGTTAGTTGTAAGGCTAACTTATATTTTTCATATTATTTCTTTAATTATGTATCAGTTATTCTGAAACTGTTATATTTAAATCAGTAATGATTATATTTTGTCTCGATAGTAATTAATGCTCGGATAATTTTAGTTGGAATTGTTTACAATGTAAAACAACAGAAGATGTAATTCATGATTCATGTTAATGTTTTTTTTATCACCTAATCCTGTTAATTTAACCCGAAAGCTGTCTGAGAACAAATCTTGTAAGTTATTTTTTTTTTTAATTAAAAAATATATTGTGATTTCGAAAAATTCTGCGGATTAGCTGCACGGTGGTTACCTATAGGAAGTTGGTGTTTTAATTCGAACACGATGTGTCCGTAAAACAGTCGAGGGGTAAAGTAAATATAATATCACATTTAACTATTTAAGTACGTAAGATTCGTTTTGTACAAATATGTGAACTTAAGTTCATGAAACGGTATAGGTACGAACTGTAGTAATATGCGCATGAATTATCTAAACAATACCCCAACACCCTGTGAATAAATATATTTTTTTAATTATTCGTTTTAAATAAAACGTTTCTGTTAACATCAGCCCAAACGAATAGTTGTCGGCTGCCGGTGTCCACGGTACCCAACATCAGTCTGATAGTGAATTTATTAATTAAATTTTAGGATTATTACCAGAAAGGTAAGTGTATTTGTATCTTATTTAAGGTACCTAGGTATAGACTAATCCTTGTATTGTTATAAAACAATTGAAATCGTACCTCTAAGTTTTAATCAAAAAAAATATTGTGAACGACAGAAAAATACCATGTAATAAACTTTAAAGGACGGAGCACATAATTTTGGAACTTCAGGAGTTCTAGATGCTATTGTGTGTGACTATACGGAACTCTATTCTATGTGTGTCCCGCCCGACACGCACTTGGCTTTTTTTTTCTACAGTCTAGTTACTATTTAATAAAAAAAAGGTTACCAATATAAGGTTTTATTTTTTTATAATTTCCCTGTCTGTATTGTCCCTGTAACTTTTTTCTAGTTTATAACCTCGATGAAAAAGTTAAGAAGACAGTATAGATAGGCTTGACAGGAAAAGCGCTCCTTCCACTTCCTTCCACGACGGTGGGTTGGTTAGGGCAATGTCAATGTCAAATTTCATACAATAATGACTTGCGTTTCATATCGGATGGGCCGCCCGCCTGTTGCTTCTTCTTCTTATTCTTCTTTTAAAAACGTGGCTCCATCGATATTGATCGATGATTCGCCAATGTCAAGGTAATGCTTGATTAGTTGATAGTCCCGCACAGAAGAACTAGTTATTCCTAACTAGCTCCAGGTGCAGGACAAGAAACGTTGTTCGGTATGTGAGTATCTGGGAACCAAATTTTTGCGGAGCGCCAGAGATAACCTAAAAAGCCACCAGGCATGCGCTCAGCAAAAATCGAACTAGCCTGTTGCTTTTGTTATGGGGCTGGTCGCGAACTGATTTGACATTGACATTGACGCGCATGCGGGCCAGATTCGCATGCTGCACGCGCTGTTGGAAAAACGCATGACAGGAAAGTTCAATATAATGATCTCTGCTACCCTTTCGGGGGTCACAGGTATCATAATCATAACATAGTACAAAAACAAATTTGCATCCGTCCGTATGTATACTTAGAACTTTAAAACTACGCATCGGTTTTTGATGCGGTTTTCACCAATGAGTGTTTCTTGAGGCAGGTTTTTAGTTTACTTATAATTTGAGAAGCGGGCGTCCACTAGTAATCTATATTATATATATAAATTACTAGTGGACGCCCGCTTCTACTACGACCCGCTTTGACTAAACAAAGTCGTGTTGGTTAAGAGATTAATGGCTCGAGAAAGGCTGGACCGAGTTCGCTAATTCTTTTTTTGTTGTGTTCGTTATTATCAGGAAAAGGTTCTTATAAAGAAAATAATTATTTGTGCAGTACAAAAACGAATGCGGTACGAATTTTGCCGGGTCAGCTATTTTAGTGTAATATATTTTTTTATGAAAAATAGTAGGCTAATTTGTACAAATAATTCGCGGTAATTTTTACAGAAGTCGTTTGATACTCAAAAACAATAATTATCTTATTCATAACTACATACGAGTATTATGATCATTAAAATATGTATCTATCTAAATAATGATGATGTTACTTTGTATGAATAAGTCAATTTAAGTGTCAACCGATTAACACACAAATAAATACACTCCTTATGCAAATATAAAAACAAGAGACAACTTAAATAGATATCTATATATATATAGATATAGAGATTAAAGAGATATCTTCTTTCATCATGTAACGAGACTCTTTCTTCTTCAATTTAAGAGTCTTGCCCTTGTCGGTGGAGTAAACGCCACTGGTCTCTTCTCCCCGCCAAACAGTTCACCTCCTGATACGCCCAACTTGTATAGGTATTGTCTTTGACTTGGTCTATAGCTATACGTTTTTCTTGGCCTGTCTCTTCTTCGCTTTCCTTCAATCTTCCCAACTAAGATGTTTTTATGAACAAGTCGTGTTTTGGTGACCCATCATCCTTCCTCTCCGGTACTAGTAATATTTATGTAACAAAATTTTATTATCACATTTGCTCACTGCATCACTCAATTTCATCTCTTACATCTTTCGCCGTTAGACAGACATCATCATCCACCGAGCCTTTTTAAAAACCGGTTGGGGTCGGCATTCCACTCCACTGCGATGCGGATGATTTTTTTTTCATGAAACGACTGTCATCTGATCTCCACAACCCATGGGTGATATCCAAGCTATGTACTCTGTAGTTAGAACAGTCAGATAGACAGACATGCAAAAGTAAAAAAAAACCCTCAGTGTGGTATATATTATACATTATATACTCTATAGATTTTGTCGAATAATTCATACGAGTAATACTCGTAGCAGACTTAGCTTCTTACGTAAATTGTACGTAAGTTGGGCGAATTGTTAAACAAATATCATACGTATTGTTATTCCTACATTTAGCACAAAATGACCTTAAAGTCAATAAATTCGTATATTATTTACATAGGCCGTGGAAATTGTTTCTGGAAGTTCTCCATGATTATATTGTTGCATTAAATTAAACACTAACGGTATGTACGTTTATTTATTTAAATTTAAACAGTAGACATTGAGGATTGACAGTAACAAACTTCCGACAACTTTGTGTTATAAGTACCTACACTAACTTATGCCTGTGGCATCACCCGAGTGGTATGGCTAATAATATAATGAGGATAACTTTTTTTACATAAAGAAAAAGAATTTTTTTTACTTGAGCATTTAGCTCGGAAAGACTTGAAATCTTGACAGAGGCATACGGTTAAAGAATTCTGAGTTATAAAAATGTTCAAAAGGTCGGTGAATGATAACATTTGCTCTGGACCCCTCAGCACATCAACAACGGATGAAAATGAGATAAAGTAAAAAAATAATAGTAAATAAATATAGAGGATCGTCGAATCACTGCGGAGGATGTCGATCTTAATTGGCTCATGCCGTGCAATTTTAATGGAAATTTTAGAAAGAAAGTTTCCAGAATTATGGACAGTTCATGAGTTGTGCATCAGCAGAATAATGCACCTGTTCATTCGTCATTGCTTTATTATATTTTTTGGCCAAAACTGTACCGTAATCATACCTACCTGTATTTTACATTTGGTCCCCTACGACATTTTCCTATTTCAAAATTAAAGAAACCAGAGCGTTTTTTTTTTCTATATAAATTCCGCATGACCGCCGCGATCTTGCTCTCCTATGTCCATTGCTGCGGGCGTCCCTGGTACGCATCAGAAGATATTTCTAGTGGTGCCCAGTGGACTTTGGCAACCTGCGTGGCCGACCGCAGGAAACCCCGAGGTTTGGTCGGAATGAAAATCCCGCGTCGTTGGGGTTGAGTTTTATCCCGCGTTGATGAGTGAATCTGGTTGCGTGACCCTCTTGGCCCGCTTCTGTATAAGGATGGCGGGTGGCTACCCGGCCGTCCTCAGGCCCCAACCATGGAGGTCGATGGTCCTGGGCTTAAATGAGTCAGCGGGGATACGCTCCCTCTCCCTCTCAACCGCCTCCTTCGTGAGCATAACTTGCTTGCAGAAGAACACAGCCGCGTTCCACCTACGCGCGCAGGAGATCACGGCTTGAAGCATGGTTTCCAGCTAGAGGGTATCCACGCCCAGACCCACTACGAGGTCCTGGCGCTGACTCGCCCACGCTGAGCACTCCACCAACGTGTGGAGTGCAGTGTCGTCGTCGGAAACCTCGCAGTGTTGACACCGGGGTGTGACCTCACGATGGATGCGAAACAGATAGTTACAAAAGCATCCATGCCCGGTAACGATCTGCGTCGCACGATACGTGAGGTCACCATGCCGCCTCTGCAGCCACTCGTCCATAATCACTCCGCCGCAATGACGGTGGTTCCCCACTTTGGATGCTCCAGTCGCACCCTCTATGTCTCCATGAGATCCTGGCGGAATTGGGACCGCTGGTCCTCGATTTCGCGAGACGCAGGACTGTGGTTCCGCTCCAGCGCCTCTATGAGCCATTCAAACAATGACGCAAGGGCTCTCGCTTCCAGGTCCCATGGAGGGGTCCCGGCTAAGAGACATGCTGCCTCTCTGGAGATCGTGCGATACCCCCTAATTGTTTTTGACGGCCAAAGTCCTTAACGGTCTAGAGGACTGTGTTGTGCGACAATTGAGGAGATAAAAACCGCATCGCCGCGGGAGGGATACCGAAAAGCACATACCAGAACTGATTTGAGGATTGGAATAATTGCTGGCACACGTACATTATATCATTACTTAAAGTAGACAAAATAAAAATTTGGTGAATAAATAAATATTTTTTTGAGAAAATTAAAATTCACCTTTTGAACAGACTGTGTATGTAGCATACACGTATATAAGTGGATATCTCGTATCGAACGTATTTTTTTCTATAATTATATTTGTTTACAACTTTGAGGTGTACTTGTACTACTAGGTATAATATGTTAATTCAAACATTTTAAACTGTATTACGTATGCATTCAAATAATAATTAAATAGTGTTAGTATTCAGATATAAAAGGTGAAGCGGGGTTAACTAGTATTGGTATTGTCCCTTGAAAATAGCACTCATGAATGTGTATATCCTTATAATACACTACTACACAGTCAAAGTCAACTTTATTTTATACGAGACTACCGGGAACTTCGTATCCCCTGGACTTTTACTATCCTGAACTTCCACGAAAATTTCGATATCAAAATTAGCCAAATCAATCCAGGCATTCCACAGTTTACTTACAAGAGAAGAAGACAAGTTTTTTTTTTTTTTGAAGAACACAAGATAGGAAGGTAGATTACCTATTTAAACTCTCCGTATTATATAAAAAACATTTCTTAACCACTTGCGTTATCCTTAAGTATTGGTAATTGTAGCTCAGTGATCAGAGCATTCCCCTAGTTAACACCATAGTTTAATGACTTTCACTTTTCATATCTTATAGTAATATTTTACTTAATTTTTAATTTCTCCGATGTTTACACATAACTGTAATAGAGCATGTAAACATATTCCAGCACTAAAACTATTTAAAAAACAACTCCGCGACTTGTTAGTAAGCAAATGCTACGTTAAACGATTTCTTGTCGGATAAAACATTACAGTATTACAAAATACCTAAGCTGTGATGTGTTCAGTGTGTACTTGACTGTTAAGATGGATATAAGGCAACTCTAAAGGAGTGTCTAAATCTATAGCATAATAATGACGGCTCACCAGTTCAAGGTTCTCACAAACTGCAAAATAGCCTGGATAACATTTCAAAATACCTTATTGCTGCAATCTTTGGCTGGAATGTTTCGGTTGGACACCAACCGTAGTTCTGATATCAGCTTAAAAGTATGTTCCTTTTGTTTCAAAGATGGCGCCGACAACAGTAGGTGAAGATAGACTGACATCCGGACACCGCCTATCTCACCCCCCACCTGGAGACGAGATCCTCATTTCAGGAGTGTCCGGGTACTTTCCCGATTCAGACTCCGTCATACATTTACAAGAAAATCTATTTAATAAGGTAAGGTGACACCCGCGTGCGGCGGATCTAGTCCGCATCAATCAATGTCAATATCAAATCAATTCGCAACCAGCCTCTTTACCATAGCAACGCATGCCACTTACGTGAAACGCATGTCATTATAGTATGATATCTGACATTGACATTGACGCATGCGAACCAGATCCGCACGCGCAGGAAAAGTGCCCTTAAGAGAACAGAATTAGTTCTAACTAGAATTTTGTTTAAGGTCGACTTAATATCCGGCGATGCCCGTCGTTGGAAACTTGCTCACCCTGAAATTCCTCAAAGAACCGGCAAAATCAACAATGTTAACAAATTCGATGCATCATTCTTCGGCGTCCACTACAAGCAGGCTCACACCATGGACCCGATGTGCAGGATCTTGCTAGAGAAGGCTTATGAAGCTGTTATTGACGCTGGTAAGTGCTGTATTTAGTCCTTTTGTGATTGCTATGGTGACGGGGGTAAGTCGCGAACTGATTTGACAGAAAAAGTGCCCTAATAGAATAAAGGTGGGCACTGACGATGAAACCATTTGGTTTTCGCAACCATCATTCGTAAAATTGACAGGCCAATATCCCATTTTTGATGGTTGTCGAAACATTTTGGATTTCCAAATAGATTGATCAAAGAGAATACAATACTACGTAAGAAGAGACGGGACTCCCATAGTGCAAAATAATCTTACAAAGTGTCAAATCAGGGATAACGTTATGTAGCCAACCTAACAAATGTTACACATACAGAGTCGCCAACATAAGGGAAAAATAGAGATGTGCCACTAGATATTATATTATTTATCGATATCGATAAATGCAGTGGCATTTATCGATATCGATAAACGCAGTGCTCCGTACTTTTTTTTAAATAATTTTATATTTTCGCAGACGCTATACTCCATTTTTCAACTAAAGTACTGCATCATACAAGTTACATGTTAAAAATGAATAAGCGTTCAATTTCCCGGAGGCAGTACATTTAATTAAAAAACGGAGTATAGGCTCAGTTTGGGTTTTAAAATGATAAGTTCATGAAATTAAATATTTATTTAAAAACATTACATGTATATTAAAAATATTTGTAATTTCTTCTTCAATCAATATTCTGCAGCTCGTAGTATTGGTGACTGTGTAACATTATGACCCTTTTTATTTAAAACTCACTTTAGTAGGCTAGAAGGTTTTATATAATCTACAATCTGCTTCGCTTCTATTGTGTAATGATGATCCGGTTATCTGAGCCTCCAATACATCCTTAGTCCATAGCACCCAACAGTCCCTCTTGTTCTCCTTTCTGTAAGTATAAATTAGAGCTCAAGCAACCATTGTCACTTGTCTAAGTATCCCACATTCTAAACTATGGTAAACCTGGTTTCATCTTTTCTTTAGGTAAAAGGAAGGGTTAGGCTTTTCTCTTTAGCATACAGTTGAATGAACCAGGGAATGATTTATCTAAGGGCAAGTAAGTTACTATACTCACTTTATACTATACTCAATGGTCGGACGGCCCTGCTGTGGATTCAATACATCACATCAGAGGAAGCCGTCCGTACTCTACTTTGAGGACGTCTCCTCACTCTGATCTGGCGGTCCTGATGGGGGTCACATACACCCCGTCACAGGAAGCCGCTCACTTTACTTTAGGGACGTCCCCAACACTCTTTAAGGACGTCCCTCATCTCTTTACTTGGCGCCTAGATGAACATAGGACGTCTCAATCCATCCCCAATTAAGTAAGTTACATGAAACCAATACAAAGGATATCAACGTCCCGGCATCTGTCTGGTGTGTCACTCACACTCTTTCTTTAGTCTCTTTACAATTCTATTAGTCTCAACAGGTTACTCAATTCAGTATCACTTTAACAGGTCAAACTTACTTTCACGGTTGGATGGAGGTTACTTTCCATCCATTCGTACAATATCATGAGAATGAGCTAGAAAGGTTATTGCAATGTGCTGACAAGTAAATTATCAGAGCAATAGCTTTAAATTACAAGTCAACCTACCCCGCAACTTTATCATCAAGCTTCTACCAACTATAACATGCAGCTAAGACACTAAACAGAATTCATTTGATATACTTAGCTTATAGGCCGACAGGAATCAGGTCACCTTTGCATCTTTATAATTACACTTTAACAATTCGCGGCTTCGTTGGCTCGCGTCATTGTTGATAATTGAATTATATTTTTTAGAGGTTAGGTAGGGTTCTCCGTCTTAATTATTTGGATGTAACCGCCCGCATTCCAGCGATTACCTAGTTATGAAGATAAGGTTTTACATCACGTTCGAACACAAAAACACATTTATCAAATGTTTTGAGCGATAATTTGTCTTTCCATCATTCTTTCATGCTATGTAGTTTTATATTTTGTTATCGTCCGGTGTTATTGTTCTCATCCATAGGAAATCTGGCCATGAAAATCCGTTTTGTGCCGTCCTTTCTTCCAGATTTTAAACTACATATTTCACACTTTCTATACATACTTTATATTCGATTTTAATAAACAATGTATAAAACAGTCTTTTCTAGAGAACGGTCCTACAAAAATTTTAATAAAATTCAGCTATTCTCCCAATTATTTCACTAATAACATTCAAAGAAAAACATTATTATTGAAATTGAAAATAACGATTAGACATCCACAGCGACAGACAGTGACACATGACATTTCATCATGGAACAAGCGGGACAGATTTCGAAATTGAGTGAGACAAATATTGAGCCATTAAAATTTATCCCCGTTTCATAATAGTTTTTTTTTTTGTATGTAGTTGCGACAGACTGAGATTGATATCCACAGATAACTATAAATTATGCAGTTGAGATCTGTTGAGATCCACAGATAACTATACTACTAGTATGTAGTTGAGATATATTTTGAGATCCACAGATAACTTTGTAAATGTATTTAATACATTTCGGTTTTACGTCCGTGACGCCGAGACTTTTAAGAAATTCATTCGGCCGTTTTGGACAAAACCCATTATTTGTGTGCCCGGTGACGGCAATAGGCTTACCCCCTATTACGTAGGACTAAAAATACTGGCTAATTGTGGATGTGTAATGCACCTCTGCCTACCCTTGCGGGGATATAAGCATGAAATGTATTTCATTCGGAGTTTAAGTGAAAGAAATTTCGGGGAACTATTCTATTTACTCTATGGTGAAGCTATGCACAATGTGTATTATCTGTGGCCATGTGTTCCAAACGGTTGCTCCGTCAATGGTACCATATTTGGAAGCATAACAAAAATGATGGTTGCGAACACCAATGGTTACATCGTGTATGGGGACCATAAGAGCCAGCCACTGACAGACTTACGTCATGTTGTAAAAGTTGTAAATTTCTCAGAGAATGACGCACCCATGACGTCATTCACCGCTCCGTTACAACCGCCCGAAGTCGGCACCACTTTCCCAGGAAACTAAACCTTCCTGTTTATTAACAGTCGCTAGGAAAATAGCTCTAATTCTATGTATTACATTGGGCATCTGTACTAGTATAGTATTCTTTTCACGTGGCGACGAATAAGAGAGGAATTTTCATTAAAAAGACTTTCAATTTCAAGCAAAGAAAATTATGAGTTATGTTTATTGTACAACAATAATTTAAGACTAAATGCTATTGGTACTGATTATTTACAACAAAAATGGTACATTTAAGGTACTCTGTCTCTTCGTTTGTAATCAGTTACATTTATTGGCTAACTTTTCAGTCCTCTTTATACACCGTTACGTAGTATTTACTTTTTTACATTTTATTCTGTTCATTGGGAAATTTATCAGAAACTGAAGTTCTCAAGTCCAAATTGACTAGAACATCAAAGTAATGTTTTTGCTAGGTAACTTACTTGGTAACGAATGTACAACTACCCAATTTAATCACCTGATTTGACAGTACATAATACAAGTGACGTCATAGGGATGTAAATCTATACTTCTATACTAATATTATCAAGAGGACTCTCTCACCTCTGGGACGGTTCCGCGAAGTATTTGTTGGACTCTCTCAACGCTATGCAGCGACGGGCTATCCGTATTATAGATTGTCCGGAGGTAACGGGAAGCATTGAGCCGCTAGCTCAGCGCCGAACAATAGCTTCCTTGGCCGCATTCTACCTTATTTACCACGGTGAGTGTTCTGAAGAGCTCTTCAATCTGATCCCACCCTCTTCCGCTTCTTTGCCTAACGATAGTGGACTGAACGCCATCAGTGGGTCGCCAAGTTGAGGGCCACTCTCTATAGTATTGTGTGGTGTGAGAGTGGCCTATACAATCGCTAGACTCGTCACGACTTATCACCAGGCGGGCGGCGTCAATTTCGCAAACCCAATATAAAAAAAAGGAAAAATTTGATTGCTTGTATGTTTATTTGTTTCAAATGAATAGGCTCCGTAACTTCTGAACCGTTTTGAAAATTCTTTCAGCAATATGTGGCTACATTATCCTCGAGTAACAGAGGCTACCCGGTTTTCATTTCCGTAATGTTTTCCTACGAGAGTTGGGAACGAAAAAACTATATCACGCAGGTGGAGCCGTGGTGATTAGCTAAACATACATATTGCTAAGAACCTTATACAAAATGTTAACCAGTCTTTAGAGTAGTAGTAGTAGTAGTAGTAAGTACTCTACCCAATTGCTTAAAACATTACGTTACACAACTGACATGGCACATAAAATTTAATCTTCTGCACATGTAGTGTTCTAGTTATGGAATTGCTAGCTACAGTGTAAAAGCGGCCGCTGTTTAATACCTACAATACCCATTTCAATCGATGAGGCTTCCGTTCTTTGAGGATAATGAGGCCAATTTGTCTACACCGCGTGTCGGAAGCACTTGAATGAATTAAATTCGTAACGGCAGCAATTTTCAGTCTTTTGATTGAACAGAGTCTTTGAATATACTCTCTGTTTAAAGCTCGAATTTGTTCGAGGGACCGAATGATATAATCGATCGTGAACTTTATTCTTGGCTCACTTTGATTGCTTCAGCATTCATTTTACGGTTAGTAAACTGGTGTCATGACTGGAATAAAGAGGCTTTTTGTATTGTTTTATTTTCTCGTTTTTATTTTATACTCTTCTACTCCCGGAGTACAAATATTCTAGTTTATGTAATATCGTTCACCGCAATTCGTATTGTTTTATTATAAAAGAAAATGAGGGGTACGGTGTCCCACGAGTCCACGACCATGCCACATGGAGGGAAAGTACCTAACTAAGTACCTTAAATATAGACAGATAATATTACAAAAAGGACACTTTAATTAATTTTTAAAAGTAATTTTAATTGCATTCATAGATTTTTGAAGAACCATCTGTGTGAACCGGAAATCGAACCGACCAAATGGTAAAAAGACAAACATATTATTTGATATACCTAGTCTAGCTATAAGTTTTGTTATAAATGAAAATGCAATTTTTTTTAATGAAGTAATGTAATATTATCAAAATTTATACCTACATAATTATTAAAGTCTTTGCAAAAAATAAAAATATATTTTATTCGAAATGGCCACCTTTGGCTTTTATACAGACCAGAGACGCCCGGCAACGGACGTTAGAGCGGCCGCGGCCTTGGGCCGCGGAATTAAAAAAAAAACCAAAAGGCCTTTAATCTGTTTGGCCACGAATCTATGGATTTACGCACTGTTTCCAAAGGAAATTTTGCCACTGCTTGCTCCAAAGATTTTTTAAGAGACTTAATGTCGCCGTGTCGTTTAGAGCAGGCCATGTCCTCTCGTTAGCATCGGCATCAAGCCCTCGATGAAGTATCTAGGGATCGTACTTGATAGCCGATGGAACTTCGGACCACATTTCCGAAGTTTGGTCCCCAAGGTGACACACGCATCGGTCGCGCTTTCGCGACTGATGCCCAACCTAAAGGGACCCAACGCTTCCTGCAGGAGACTGTACCTGGGGATCGTGCGGAGTATGGCCCTATACGGGGCTCCCGTATGTGCGGCGCGGTTGACGGCCAATAACTCAACGCTCCTTAACAGACCGTTGAGGACCTTGGCCGTCAAAACAATAAGGGGCTACCGCACGATCTCCGGAGAGGCTGCATGTCTCCTAGCCGGGACCCCTCCATGGGACATGGAAGCGAGAGCCCTTGCGTCATTGTTCCAATGGCGCAAGGAGGTGCTGGAGCGGGACCACAGGCCTGCGTCTCGAGAAATCGATGACCGGCGGTCCCAACTCCGACAGGATCTCATGGAGTCATGGAGGGTGCGACTTGAGCAACCCAAGTGGGGTGCCACCATCATCGCGGCGGTGAGACCGATCATGGACGATTGGCTGCAGAGGCAGCATGGTGACCTCACGTATCGTGCGACGCAGATCGTTACCGGGCATGGATGCTTCGGTAGCTATCTGTTTCGCATCCATCGTGAGGTCACACCCCGGTGTCAACACTGCGAGGTTTCCGACGACGACACCGCACTCCACACGTTGGTGGAGTGCTCAGCGTGGGCGAGTCAGCGCCGGGACCTCGTAGTGGGTCTGGGCGTGGATACCCTCTCGCTGGAGACCATGCTTCAAGCCATGGTCTCCAGCGGGAGTAGGTGGAACGCGGCCGTGTCCTTCTGCGAGCAAGTCGTGCTCGCGAAGGAGGCGGCCGAGAGGGAGAGGGAGCGTGCCCTCCCCGCCGAGTTCCGTAGTCAGCGGCGAGGCCGTCGCAGACTCATCTACGCCCAAGACCATCGACCTCCATGATCGGGGCCTGAGGACGGCGGGATCGCCACCCGTCGTCCTCACAGAAGCAGGCTAGAAGGGTTGCGTGCTGCGGGGCCTTTGCCCCATAGCACGCAACCAGATTCACTCACTGACGCGGGATAAAACCCTACCCCCAACGACGCGGGATTTGCATCCCGACCCAACCCCCGCAGAGACCACAGAGGTGGTCAAAGTCCGCCGGGCGCCACTGGAAATACGTTCTGCCTGTAACCAGACACGCCCGGCAACGGACGTTGGAGCGGCCGCGGCCTTGGTCGCGGAACTAAAAAAAAAAAAAAAAAAAAAAAGGCCATGTCCTCTAAAACTGACCATAATTTGTAGTCTAAAGGGTTGAGGTCTGGGCTAGATGAGGGCCAGTCTTCAGCTCTTATAAAGTCCGGAACGCTGGTTTGTAGCCAGGCTTGGATAGTTTGTGCCTTGTGACCAGGAGCAGAGTCCTGCTGGGAAGTCCACGGTATATTTTTAAAAAGTGTATTGCTGAGAGGTTTCACAACATGATCAAAGACAGTATCTTGATACACTTTGGCTGAAGTTTTCACTCCTTTTTCACAAAAATGTAGTTTTGTGACTCCCTGATAAGACACGCCCCATCAAACCATCACTGACGCAGGATGATGACCACGTTGTACCTTTCCGACCACTTGAACAGCTTCCTTAGAACTGTGAGCGTACACTTTATCGGTAAAGAGGATATTTTTGTGCCTTTCACCTGCGTATCGCGACAGAAGGCGCTTTGATCGATCCACTATCTTTAATCGTAAAGATTGATTTAGGGCATGTCCTGTATATCGACGATAAGCACCGAGCGGGAATCTTCAGTTCTCGCGATAAGATTTTTTGCTTCCTTATGGGGTTTCGACGAATTCTGGCTTTAACAGCATTAATAGCCTTTGTAGTTCTAACAGCACGCGGCCGCTCCGATCTTTTCTGGTCTTCGACAGACGAAGTGTTGCTGTATCTATTGATAGTACGATATACGAACATACGGCTGATACCAAGTTTTTGAAGTGTCTGGAATATGACTGACGGCTCCATACCCACTTTGTGAAAGGCGATCACTGCGATCCTATTTTCTTTAAAACCCCATTCCATATTGTAATTCGATAATGAACACGAAAAAATATGTGAAATGGCGCGAAATCGAAAGAAGTTTTTAAAATAATATAAGTGTTCCAAATTCAAAATAATTAAAAAGTTGAAAAAAAAAAGAAAAGTTTTAATGTAACAGTATTTATGGCCAGACTAGTTATATAAACATCATGTCTTGGGACACTGTATAGACCTAGAATCCCATTTCTATTTCAGCAAAAAGCTTCGATAACATACCTACCGTCGGATGTTTTGCCAATAGAAAGAGATTTAGTCGTAATGAGGGTCACACAAGGCGAAATATATTATGTTCCTTTTGATGTTTTATTGGGTACAAACTATTTTTTATGGTTGCTGTGATCTCCAATATTGTATAGAGGGCAACAAGTAAATTTGGGCAGATATGTTTTTTAATGTTTTATTCTCGAACTGCAGACATACTTTTGTTGGTATGATAATTGCAAGTGTAACACTTCTCCTGACTGTTCGTATTTTGGTTTGACATAATGAGATTTTCAAAGTGCCCTTCTATGCAAAGATACTGGCAAAGTGAGTACCTTTGTGATGCACCCCTGCCTACCCTTTCGGGGATATCGGCGTAGGTATGTATGTATAAGTTTTGTACATACACACATACAAAATAACATGAAAACAGAAGCATGTAAAGGTAGTTCGCAAGGCTTAAGCTGAGCTTTGCATTTGTGTGAGTGATCAAAAAAGAATAGTAGATAGAGTAAAACAGATCACATTATACGTTCACGTACTATTTTGCCTCGCGAACTATTTTTACTTACAAAAAATATAGTGAGCATAGTACAAGGGCACTACAAAAAAACCTAGATACGTAACTACTTATTAATAAAGAAATCTCTTCCATTATGTACTTAAAAGTATAGGAATTTTATACGAGTAACAAATCCACAAGAAAGAAATTTCAAAAAAAATCACCAAATTCTATTGAAATTTCAGTAAAATTTAGTTTGAAATGAGTTAGCCATTTCTGGTTATATTTATTAAATTTGCCATGAATAGCCTCTTGAGTCTACGAAGCATAAGAAATATTCAAAGGCCCTTTTCAGGGTTCCGTAGTAAAATTCTCGAAACCCTTATAGTTTCGTCATGTCCTTCTGTCCGTTTGTCCGTCCATCCTCGGCTTTCCGCCCAAACGGTGAGTGCTCGAAAAATGAAACTTTGCATGGATATAGTATATATTTACTACATCGACAAAGTGCTAAGTAAAAATTTTCCAAAGTATTTTTTTCTAGGAACCGCCCCACACGTAAAGTGGGGATGAAATTTTTTCTTGCGTCTAGCTCATCGTGTGAGGTATCATTAGAGAGGACTTTTAAAAACATTGAGAGGTTGCTAGGATGATCTTTTGATTTAGGTATCCGTTTGCGAGATGTTTAGCTTTAAAGAGCATATGTTTTTGCGAAAACAAGGCGTCCCCCCCTCTTGAAATCTAAACGGCTGGAGTGAAGAACCTGAAAAAAATCATGATGGTAGTAAACTTTGAAGGAAAACTATAACAAATAGTTTAACTCTTTTAATTCAGGAGTTATAGAGACTTCTATGGGTAACTACGGAACCCTAACTTATGCGTGGCTCGACACGCACTTGCCCGGTTTTGTTTCTTTACAAACCTAGACTTAATTCATGCCTCAGTATCTCAATATTCATAATAACAAGATCGTAATCCACTTTTTTCGCCCCTTGTACAAAATTGTTTGCGAACGATAAGAGTCTTTTTAATGTTCTTTTGAAAAATGGTTGCGCTTCATAAGTACCTATTGTAGGAAAATTATATTTAGGTACTTAAAATCTAAAGCGCTGTCTTCACGAGCGACAAAATCGCGACGAGTCTGTACTTGTATTCGCCGCGATAACATCGCCTTGTGGAGACGCGTTGATAGAGAGTGTATAGAAATACGTGGCACGACGACAATATCGCCGCGATTCTCTCGCTCGTGGAGACAGCGCCTAAAGATACGCGACTTATTAATGATATGGCCAGATCTGTGGATGAAGAGAGTTTGTTAAAGGAACAAACATATGCTCATATATCACGCCTATATCAGTAGGCAGAGGTGCATACCCACCCACTCTTTGCCAGTAAATTTTTAGTACCATGTAATAGGAGGCAAAGGCTATTACCATAAACGTAAAAAAAGAACTTTCTATAGTGCCCACTATAGAAAGTTCTTTTTTTACGGCTTAAAGGATATGCTTACGATATATTGAAATAGCATGGCAATAGTATAGAGAATAAGTAGTAAATAAATTATATTTTATGTCGATCCAAAAACACAAAGAACAATTTAAATTAACATCTGGTGAATAAAAGATATTATGTACTTATTTAAATTTTTAACAAGTACGATTTGATTACACCGCTTCGTAACAAATGACGACTATGGCCATTATCAAACCTTCGTGTTTCATAATTTGTTATAATATACTAGCGGTGGCCCGCGACATTGTCCGTGTGATAATTTGGATTTATTCCCATTCCCGTCGCGTCACCCGTAATAACATTTAGCTTTGCAAATAATTATTTTAGAACGAATTTCATTTCTATAAAATATGTTATAGGGAGTTGACCTTAAAAGATAGATACGAGTATATGCTACTGCGGACGTTTTTTTAGAACTTCGAAAGAGGAACAATTTTTTACTACATACATAGTTTTAACACGGGGCTCGTGGTCTAGTGGTAACCGACAATGTTAACACATTGCAAAGGTTAAGCAACATCGACTCAGGCCGGTCTTAGGATGGGTGACCATTTCTTAAGACATTGAGACCCCTCCGTGCCTCGGAGAGCACGTTAAGCCGTCGGTCCTGGTTGTCATACTAACATCTATGGCAGTCGTTAGGGGTAGTTGGAGCCCTAAAATCAAAAATCCGACCGGTCTAACTGCAGAACTTCGATATCGCCCATGGGTTGTGAAGGTCAGATGGCAGTCGCTTCACGGAAAATATCGAAGTTCAGCCGAATCGCAGTTAGACTGGAAAGCCGACCCCAACTGAGTTGGGAAAAGGCTCGGTGAATGATGACATAGTTTTAACACAACATTAACATTTTGGCCAGCGCACGCAACGGAAGTTCTTAGAAGAAATATTTTTTTGGAAATACTGCTGCTCTGCTCTTATTCATCGTAGCGTGATGTTATATAGGCTATAACCCTCCTCGATAAATGCACTTCTCGAAAAGGAAAATTCTTTAATTTTATGAGAGGAATATTTTTAAGGTTACTTTTCTCTTACCTCGTGTTGTCTCATTTCATATTATTAAAGCTCTATCACTGTTTTACAATTGTATAAAACTATTACGTACACATCAACAATTTCATACAAATTCTATCATACAAATTAATTTGTTTGAAATTGTTGATGTGTACGTAATAGTTTCATACAATTGTAAAACAGTGATAGAGCTTTATAATAAACTGTTAACTTTGCAATTTTGAAACAGTTACGTCATCGAGTTTAAAATATTACTACTGTCGCCGTTATCTTTGGATCCATTAAAAGTTTTATCCCGTAGTCATTATAACTCAATATTGCGAGAAGCCGCAGAATTCAAATTTGTTCATTTGATAATAAAAGTTAAGAAGTGGACCCGATAACGTCGCCTTCTTGTTTGAGTGCTATTAAAGAATTAAGACAATACTGTTTTTGAAGACTTTGAGTGATAGGTACCTATAAAATAACTTCAGAAGTTGATGAGGATAATTTGAGATATTTTGAATTTAATTTCTTTATAATTTTTGTTTTGAGGAGTTGTTGAAACCATTTAGGTTTAACATAAATACGTACAATCACGCTTATATCTCCAAGTGGTGAATTACAATTATATACCTACGTTTGCCAGTAATTTCGTTGGTCTCACTAAATACAAAAAAAAACCAAAATACCAACATACAGGACCGATATTACATATTATCTCTGTAGAGGTTTAAATAAGTTCCAAGTATCTTATAATTTAAATTAACATTAAATTATATATTCATTGGACTAGGTAAACTGATTTCGAAAATTGTTTTTTTAATTGAAAGTTACTACGTCCCATTCCAACAATTATTTGGCCCCATTTCGGTAATTTGAAGTCGGCTATTGTGTCAATTATGTCAAAATTTGTGTCAAAATTTTGAAGAGTTTTCAATTCTTCTTTTTTTAAAAACGTGGGTCCATCGATATTCATCGATGATTTCGCCAATGTGAATGATATAATATAATATAATACACAGAAGTACTAGTTATTCCTAACTAGCTCCAGGTGCAGGACAAGAAACGTTGTTCGGTATGAGAGTATCTGGAAACCCGATTTTTGCGGAGCGCCAGAGGTAACCTAAAAAGCCACCTGCCACGCGCTCAGCAAAAATCAAACTACGTGTTTTCAATTGTACTGAGGCTTTCTGTTAAGTTCGTAATCGTCATTTAATTTTCCGATTCAAAGGACTTGATACGTAGGACGTAGGACCAGTGTGTCGCTGTTTCCCACGTCGCGTGGCATACGTCTATGTGAAGGACCAGTGTGTTTCAAGCAACACACACTGGTCCTCCGTCTTACGACGTCTGACGTTTACGTTATCTACGCGCTATGTGTGACAGCGTCGTACGCGTGGAATAGCATGGGAACACACGAATCTGGCGCGGTGACGCGTTAGACAACGTGGTGAATGACCAGTGTGTTCGTTACCATAGAAATTGTATAGGCTAGATCCTGTTCAGATGTCATAATACGTGGTGTACGTCGCATGTGAAGGATGAGTCTGCCCGTCCCTTTAAGCTTGATACTTACTCTCTCGATAGACCGAAGTCTCTTGTCAGTTTTTTTATTGTTATACAAAACCAACGCCCTTTTTGGATCATCGGTTAATAAAAGATTTATGGCCAGAAAGTGCTGTTGAATAATTCAATATCCAGATTCGATGATAATGTATTCGATTTTATGGAATATCGATACCTGAATTCGCGGCATCGTTAAATAGAAAAAAATGAACTGTCAATCTTGATATAATTTTGACCCGTTATTTAATTCGTTGTCCGAATAATTAGTATAAATGGAATGGTATATCAGTAACTCTTATGTTATTATATGGGATTACTAACATTCTATAACAATTGCTCGGACAGCTAAGATTCTATTTGGTGGTATAACAACTGTACTGGCTGTTTAAAATCAAAATCTTCTATGGTATATACGAGTATGTATATATATCGTCTTTTGAGTGTTACCTACGTACTGCTTAGGTAGATCCATGCCTCTTATCTACGAGAGCTGCGATTTAAGTGTCCAGAACTGGCCAGTTACAGAACAATATTAAAAGAGTAATTATAAAAATTTAAAAATGGAATTCTTGGCTGAAAAATAGAATTTGTTTCTTGTACATAGCTGTAATTTGTTTATCCTTTGTGGCGTAATTTTGAAAGAGACCGTATGTAATTCTACTTGCTACGATTTTGACATATATCTCATCACGTTTTTTTTCAACTTTCAAATGTATTTTCATACACCTACTGGTGATAATTACACTTAACCTTTAAAAGTAATAAATACTTAACTATTCCTACTATTAACAACGAAATAATTTTAACCTATTTAAAATAGTTCATATTCAATGTCAATAAAAGGTTAAATGTTAAATAAATAAACCAATTGTATTCAAAACTTACATTTAGAACGTCATAATGGAGTTTAGGCTATCATTAATTCTTTTTGAAATTATCAACGTAACGTGATTAAGCTAAGGGACCCTTTTAACATCCCCAGGGCCCAAGACATCCTCACCTGCACGCGATGCTACTGATGAGCCTGACATACGGACGAGGCTCTGGCAAGCTCCCGGAATCGGCTATAGGTTCAACCCCTAATACTATGAATAGTTACATGGGACCAACATACACTCGTTAAATGTGGACCAGAGCCTTTGCGTCATTGTTTGAAACGCTCAATGAGGTGCTGGAGCGGGACCACAGGCCTGTGTCTCGAGAAATCGAGGCCTAGCGGTCCCAGCTCCGCCAGGATCTCATGGAGACAAGGAGGGTGCGAGTTGAGCAACCCCCACCATTGTGGCGGTGAGACCGATCATGGACAAGTTGCTGCAGGGGCAGTACGGTGACCTCACGTGTCGCGCGTCGCAGATCATTACCGGGAATGGATGGTTCGATAAGTATCTGCTTCGCTTCCATCGTGAGTTCACACCCCAGTATCAACACTGCGAGGGCTGACGAAGACACTGCACTCCACACGTTAGTGGAGTGCTCAGCGTGGGCGAGTTAGCGCCGCGATCTCGTAGTGGTTCTGGGCGTGGATACCCTCTCGCTGGAAACCATGCTTCAAACCATGGTCTCCAGCGCAGTAGGTGGAACGCGGCCGTGCCCTTCTGCGAGCAAGTCGTGCTCGCGAATGAGGCGGCCAAGTGAGTGAGGGAGAGTAGCTACCCTCCCCGCTGAGTTCCGAAGTGTGCGGCGCAGGCACCGCAAACTTATCTACGCCCAAGGCCATCGACCTCCATAATCGGGTCCTGAAGACGGTGGAATAGCCACTCGTCGTCCATACAGAAGCAGGCTAGAAGGGTCGCGTGGTGCTGATTTTAGTCAAGAATAGTAGGTCCCCTTCTTTCAAACTTATGGTTAGTGGCCAATCGGCAAGTGTAGCAAGATGATTTTGACTAATCTTATTTGCTACTAGCTGTTGCCCGCAGCTCCGCCTGCATGTTATATCTTTCTTGATCGCCAGTTACTGATTTATTATGTATAGCTGTTGAGCGATATTGTATCTTAAGATAAAATATTATAGTATCTTAGCCGTGTGCAGCGCCCCTTAGTGAACTCCAATGCGGGTGACGTAACCTACGACAAACTTGATATTTGCGGTTGGTACAGTAATCGGGTCTAGGGCTCGAACCGCAAAATTAAGTTTGTTTTATAATTATTGTATATACTTTTCCGGGATAAAAAGTACCCAGGGTGGTGCCCAGGATATTAAAAAATAATTATACCAATTTTCATCGTAATCGAACCGGTAGTTTTTGCGTGAAGCCTGAACAAACAGACAGACAGACAAAAAAATTTTTAATCACATTTTTGGGTTCGGTGTCGGTCTAGTAACACCCCCTGCCATTTATTTTTTTGATATTTTCAATGCACAGAATTTTCACTTCTACAGATTTATTATCTAATATATAAAATTCTCGTGTCACAGTTTTCGTTGCCATACTCCTCCGAAACGGCTTGACCGATTCTCATGAAATTTTGTGTGCATATTGGGTAGGTCTGAGAATCGGACAAAATCTATTTTTCATCCCCCTAAATGTTAAGGGTAGTCCACCCCTAAAGCAAAACAACGTTTGCCGGGTCAGCTAGTAACTATATAGATATAGATTATACCATACAAATTCATCTTAAGATACGAAAATATGAAAATTAAATATTATTTATTATCTTCGTCGGGTGTGATAGTCCATTGAATTGTATGGCGAGCGATATTGTATCTTAAGATAAAATATTATAGTATCTTAGCCGTGTGCAGCGCCCCTTAGTGAACTCCACTGCGGGTGACGTAACCTACGACAAACTTATTATTTGCGGTTGGTACAGTAATCGGGTCTAGGGATCGAACCGCAAAATTAAGTTTGTTTTTTATTGCATATACTTTTCCGAGATAAAAAGTAAAGCAGTAGGTGCCCAGGATATTAAAGAATAATTATACCAAGTTTCATCGTAATCGAACCGGTAGTTCTTGCGTGATGCCTGAACAAACAGAGACAGACTGACAAAAAATTTTTTAATAACATTTTTGGGTTCGGTGTCGGTCTAATAACACCCCCTGTCATTTATTCTTTTGATATTTTCAATGTTGAATTGTCACTTCTACAGATTTATTATAAGTATAGATAAGTACCATATACTTTTATTAAGTTTTCATAGTTTTCACTAATAGCCGCCTTAGGTACATAGGAAACATAGGCTTCGAACGCTGTACGTTATTTAAACCATATCATTAAGTATTCTTATTACATTTTTCATAGGTGTAAATCCTAAGGAACTAAGAGATACGAAGACTGGTGTGTTCGTGGGAGCCTGCTTCTCCGAGTCTGAGAAAACATGGTTTTACGAAAAGATGCAGGTCAATGGCTTCGGTATCACTGGGTAAGGTAACACCCAACTATAATAGGATATGATATCTTGTTAAGGGAACCTTCATGGGTAATTCGGGACGAGTTTGAATACAAAATGAACCTACCGATCACATCAAGTAACATGAAGAACCATTTTTATTTTAAAGACAATGAATAAGTTGATAGATTTATTACTTATTCAAGCAGTTAACAGTGGTTAAACAATCAAAGAAAAAAAGTTGAAGATTTCATGAATTATGAAACTGGTGTTAATTAAAAATATAACAAATAATACCTATTGTAGTATCTCAAAATGATCATCGAAGTAGTTAACAAAAATAATTGGACATGTTGTCAGAGTATTATACCCCTTGGTAGGCAAATGCCGGGGATTCGAGTCCTGCCGATGATATGTCAGTTTTTATGATTTATTCATAACTAACGGAAGCCCGCGCCTTCACCCGCCAACTTTCTTCGAGAGCAACTCTATCCATTGGTGAAAACCGCTTCGAAATCCGTTGCGTAGTTTTAAAGATCTACGCATACATACAGAACGGCAACTTTGTTTTAGTGATTTCTATCTTAATATTTTAAGAAAAAGAATACCTACTTATTGTTTTGTTACATAATAATAGAAAATTGTCTTAACATAATTCCAAAACCCGTCTACCCCCGCTATAGGAATTTACCCATTAAAAAAGGAACCCCCCCCCATAAAAAATAAGGCCTACAGTCGAACGGCGCGCCGTGACACCCGGGTGTCAGATGGGGGTTAACTGGACAAAATATATGTAGATAAAAAATCAATCAATCAATATCGAAACTTTTTATATTACAGTCAAATTGTAATAGCATTTGACATTACCTGCCCGCATTCCGATTAAACGAAGCTACACTTTCTAAATTTAAAAATATTTTCTTGCCCACAGATGTTCTCGTGCCATGTTGGCCAACCGTATCTCTTACTGGTTGGGTGTCACGGGACCTTCGTACACCGTGGACTCAGCTTGCTCTAGTTCTCTGTACGCTATGGAGCATGCTTTTAGGGCTATTCGTGACGGACATTGTGATGCTGCCATCGTTGGTGGATCTAATCTTTGTCTACATCCTTATGTATCTTTGCAGTTTTCCAGGTAATTATACCATTTTTTCCTTAAGTTTAGCCTTAAAACTTGGACTCTTGGAAAAATCTTTGAGTACGATAAAACCACTAGCTAATATGAATATGAAAAGACTACAACAAATGGACAAGATTGTCTCGAGATAACTATATCTTTTTACTTTTACTTAATTAATTTTTCTTTTAACCTTTAATGTACTCGTATCTTTTGTACGTTTCTTTATTCAGATTTTTACTTTGTTCCAAACTTAAAAATGTTCTTCCAAATTCGAATTCTCATTCTGTGTTGCTAGTATAAAAAATAACCACAACTATAAATTGCTCACAGATTGGGAGTATTATCACCAGATGGCAGTTGCAAAAGTTTCGACAATAGCGCTAATGGTTATGCGAGATCTGAGGCTATCGTTGTGTGTTTCCTACAAAAAGCCAAAGACAGCAGAAGGTAAGAGCCAAATAGAATATTTCAGCAAAGCATACACACACACTTAAATATAATTACAATATCAAAAGCCTTTCCCACAATCAATGAGGGGCAAATCCTTGGATGGAATGAATGGATGGAATGTGTGAAATAGGATATGACAAGGAGAGGAGTGACTGAAGAGATGACGTCTGACAGGGATGTGTGGAGGAGAAAGACTTGTTGCGCCTACACAAATACATGGGATAAGGGCAGGTAGATGATGATGAATGAGGAGCAAATCCTTCAAACTTGCAAATAACTACTTAAGAAGATTAAGCTGTAAAGTCTGGTGGATAAGGTGTTACTGATGGTCTGCGTTTTGAAAACGTGAGTTGGACTCCAGTCACTACACTTCTGACGTGAACCTACTCATAACACAGGCTTAGTTTTAGAGGTTAACAGGAATGCAATCTTTAAAAAATCTGAGTTCTATGCAGTCAGTATAAAGTGAAATCTGATGGTTCCTATACCTTATACCTAAATATCGCTTTCCATTAGGGTATATGCTCAACTTCTACACGCCAAGACTAACTGCGATGGGTACAAGGAACAAGGTATTACGTACCCTGCTGGCAACATCCAGAAACTTCTACTGAGCGAGTTCTATGAAGAGTGCTCTATTCCACCTTCAAGTTTAGAGTTCGTTGAAGCTCACGGCACAGGTAAGGTAGAAAATACGGATCCTAATATTATTTTGATGTTCATTCCCGTGACAGGCCTCGGACTCAAGACTGCCTCGGTGACACAGTGGTATGAATATGCGAGTGCTGTCTCTGAGGTCCCAGGTTCGATTCGAATCAAATTATTTTTGTGATCCACAAATATTTGTTTCGGAGTTTGGGTATTTTCTATGTAGTATGTTTATGAGTCGTCTACATCTCATAGCACAATCTTATATGAGCTTAATTTGGGCTAGATGACATCGTGTGAGAATGTCCAAACATATTTATTTATTAAGCCACTGGATGCGGGAAGCTTAAGACCGAATGTTGTGGCGTTCGTTGGGGAGGCCTTGCCCGGCAGTGGGCATCAATCCCCAACGAAGCGGGATTTTCATTCCGACCAAACCCCCGAAGAGGCCACACTGCTGGCCAAAGTCCGCCGTGCGCTACTGGAAATACCTTCTGGGGTCACTGGAGACGCCCGCAGCAATGGACATGGGAGCGGCCGCGACCTCGCGGAATAAAAAAAAAAAAAAAAAATTGGTCATCAATTGGCTGAAATGATGATTATGATAAGGATTTTTTGGATTAATAACTCCCATCATCCTAATAGCTATTTGTAGATTAAATAATGTATTTTTAATCTGAAATAAGAATCAAAATCTTTCATAGGTATTCTTGAAACAAAACTGTCCTCTCCAAATTCCTCGACAGTAATTTGAGGCCTAATTAGAGAGATGATACACCAAATGGCGTATAAAATGTGCTAAATGACTAGTGAACTAACGTTTCGACAACCTTTTCTAATAAATATAAACTACGAGCTCTCCCGGCAAAGTTCGTACCGCATACTTTTTTCTAATGTTCCGCACACCTTTTTTTTTGACAACACTTGAATGGTTTCAGCTGCGTTTCGGGTGGAATTAGCGGGGAATGACTCAAAATAGGTCAAAATAGTTATTTATAAATGTTCGTCACAAATACGTGGCTTTTAGTTTAGTTTTGCGATAGCTACCTCCTTGTTTAAGGTTATTAACCATTATTTGGAAGCACTTAAGAGTGGGGAAATTACGATGACGATATTTGTTTCTGCACCATACCAACACGCGTGTGACGGCGTGTGGCACTTCTTCCATTGATAAAATATGCTTCTATTAAATCAAATCGATCATCATTTGTTAAATCCATTTTCAAATCACAGAATTCATATTAAAAAATATTTCTTTTAATAAATTACTAAACAAAGTACGAACAGAATCTAAATTATTGGCGCCAATATGTATGCATATCGATCTAATGAAATTTTTTCTTTCATATACACTTTAAGAAAAAAAAAAAGAAATTAGAACGAAATTAAAAGCAAGATTCTACTTTAAAATTTTACCAGCCTGCCAGAATCATTGAGAACATAATTTAAAACACGGAATAGTTACGATCTTTTCTAGGATTTCGAACGAAACAAATTATGATACAAAATTTAGGTGCATGAAATATGAATTTTATTAAAATTCCAAATTTTCCTTAAATTTGCCGTATATCATTACTTCACAGAATTTGATCCTTAACAGCGACACTATCGTATGGTGTAATAATAAAGGGTGTGTTTTTATTCAAAATCAACGCTAATTATTGGTTTTCCAAAAATCTAATGAAGAGTAATTTATGCTTTTGATTGTCGGCACTTGGTGGAACTTATAGTAATACATTTTTGAAAAAAACTCACTTGTACACCATTCCACAAATATTTTATTTGCTGACCGGTTTCGCCTTATGGCATCATCAGAGGTGTTCACTGAGGTGTGTGGATTAAGTAGGAGTGAACACCTCTGTTGATGCCATAAGGCGAAACCGGTCAGAAAATAAAATATTTGTGGAATGGTGTACAAGTGAGTTTTTTTCAAAAATGTGTCTAATGAAGAGGTTTTAAGTTTCATCAAAATCGGGCTCGTGACTCCTTTGAGCATTTTTCGCTATTCCTTATAGTTTCGGATTTGGCCATCCAAGCCCTTTTCAAAAATTCACCTATATATATACCATAGTGGTGTTGGTTAAGAGATTAATGGCTCGAGAACGGCTGGACCGATTTCGCTAATTCTTTTTTTTATGTTCGTTATTATCAGAAGAAGATTCTTCTGGAAGAAAAAAAAAGGTGTGCGGAACATCAGAAAAAAGTATGCGGTACGAACTTTGCCGGGAGAGCTCGTAGTTTATATTTATTAGAAAAGGTTGTCGAAACGTTAGTTCACTAGTCATTTAGCACATTTTATACGCCATTTGGTGTATCATCTCTCTGATATGGAATTTGGAACCTAACTGATATAAAATTAGGCCTCAAATTACTGTCGAGGGATTTGGAGAGGACAGTCTTGTTTCAAGAATACCTATGAAAGATTTTGATTCTTATTTCAGATTAAAAATACATTATTTAATCTACAAATAGCTATTAGGATGATGGGAGTTATTAATCCAAAAAATCCTTATCATAATCATCATTTCAGCCAATTGATGACCAATTTTTTTTTTTTTTATTCCGCGAGGTCGCGGCCGCTCCCATGTCCATTGCTGCGGGCGTCTCCAGTGACCCCAGAAGGTATTTCCAGTAGCGCACGGCGGACTTTGGCCAGCAGTGTGGCCTCTTCTAAAACAATAGTCTACATTTGAAACAATTAATCAGTTAACGTAAGAAAAATAAAATGTATTTTGCTAAAGATGAGCTCTTTCCCTATAGTTTGCCGTATGTCATTACCTCCCAGAATAAGATCCTTAATAGCAACACTCTCGTATAGTATAACAATATAGGGTGCTTTTTTTTTAAATAAGTGGGTTCAATTCCCAGCTAGGATTATTGGTTTTTCAAAAATCTAGTGATGAGGTTTTAAGTTTCATCAAAATCGGGCTCGTGACTCCTTTGAGAATTTTTCGCTATTCCTTATAGTATGGGATTTGGCCATCCAAGGACTTTTCAAAAATTCACCCTATATTATATATAAATTCCCTACAAATTACTCCTTGCACAAAATTAATTTAAAGCTTTCCAGAGGAATGGCACTTTAACTCAGCAAAGTGAAAACTAAGAAAAGCAAAAATGTAAAAAGCGGATGGAAAAGCTATTCGAATGATATAAAAGTTCTTCGGTATATTAAAAGGTCGCTTTTTGTACCACTTCAGTTTATAGTTATGAAAGAAAATAAGATAAAGAAATACAAAGACAATGCTTACCTACTATTATACTAGACAAAGGCACATAGCATTTTGTACCCTTTGAAAGGTCCCTTGTCAAAGAATCACTTTTTGAGTTGAGTACCAATTAGAATTAGGTACCTACATATTGAAGTGTCTTCAAACAGTCAATTAAAGATACTTCAGTTTACAAAGTTCATAGTCAATTAGAGACACTTCCGGCATTTCGGGCACGGGCAAAACAATAATATTCTCCGGAATAAATTAAAAAGGTAATTGAAGAATCACTTTCGCACTTATAAGTGATGATTAATCTTGTACTTGTATCACCGATAAGTACCTATCTTATATTATTGCGAGACCATAACGCATAATTTACCCTGAGGTTTCGACCAAGTTACTTACATCGGGCCTTTGTCATAGACAATCTTAAATAACAAAATATTCAGAACGTAAAAATCTAAAAACACCTGTCATAACTAACATGTAACAGAAGAGAGAAGAGAGCAGAACAGAGGTGCATTACACACCCACAATTTACCAGTATTTTTAGTCCCACGTAATAGGGGGCAAGCCTATTGCCGTCACAGGGCACTCTAGAAAGTGGGTTATGTCCAAAATGGCCGAATTAATTTAATAAAATAAGCAGCTATATTATAATTTTGTAACCTAAATTTGAAACCCGTTGCCTTGCGATGAAATGTTGATGAATTAATACTACTTACTTATTTACCAATACTTATTTTACTATCACGCCTGGTTCCTCTAAGAGGTAAACAGAAGTACATTACTCACAGTAGAGATCATTATTAAAGCTACGTCTGTTGATCAGCAGGTATGGTGAAAAAGTGTGGAACACCTATGCATGGTTTTTAATTAATACACAAAACCGTAAAGTAAAGTAAAGTTTGTTGTTACCTAACAAAATAGAGATAACTTTTTGTTACAAATACTTGTCCTAAATAATTCAATATTGACATACAACAATTTATTTCACCAAGAAAATGTCACTAAATATTTCAAAAGAAAATTGCAGCCGACGCATCATCCTTCATCACGACAAAGTCAGACCATGTACCGCCCAGCAAACAAAGGAATATTTGGAGCATAAATACATAAATCACCCGACTATCCTCCATTATAGTACCGATGTACGCCCCAATAAGTTTTATAGATTTACAAAAAACCAAAGACAAGTCGTGTGGTCGTAAAAAAAAGAAAGTTGTAATCAATTTACATCAACTTTATCGTAAAATGCTTAACTGAAGTGTATGATTTAGTTTGTCATACATACTTTTTGGATGACGGACATGGTTTTACTTTTGTCTTTCATCGTAAACAATGAGTGTGCAAAGTAATATAAAAACACGCTTGATCGATCTACATGCAGAAAGCAAAGTTAATAGAAATCCCTATTCCTAGACAGGACGTTTTATCGAATTTTTTTTTGATATAAAGTACTGTTCGTAGATATTTCGGTCCATAGAAAGCACTGTGACAGATCTCTTTCATCAATTTATGATTGAATGTCATAACTAATAATGCTAATGCACAAGTGAGAGAAAAAAAAAGTAATAGTTTTTTAGTCTGCATTTAAATTTATCCCAAAATAAAGTAAGTATGGTATGTACTACTCTCGTGGAATAATTTTCTGTTTCCCAATTTCCTTAGGTTTTCTGATATAACTAGTACGGTGTCTTGCGGGGTGTTTCGCGCCGCACCACGCCATAGGTTTTGGCCTATAACTTTTAACCCCTTAGGGCTAGGTCAAATTTTCGATTTTTTGGCTTGCCTCCAGATCGAGGGCTATCCATAGAGGGGTCAACCATCATTGGAGCATAAGCAGTTCTTGAGAACTAAGGGGGACATTCCCCATTTCTATATATAGATATTGATGTGCCTCTGGAAAACATACAGCATTGTTAATGAAGAAGCAGGTGTATACTTATCTCTATGTGCGATCTTGCTACCGGAAGCGGAACTACGTTTCCGTGACATTTGACAGATGTCATAACAGTTGCACCAGCAAGGTGGGGAGCGCCGCCATTTGAGTTTGTCATAGCGTTGTGTACTTTCAACGAGTGCGGTCGTAATCTTAAATTATTACGTCAAACCGTAAAAAATAATTAAAATTCGTTCACAAAGTGATAATATGATATGAAATCGCGTCAGTCACGCCATTTATTTTTACTATCGCGAATTAGAAATATAAGTGAAGTGATATAATTATTATGACTGACGAGTCATGCCATATATTTTCACCATCGTGAATCCGAAATATTTACGAATTAGTGAAGTGATAATAATATAATTATTACGAAATCACGTCGCTCACGCCATAATTATATATTCAAATTCATGAATGAGAAATAATAGTGATATTTCGTAACGAACGTGAACATGTCTCACAAGGTTGACGTTGGGGGTACCCGGTACCTCTCAATCGTCTTCATTAAACCCTACAACGACTCAACAACCTGTTTTGCAAGATAGAGAGGTGTCTTCGAGCCAGTAAGCGACGGAAAACGATCCCCAGGTAACAGTCGATCCTTGAATCGACGTGTTATACAACCAGGTCAGTTTTCTAACATATTTTATAATGCATTAACAGTGTGTTTTTAACTATGTACCTAACCTGAGTATAATCAGGGAACACGTATTTGAGCAGTCAGTGAGTCATTTTTGACAAACCCGTCGATTTAGGGTTAGAATTCGTTTATTTATTAAAGTAACTAGTACTCATCGTGTTTAATAACAATACCATTATGTGAAACTGATTTTGAAGCTCTGACACGAACTATCAGCTCCCACGTGGCAGCATATTCGCTATAAAAAGGATGTTGCAGTTATACTCGCATTTGCAGTTCAGGGAATTAACGATGACACGAGTAGTTTGTTAGAGCAAATAGTGCATTTACATTCGGGCTTGCAATCTAATCGAATAGGCTCATAATCATTCTCATAAAATCAGAGGCCCTTTCTGATAGAATTTCTGTGACTTCAGTAAAACTCCTTTGTCTCCTAAATTGTCCGGACAGACATTGTAAATGAGTTGATGCAAAGGGCCGAATGTAAACACATACGAGTACATAGGGGTTAGGTGTATTTATTAAAGATTAAATTAATAACGCAATTTCATACAAAAATATACACTTGTATAACCGCATTTGCATAAATGCACATCCTTCTTTTGAGGATTTTATATTGACGAAACGAAATTCTGCGCTTTATTTTTGGTTAGCACCTTCTCGGGTAAAACAAAAATAGCGAATAGAAAAACATACAGGACTCGCGCCTTTTAAATCATTTATTATAATATATAACAATATAATATAATATGTTATATATTCATAGTTATATGTCATACAAAGATCTTTAGACATTGTTGACAGGCGCAGAAGGCAAACAAATTAAGGATATTTGCAATCAACGGATCTCGACTAGGTACCCTCTAATATATAAAAAAAAATAAAATAATAATTACTTTAATGATGCAAACAAGACGTATCATGCAGAGATCTGCTTTCTTGTCGTCTCGGACAACAAGATACCTCTTTGATCTAAGGGTATTATTATTCTGAGAAAATGCCCAGTTTTATTATCGAAGTGTTTCTTCGAAAGAAAAACTATGACACAATGCGTTCAAGCCTCGAGTTGAACAAATTTATAAAGGAAAAACATTTTTGCCTGATATATCATGCGTCCATTCTAGATTTTCTCCATCAGGGAGACTGGATAATTAAAATAGATATCTTTCAAGCACACTTCCATTTGTCGAGTGCAAAAAAAAAAAAAAAAACATCATAACATGCTGGGTCGCGGAGACCCTGCGTGCAATGGGTGTCGGGTTCTAGTGTATCTAGACGACTCGAGTCGTGAAGCACTTGGGAAAATGCATTTTGGCTTCTAATGGTAAATGAAGACCAATCCAAGTTATGCTTTCAGGCTGCGGAAGCCTTGAAGCACTTGGGAAAATGCATTTTGGCTTCTAATGGTCAACTGAGACCAAATCAAGTTATGCTCTCAGGCTGCGGAAGCCGAGTAGCACTTGGTAAATCTATGATGGCAAATCAATTACGAGAAGCCCTATTACATCACCAACGGAAGATCTGGAGTGTGTAGAGAGTCGTTGGCAGACAAGAGTACAAGAATACAATGGCAGTACCACGAACAAGAAGAATACCCTGCCTGAACATTGCCTTAGACCGTTGCCCCAAGAAATTTCATCAGAGTACTGCAAAGTATATTGGGCCAGTTAAACGTTGCGAACTTCCTGGTACCGCGGTACAGACTTCACTGTTGAAGAAACTGTACCAAAATACGATATAGTGGCGCGGAGCTACGTGTCACATAGTGCTAATTTTAGAGAGCACGCAACCCATTTCCTGGCGACGACGTACGCTTCGGATGGGGGCTGAGGGTGCTCATTTGAAGGGCAAGTTAATGTCCAAGACCATTTGCGAACTACCAACGAAATGGGCACTGCAGCAAGTATGAGTTGCATTGGTAAATCGCAGCTATCGCGAGTACATACACTTATCAGTACATCATGTGCCAGACTAATACAACAACAAAATAGCGGACAGGCTTACACGGAGGCAATCACCAACATTTGTGAGTTGCTGGATTACTAGTGAATCTTCTACCTCGAGCGACTGCGGAAGTCTTTTGAAGGTGAACGAGAAAAATAACCAATAGTGTTAGTCGGTTGTTAGTGGCAACTTCTACCTCAAGCGACTGCAGAAGTCTTTTGGAGGTGACCGAGATAAACAACCAATAGTGTATGTTAAGGTTTGTTAGTGGCAACTTCTACCACAAGCGCCTGCAGAAGTCTTTTTGAGGAGGACGAGATTTACAACCAATAAAGTAAGTTGGTAATTAGTAGCAACTTCTACCTCAAGCGACTTCAAAAAGTCTTTTGGAGGTAAGTTTCGAGGGCGTCTCGAAAAACCGTCTTAGTACGTACTGATCGACTACAGTCATCGAAACAGATTAACAGCATACACAAATGCTCTCAGCAGAAAATGGGTTTATCTAACATTCTAACATGGATGTTCCTCCACTAAACGAGGACCTAAGTCCTGGCAAATCTGAACAGTGCCTGGGGAAGGTACCTAGTAGGAGTTACCTCGAGCTTTCTAGTTTCAGAACTTAAATCAATCTTAAAACAATCGAATAACCATTTAAAACTCTTTACGGAAAACCCTAATAATTGTAGTGACATCATCCTCTCCTCCACAGGTAAAACATTAAACCTATAAGTTTTGAGGAGGGGGGGGGGGGGGGGCATAAATAAGTCACTCCAAAGCAATACTTACTACTCGTAAATACCTGTCGAAGTGACTTACAACCTATTTACTCGATATCTATCTGAAAAACCCCCAATTGCTCCAACCAGCGGAAATTGCAACAGATTTTATGTATCTATTTTTACAAGAAGAGTTAGGTTTTTTGTGGACCCCAGGAGCAAGAAACTTTTTCTAATTTCATAATAAAACATATTTAAGACCATAGGAGTAGCTAAACCGAAAGGTGTCAAACCATAATTTACATGGGATCCACAAATACTTTTAGATTGAACGTCGATATAAGTAGTTTACGAAGATTTCATAATCTTACCAACCGACTTCCAAAGGGGGAGTAGGTTGTAGATTTGACTGTATGATTTATTTTTATTGCTTTAAATATCTACAGCCTTTTTTTTCTATTACCCACAATTGTGGTCAATAAACTGATACCTGAAAATAGATAAATACTTCTAATAGATAAATGTGCATCTAGTTAAAATAGGAGAACGGCAGCAAAGGACTTAAGTAATCTATTTTACTATAAATATAAATATAAAAGTCATTTTGTACATAATAAAACTTAAAATCAGTCATATTGTACATAATAAAACCTGCTTCACGTACTGTAAATGGAGATTAGGTACAAATTGTACTACATGATAGCGTGATTTCCGCTTCTTCAGGTACTTACAACAGTGGCCTGTTTCCAATGGTCAGATATCAATCCCTAGAGGAAACATTAACATGGGGTAGCTGGAGATCTTCCTGTAAGTTTTTATCATATAAAATAAATAAAAAATAAAAAACCGAAAAGAAAATCGAAATTTATCTTTCAATCCCCTTATGCCATCCGCACTTCTGTATGCATAACATAAAAAACCAATTTTAATCATCACCTATAGGCTATTATAATTATAGATTAACTAATAAATGCGCACTCATTGTGTACCTATTCTTATTTTCATAAAAAGTTAATTATCTTTATCCTTAATCATCATAGCGTTGTGTCTTTTCCATATTTCTCACCAGCAGATAACAAACACGTCTTCATTAACAATGCTGTATGTTTTCCAGAGGCACATCAATATGACGGTTTTACATAAAAATAAAACCGATATTATGTGCCGAGAAGGAAAACATACAGCATTGCAGGAAGTTCTTCCTGGTGAAGACTATGACAAACTCAAATGGCGGCGCTCCCCACCTTGCTGGTGCAACTGTGATGACAGCTGTCAAATGTCACGGAAACGTAGTTCCGCTTCCGGTAGCAAGATCGCACATAGAGATAAGTATACACCTGCTTCTTCATTAACAATGCTGTATGTTTTCCTTCTCGGCACATAATATCGGTTTTATTTTTATGTAAAACCGTCATATTTTTGTAATACTTGATTAGAATTCATTTAGTAGATGTTACGTGAAATTTTAATTTACCTACATTTGACTTTATAATATTAGGAAGATTTAATACCACCTCTCGTTTTATACTGTAATTTTTCGTTTTCCGTTTTTGACACGGAAACACTGTAATTTTTCCTCAGCAATATAAATAATTCAAGACATTTTTTACCACGTAATAAAAGGAGAACATCTAAACACCACATCATACGAAGTACATATTTTCACATAAAACATCTCTTGTATAAAAATAAAGCACTTTTATGACCCAACTGTCACACGGTTATGAGTCTAAAATATAAAAGCAAAGTTTTACAAGCTTTTAGAATACTTTTTACATTTGTAACTAATATGCTCTTAGAGGTTATGTTTCGTTTAATTTACTAAGTTTTCAGAATTATATAATGCAACCTTCTTTAATTCATTAAACTTTTTGTTGGATTCTAGAATGAGATTAAAGGAATATGGGGAAACCTTACCAGGGAAGGTATTTACCAGGCCCAATATGCAATATAAATATATTGCACAAAAACACAAAATATACTTTTCCACTGTTATAATTTTATTTCCATTAACGGTTTCACCTCACGGCATCATCAGAGATTTATACAATATATAGTTTTAATTCACATAAAAGTATCGTACTACATATTCATAAGGGCATCAAAACATAGGGTGTGTTTTGATGTCCTTATGATGTCGTGAGGTGAAACCGGTCAGTGGAAATAAAATTATAACAGTGGAAAAGTATATGTGTTTTTGTGCAATATGTGTAGCAGATTCCACCAAGTGCCGTCAACCGACAGTTTAAATAGGGCAATATAAAATCAATACCCATTCTGTAATCCGAGCCTATATGGAATTTATGTTTGGATTACATAATGCATTACTATATCATGGAAATACGATTAAAATTATTTAATTCTGCAGGAACAAGGGTTGGGGACCCGGAAGAGTTGGTGGCAATTGAAGACATCTTCTGCACCGGTCGTTCTGGACCTCTTATGATTGGTTCCATTAAGTCCAATCTTGGTCACAGTGAACCCGCGTCTGGTCTGTGCTCTATTGCAAAGGTTAGTGATAAATTCTGTTGACAAAAATATATTACAAATTAATGCATGTTAGGAAATTTCTCCTCTATTTTTATTTAAAATCTATTCTGAAATTCTACGTTACAAAAACTATAAATTTCATTAAGTTCCCAAAGTACTGACGTGTACTTTGGTAGTTTCATTAAGTGGCCTGATGAGATTCTTTAAAAAAGTAGTAGGTACCTTTAACAGAAACTTTTATTCAATTCAATTCAATTCAATTATTATCATATAATATTGCCAGTAAAGCTAATTTTTATACTTTGATATGAGACTAATTTAAAGAATGATAGAATATTGAGCAAGTTTTTGCACAGAATCGATTATCATCAATCATAAGAAAAAATAGTCGAAGCCAGTAATAAGTTTAAAAAATATTAGACTATAGGTATTGGTCAAAGCTTGAACATGGCCTTGCCTAATACAGGTCTTGCCCATTCAGCATGGGGTATTAGATTTCTTGGTAATTGGAGACTTAGCATGAAGCTCTCAATTGGACAGAGCATTCCCCTGTAATATAATTGTCGCTGGCTCGAGTCCAGCCTAAAACCCTTTGTTTTTAGGTTTTCCGTACCCAAAGGGGAAAGTTAAAATTTTCACAAATGATGTAGTTCTGTTGCCTAAAAACAAATACTAAAAAACAGAGTATAATAAATATTTAAGGGAGCTCCCATACACAAAACGTGATTTTTTTATCGTTTAGTACTGAACCCTTTGTGCGCGAGTCCGACTCGCACTTGGCCGGTTTTTGCAGTCTATTTTTTGAAATGTTTCTTTTTAAACCATTTCAGATGTGCATTGCGTACACCACCGGCTACATTCCTCCCAATCTAAACTTCAAAGTTCCTCGTGACGGTGTAACAGCTTTAGCTGATGGTAGATTGCAAGTCATCACCGAGAAGCAGCCTTGGAAGAGAGGGATGTCTGGAATCAACAGTTTTGGCTTCGGAGGAGCTAATGCTCACGTTTTATTGAAAAACGTTGCTAGGGAAAAGGTACAGTAAAAGTTTACAATGTACAGCTATGTAAAGAGTCTGCTGACGGGACACGGTGGGTTCGCAGAATACCTGCGCCGTTTCAGGTGTAAGGCGAACCCATCGTGCGCCTGCGTCTCGGACGTACATGAAACCATCAAACACCTGATACTTGAATGCTCAGTCCATATTAGACTGTCACAATTTGCAAAGAACTCTCTGACAGGATAAATAATCAATGCTATGATTACATCTTGGGTGCTAAGGAACTCTTTCAATATCTCCAAGACTTCCTCAACTTGCGATACACTGGCTGACAGACGGACGAGGTTTTGGCAAATATACCAAAAGTGCCAGAGTTCACATCTAGTCTAGAAAAGATAAAAAAGGGTGGCCGTGAATTTTAGTGTCTGGTTAAAGAACCAGACACTAAAATTCACGGCCACCCTTTGTAACCTGTGAGAAAGCTCACAGGTTACAAAGTCTGTCAGTAAATGTACACATATAAGGAATATGTATCTAATATTTTTGTGCAGACTTTCATAAGCGTCATTTCTTGACATAATAATACATGAATAAAGACATTTCATTGCGTTTGCCCGGACACGATATACTACACTTAGGTGTACCTACTTACTGGGACTTCAACGTTACGTGTACCTACTTAATCAATGGATTATATCTGTCTACCCCTTCGGGGATATTGACGTGTTTGTCTGTGATCCATCTTCACATTTTGTTAAACGTTTATTTATAACCATCATCCACCGAGCCTATTCCCAACCCAGTCAGAGGTCAGCTTTCCACTCTTATTTCAATGCGGGGCTGAACTTATTAGATATTTTCCATGGAGTGACTGCCATTTGACCTCAACAACCCATGCCTATATCGAAGTTCTGTGGTTAGACCAGTCGGATTTTGTTTTAGGGTTCCAAATACCCGCAACGACGGCCATAGATGTTTGTATGACAACCGGGACTGACACGGCTTAACGTGCTCTCCGAGGCACGGTATTAAACTTTTATAATAATACTACGTAATTGTTTCCAAGTTCATTAAATATGTCACTGGCTGTACTGTATGTTTTACTTCAAAAACTCGAAATTTGAAATGATACAATGGACATATTGTGCAAAGTAATTACATGTAAATTAATTTTCTTAACACACATTATTATATATAACCCTAACCTTTAAACCCAACTACGGTATATGTATAATAGGTAATATTATACCGTAGTTGTAAAAAATACCTATACTTAATGACGTCTTTCACTGGCCAGAACTAAAACTTCAGTGTACAACATTTTTAAAGAGCTCTAGCAATTTTTTTTGTTTAGGTCAATAATGGGTTACCTCAAGATGATCTACCTCGACTGGTCTGCGTGTCAGGTCGTACGGAATCTGCGGTTGCTAAAATCTTGGATGACTTAGAATCTAAGACAGTTGACACGGAGCTCATTCGGTTATGGCACGCCATACACAGTGATGATATTCAAGGGCATGTTGTAAGAGGATACACGCTTCTAGGTAAGTAACATACCATTGATGATGAACGGAATGTAATTAATTTACGAAAATTGCGCGGACGGAGGAGTATGAAATATCGCACACTTATAGTTTATATGTAGAAGGAGTGCAGAATAGGTACTAATATTAAAAAAAAACTTCGAAACACTAACACCTCCTACTAACACTAGAAGAGACGACGTGCGTGCATTCCAGGAGGCACGGGCGAGGACTCCCGCCTTTTGGGGGATAATGGCGTGATTATCTGTATTATGTACGGTTATTATGCTCAGTACAATAACAATCTGATAGCCAAAGTTACAAAGAATTTTCATTTTGAAAATTGTTATTCAAAACTTTGTTAATTTTTACTTTTCCTTGAAGGAGAAAACCGTTAATATTTCTGCATTACACGCGTCAGGTTTTACTATAAGTATAAGACGAAAAGAGATTACGTCCATGGCGATGTAAAAACTTTTCTTAAATGTGTTACAAAATATTTGTAAAAAAAATATTTTCAGAATCAACAAAGACGAAAGCCGTGTCTATAGCTCGTGAAATTGAATACTTCTCTGGAATCCGCCGTCCAGTCTGGTTCGTGTACTCTGGTATGGGATCCCAATGGTCTGGTATGGCCAAGGAACTCATGAAAATACCTATTTTTGCCGCTGCTATTGAGAAGTGAGTTGAAAACATATCATAATTCATGTTTTTTCTAGACGTGCGTCTAGACATCACCTTCCGAAAGCTAGTGTGTTAAAGTGGGGTTGACCATAAATTGTAACCTTAATAATTGTGTTTGGTGTAGGCCAGTAGAGACAATTTCCTAGATTGGCCCAGCGGCAGGGCGGGCAAAACGCGAGAAGGTTGGTCCCTAGATTGCCCCTGTGTTGGGAGATATGTTTGGGCCACTTAAATTCTGTTCTACCCTCAATTTACTTGTGACAGCTTTTTTAACGGGTTGTCTTATTTTAGATGCCACAAAGCTCTACAACCTAAAGGCATCAACTTGACCAAGATCGTTACGGACCCTGACCCAAGGATCTACGACAACATTCTGAACTCTTTCATTGGTATCGCCGCTGTACAGATCGGTCTCACCGATGTGCTTAAAGCTGTTGGTATTGAACCAGATTATATCATTGGTAAGTGTGATTACATTATTCGTCAATATTTAAATTTATTGTATAACATCTGGCCGCGTGGTGGAAATGAACAATAGATTTGTACTTTCCCACAACATTTACATAAATCGCTTGATAGTTGCATTTCTTCACTTAAAAAACTTTCTAAATGTTATTTACTACAATATAGCTGGTTTATTTATTAGTTATGGAAAAATACAAAAAATTGTCTTATAGGTATGTAAAAAAGTTCCACCATATATGTTATTGCTAATATAAATAATTTATTTATTAAATTTTCAAGGTCATAGCGTTGGTGAACTCGGATGCGCTTATGCCGATGGCTGCTTCACCGCTGAGGAAATGATTCTGGCCGCTTACAGCAGAGGCTTGGCATCTATTGAGACTCCTTTCATCAAGGGATCTATGGCTGCTGTGGGTCTAGGATATAGCCAGGTAAACTAAATTCATTTGTAGTTAATTTTGTTTATTGAATGTATGTAAAAAGGTCCCAAGCTAAGCTCATCTGAAAGTGGTACACCTGCCTATAAATGGAAATAGGCCACCCATTATTGCTCAGTGTACATGCGTTAGGGTTTTAGAATGAGAATCGGGAAGAATGTTTGTTAAGCTGTAACGATTAAACCATTGGACAGAGTCGAATGAAAGTTAGAATATAGATAAATCATTTGCTGAATAATTCATAGGATACTTTTGAACTTGGTAATTAGTTCTAGGTAGAATTTGAAATGAGAAAACTATACCTCCTTAGTATACTCACTCTAAAAGTTAACTATATGTAGTATTATTATTCTGTTCCTGTCGTGTTATTCTTCAAAGATATTCAAAAACACATAGATATGTATACAGTACTGTAAAGGCTTCGCCATCATCAGAGACTTTAATGACGAATAAGGTGAAACCGGGCAGTGTAAAAAAGTAAAACTGTTGGAATTATTGTAGGTGTTTTTGTTTAATATGTACCTATAGCAAGTACCACCAAGTGCCATCAATCGACAGTATAAATGGCCAGAATATAAATATGCTTAAAATTTCAGGTCAAACTGATGTCCCCACCAGAAATAGAAGTAGCCTGCCACAATGGCCCTGAGTCTAGCACTATCTCAGGCCCTGCTGACATCATGAAGAGCTTTGTAGCCAAGTTGACGGAACAGGGTATCTTCGCCAGGGAGGTTGCCTGTTCCAATATTGCGTACCATTCACGGTACATCGCTGAAGCTGGTAGGTCTAAGTACTATTTATGGCAACTCTAGTCTATAAAATACATTGAAAAACTTCCTCCAAAAAGTAGTCAGTATTAGACATCCTCAATTACGTTGAACTAACAAAACTACTAGTAAAACATGTGCACCTCTGCTTACCCTCTCGAGGATACGAGAAATACTGTGTTCCTGTGAAAATTGAGAACCATAAATCCGTGATTGACTAAGAAATCCCTAAGCAATTTTTTTTGTACTTACACCCTGTACTTACATAACTAACAAATTTTATTTGTCACCTAGGCCCCACTCTGCTCAAATACCTGAAGCAAGTAATCAAGTCACCAAAGGCGCGCTCTGAGCGCTGGGTGTCGACGTCGGTGCCACAACATCAATGGAAAGACGCAAGAGCCGAACTATCCTCGGCTGAATATCACACCAATAATCTCTTGGTATGTTCTAACTACTTTATTTTAGTGTTACTTCGTGGGTACTTCCTCGAATAACCCCAAAAAGCCGGTACCACTTTGTCCACCTCCAGTGGGCTCTATTACTTAAAGTAAGGTAGGCTTATTGGCCAATCGAGTAGCAGAGTTCTTCAGATTCAAAAGCTACCGCAATATTTTTATAACATAGTCTTTAAAACCTGATAAAGCCCATACATAAAAACTATTGGGCTTACTGTCACGCATCTGAAGAATCACCTCGTTCTGCGTCTCTTATCATTAATCTTACGACATGACACATTGAAAAAGGTATGACGATAATTTGACCAACGTTTATCAATAGAGTCCAGTATACTTCGAAGAGACTTCACGTCTGATCCATCAAAACGCCATCACTATTGAAATAGCACCTCATGGTCTACTCCAAGCCATTCTGCGTCGTTCCCTGAAGAAAGATGTCATCAACATTCCACTCACTCAGAAGAATCACAAGGACAATGTCACAGTTCTGTTAACCGCTTTTGGAAAGTAAGTAAAGTACATCATTCACGTTTCATACATTTTTTATCCGTATTTTGAAAGTGCTGGCCAAAGCAAAAAAGTACATAATTCTGTTATAATTTATCCTCAGTAGCATGTTTTTTTACGGCAGTAAAGTTGTGAGACCATTGCCCTTGGTTTTATTTGAGGTCTTATCTAGGTTAATCAGCTAGTAATATATACTTAACTAATTGTCTGCAGGTTATACGAAGCTGGTTTGAATCCTCGTTTGGAGAATATCTACCCACGTGTGGAATTCCCTGTTTCAATCGGCACTCCCATGATCTCACACTTGGTTGAATGGGAACACAGCGAGGACTGGTAAGTTACCTTAAAAAACTTCTTTAAAAACTCTGGGTATATCTGCAAAAACTACTAGACTAATTATGATTACATAGATGAAATATAGGCACAGAGCAGAAGAAACGGAACATCAAGCTGAGTCTGTGGTGATACTTTACAAAGATATTATAATTAGACTGTTACTCATGACAAGTAACAATCACCTCTACCAGAAATCACACAGGTTAGGTGTTAAAAGTCTACAAACGCATATCCCAGATGAAACATTGTTTCCAAAAAAAAGTGTTCGAAAATGTATATTTCATCATCATCATTTCAAACACAAAGTAACTGGTGTTAGTTACATCATTTTCTTAAGTTTACTTGGGTTTATTTTACATCATGAATCAATCAATCGATGATGATAAAATAAAATTATATTAACTGGTTGATAAAATTATATCAAAATGCCAATTCCCATCATATTAATGTTCAAATTTTAATCTTGTATGAATAAGCTTCTAAAATACTCTGCCGAACATTAACCTCATCTAGAATTCCTGTCCCGGACACTTAACGCGCCAAAACTTGGACTACAATAAAGCTTGCTATATTAATTGCAGGCTATCATTCAAGTCACCACAAACAAATCGCCTGAGTGTGATCTATCGTGGCCACTTTGTACGTTTGTACGTTGAACTCAATATAGTGACGTTAGCGGAAGCATTTTTCAAATAGTACCTATATATTGTAATCTATTTAATTTTTGTGATATAAATCATCATCATTATCATCTCAGCCCCATTTGACACGCTTCCCCAATGAGGGGGGGAGGGGGGGGGATTCGACCATATTATATAGTACCTCCCTCAATATAAAACAAAAAAAGTTTAAGAGTTACTTACATACTTTCACTTACAAGTAGGTACATTTCCTTTAACTTGACGACAAAATAAAGTGAATTTCTACGATGTGTAGTTTTAGGAACATTTTGTCTTTAATTGTGATAAAAATAACGAATAAGAACATTTTTGATGAGAATACTGCAAGGAAGCGTCTAGTTGTAAAACTAAAGCATAATCTTACAAAACATCTAGGTGATCCTGGGCTCGGACTACAAAGGATTTGGTGTACCTATTAATAGGATAATTTATGTAATTGCGACATTTAAAACATGCGCGTGTTCTGGAATGGGTAGGTAAAGACATATTACGTCCAGTTTTCCTCAGTAGGTACCATGTTGTTTGATCGACTTTTGTTGGGAACTTTTGTATGCCAGAGCCACATTCGTTAATCAGCGAGTACACTTACACTCTTGGTTAAGTTTTTAAGACACCTACGTCCCAAAACTTACAAAGAATGTTAAGGGAATAGTATAATTATTAAAGTATTGATGTGTTTTAAGGTACGTGACGTCATACAAAGCTCAAGAAAAGATGAAGTCTGGTGAAAGAACGGTTCGAATGTCTATTGCAGATGAAGACAGTGAATATTTGGGTGGACACGTTGTCGATGGTTAGTTTTTTTTCTTTATTTTTGTCGAGGCTTATGTCCATAATGGCCATGTCAGCCTCATATGGTTAGTTAATTATAAAGTTTATTCGTTTTTGGAAATGGAGACATCTACGGGCAGTTTCACGAACTAGTCGATAGGCTGTAAAAATTGATTATTCTATATAGGTTGAAATACAAAACGCCTTCAAATACTTAGTAGGAATGGGACCAGCTTTCAATAAAAAAAATAATCAGCAATATTGGCTAGTCGAAAGTCATGAGTAGACATCGGATTATAGCATTTGCATGTTTGCATATGCAACTGCATATAATCCTGCAAATGCATACAATTCTAATAAGAAAATGGGTTTTGATTGTGCATATTTTGTGCATATATCGCGCTTTTTCGTGCATTTTTGTATGTATATTTTGACAATGTGATAGTGCATAATTATAATCCGACGTCTAGTTATGAGATTACAATTATAAAAATACAATCTAATTGAGAACATCCTCTTTTTTTAAGTCTGTTAAAAATTAACAAAACGTCTATAGGTACAGTGGTCGTATAATACGTACGCTTTTAATCCCTAGGCCGTAACTTATACCCCGCAACGGGTTACCTCGTACTGGTCTGGGAGACACTTGGCATGATGATGGGTGAACTGTACACTGAAGTGTCTGTGGTGTTTGAGAATGTACGCTTCCAAAGAGCTACCAATATACCCAAAGAAGGAAATCTGGAGTTCATTGTTATGATCCAAAAAGGCAGTGGAAACTTCGAGGTGAGTTACTAAGATAATTTTGGAAGTAAAATGTTTTTCGTAGGTAATATTGTCCGTGCTAGGGTTATGTATGCTTGCGAGGGTATAGGTACCCGGGACAACCAGGAATGCATGTTGTAGCGGTAATTAAAAAAAAAGTTGTTGTAGATGGTCTAAATTATAATAATAACAAATGTTAATATTAAACTACTACTTTTTTTTATATATTCCGCGGCCCAAACCCCGGCCGCACCCACGTCCTTTACAGGGCGTCTCTGGCTCACACGCAAAATAAACTACTACTAAGCTAAACTTTCCTTGTATAACTTAAATCGCGAGACTTCAACGCTAAATTTAAGTACTGCCTGACGTTGCCAAGTAGCATCGGGCTGTGGTCACAGGCTGACTCAGCGTTTGACGACGTCTACACCACAGTATTAAAAGTAAGTTACGCGTTTAAGGCCCGCGATTTAAATAATTATAATGAATGAGTTTGTTAGGTTTTATCGCGCTCACGAGAACACGTTACTTGGATTAAAAACAGCCTAACGTGCTAAATCAGTAAATAGTATAGATATGCATGTATGGTACACATATTTCTATGGGAATTAATACAATACATGACGTAGATTGTAAGTATAGGTAGGTACTTAGTAAGTACGTTTTTTGCCTGAAGTTTCGACCAGGTTGCATGCTGTTAACATGCTGGCAGGCGGCAACAAAAAGATGTCCCGATTTTGAAACAAATTTCTTTAACAGTTAACGTGATATTGAGTAACAAACAATATATTCCTTCCTTTTTTTATTTTTTATTCCTATTCTAGAGACTAATTAATAGTTACAGTGAAGAATGGATGTGCGAGGACATGGGTTTGCTAAAAATTAATAAAATTATTTGAAACGTGTTAATTTCCAGATCGTTGAAAGCGGAGCCTCAATTGTAACTGGACGTATATACGCTAAGAAGAACGTTGGACAGGACTACAGAGTACTACCGAGCCTGCCTGAAACCACTGGACCCAACATTAAACACATGCTCACCAAAGATTTCTACAAAGAACTGCGTCTCAGAGGATATCAATACAGGTAAAGGGGTATGCGCAGGTTTCATGGAAATTAACCCTAGCTCCAACAATTTAATTAAGTTTAATTAAATTGTTGGTTGTAACAAAATGATTAGAATAAAGTTTTATTCTAATCATTTTGTTTTGAATCACGCATTATGATTGCGACGATTAAAACGCAAAATGCCTAAGTTGCATAATGCTTAAAATCAATGTCTAAAGAGCAAATTGCCTTATAAGCAAAACGCCTTAAACTTACTTTTTACTAAAACTTAATGTTTTTAAAATTAATTGTATCGTATTGTTTTATGGGTTTATGACCTGAAAATAAAGAATTTGAAAATTAATTTATGACGCAAAACACCCAAAAACTAGTTGACCTAAATAGCCTATTTCTAAAACTTAAATTACCTACCTAAACAATGCAAAGTAAAGCTAATAATAAGTTTGTCTTATTCTAACTGGATAACTGATAAATTACACCCTGCCACAGAACAAACCATCATGCTCATTACACAAAGTTTTGTCCAGGGTGGTATACGAACCCACGGCCTCAGGGGTCCCCATTTGTAGATCCGCAGTCCTTTTGCGTTTTAGGCGTTTAGTCATTCAAGCATATAGTAATGAGCCCGAGATAACCATTTCCCTTTCGATAACAGACCGACGAAATAACAACAAGAAAGATCTTAGCCAACACAAATCTGCAAATCGCTCTTACTGACTACATAAAATTTCTTTGTTAGCAGTAAAAGTCTAAAACATTTGCATATTCTTTCGGAGATATGAATTATACCAATTATAACAAAGCTGGAATATTAGACCTGTTACGAACTATTATTTTTCTACAGTGGCCTATTCCGTGGCATTCTCGGCTGCAACATTGAAGGTACACGAGGTCGTCTCGCTTGGGTCAATAACTGGGTCAGTTTCATGGACTGCATGCTGCAAATGAAGATAATCGGTCAAGATACCAGAGGTCTGTTCGTTCCTACAAGAATTGAAAAGCTTTCTATTGACGCCAACATGCATTACAACGCAATTTCAAAGATGAACCCTGATTCTACGAAGCACTCCTTTGAGATTCGTGTGTACCCGAATGTTGATGTCATAAGGTAAGATATAAAATTTTAAGCAAATTATTTGATAATTACACAACTAAAGAAATATAATTAAATAAAAGCATAAAACATAAAATATATTATAACAATCAATCAGAGATGCCGCGAATATTTGCTATTATTCGGTATCCGACATTATTCGCCATTTTTTCATTATTCGTTGAATAGCGAATAATGGTGCCTACTATTCGATATCGGCGAATAATTGCCAGAGTAATGTTTTCTTGGAAAATTAAATTCACAGTCGAAGCCTACAACTAATCAAAATATCCTATATCTTCCTTCAGCCTTCTCGCTTACATTGAGTCAATTAAATATAGTAGAATTTTGGGCAGAAGTAGGTATTATTTCATCATTAAGCGACTTCTAAAATAGCATATTCGAAGAACAAGGCCAGATATGTGGAAAGAAAGCCGGAGGCAGCCCTCAAGGTCACGACGGGTGTTGCTCAAGTCGTGGGTCCGATAAGGCGGCTAGGTCTGAAGGTAGCCCTGCACAAGTCCGGCTGCACAAGGCTCTGTACTTTCACGGAACTCGGTGTGGTCCACATGCAGGATCCAGCATAACTCCAGGAAACGCTAGCATTGGCATCGAGCCCTCGATTACGTATTCGGGGCTCGTACTCGATAGCCCATGGAACTTCAGACCATATTTCGGCGGCCCCATTAAGGGTTTAGGGCCCAAGTCAAGCTCACCGCTAGGAATGTTCCTGCCAATCAGACTAGACTTGCAAACATACAACTGCAAGGTTAAAAAACGCCGCTTTAAAGTTAACCCTATTTCTCAGGGCTGGAGGAGTCGAGATCCGTGGTCTTCACGCCACACCTATCACAAAGAGAGTGCCTCTAGGTGTGCCAGTACTAGAGAAGAATGTATTTGTACCTAACTTTGGCAATTCTAAGATGAAGGTAAGTTTATTGTTTGTATGACATACTGACTATGACGTCACTGATTTGTAATCAGTAACTATTAGTAATTGAAAAAATAAGAAAGTTAAAAACATATCTCAGATAATATTTAGTTATGAAAATTTTTGTCGTAGTAAAAAACATTTCATAATTCTTATTACCAACTAGCTGTTGCCCGCAGCTCCGCCTGCGTGTTACTTTAGATCTACATAACTTTTTTATTTATGAAGCGATTGAAAACCAAACCGCAAGTTCAAATCAAAAAATCAAATCATTTCTGAGATTAGCGTGTTCAAACATTCAGACAAACAGACAAAAGTTCTAAAAACCATTAATAGTGAACTCCACTGCGGGTGACGTAACCTGTTCTGAAGAGCTCTTCAATCTGATCCCACCCTCTTCCTTCCGATCCCGAACAACGCGTGCCGGGCAGAGATGCCACTCCCACTCAGTGGATAGCATGTTCGCGAGAACCGAACGTTTTAACCGTTCGTTTTTCTGCCGAACGATAGTGGCCTGGAACGCCCTCCCTGTGCACGTGTTTCCTCCCACATATAACCCTGGGTTCTTTAAGCGGAGCGTGAAGAGGCACATCAGTAGGTCGTCAAGTTGAGGGCCACTCTCTATCGTATGTGCTGTGAGAGTGGCCCACAATCGCTAGACGTGCGTCGTCACGACTTACCACCAGGCGTGCGGCGTCAATTTGGCGAACTGAATATAAAAAATTAAAAAAACCTACGACAAACTTCTTATTTGCGGTTGGTACAGTACTCGGGTCTAGGGATCGAACTGCAAAATTAAGTTTGTTTTTTATTGTATATACCTACTTTTCCGGGATAAAAGTACCCAGTGTGGTGCCCAGGATATTAAAGAATAATTATACCAAGTTTCATCGTAATCGAACCAGTAGTTTTTGCGTGATGCCTGAACAGACAGACAGACAGACAGACAGACAGACAAAAAAATTTTTAATCACATTTTTGGGTTCGGTGTCAGTCTAGTAACACCCCCTGCCATTTATTTTTTTGATATCTTCAATGTACAGAATTTTCACTTCTACAGATTTATTATAAGTATAGATAAGAATCTCAAACAAGACAGTTATTTGTTATATATATATACGAGATGTTATATGTACGAGTATAACCTGAGATGTTCTGATAGCGTAGTAGAGAACTCGAGAGACGACGTATGACATTAATAGAGCCGGTTTTATTTAATCCGTTGCTTACTGAAAATGATGTTAGGTTGCAGATGCATAGAACCTTTGCTACTGTGGTTATAATTACTATTTTTTTAATAGGTTGAAGATATTTTACGTACAGACATTCAACTAATTGGTGAAAACTTCCAAAGTTACAAGGTCAAATGTATCGAGTTTGCTGATGAAGAATATAAAAAGAACGATCTTAAACCAATCATAGAACTAATTGGTGATATTCTTGGAGATCAGCCTTTAGTGCAAGCAGAATTACTTTTGATATCTGAAGAACCTATTGATATGCCTTCACATATTACTGTCGAAAATAAGAAATTACAAGGCGAGAGTAACGCTATGGTCACCGTTGGTGCTAATCTTCTAGGAAGACCTGAGGTGAATTAATAATGTATTTACTTAATAGTGCATACTCTACTACATAGTTCTGTCAAACTAAATCAGTCTATACTGGTCCCAAGTAATCGTCCCCTATTACGTGAGACTAACAAAGTTACTGGTGAAATGTTGTTATTATGTCTTAACCTACCCATCCAAAAAACCTCTGGTTTTGTAGATAAATTTTTAAGTTTTTCGAAGTATTTATGTAAATCGCCTAAATTACAAAAAAACAGTTTTTCATACATATCACCAAGTTTAAAAAGTACACGTTTTCATATTACTTTAAATAACAGGTACTTCAGCAAGCAATTTCCACTGTCCGGGACAAATGCTTCATCATCAGTCGTGAAAAGGACCGTCCTAACCCCAAGGCGTATGCCGAAAAGTACGATATCATCACAATTCATGACACCGGTTATGAATACGTTGTACTCTTTAGAAAACGCGTAGGAGCCAGGCCAGCCAAGTTTGTTAGGATTGTTGCTGCTGACCAGACCTACGCATGGGTCGACAAAGTCAAGGAGGAGCTTAAAGAAGGCCAAAAAGTAGTTTTATACAGTCAAGATGAATCAATTAACGGCCTTCTTGGTCTGGTCAACTGCTTAAGGAGAGAACCAGGTGGTGAAGTGGTTTGTGGTCTGCTGATTACTGATCCATCAGCTCCTGCATTTAATCCTGACTTGGAGTTCTACGAAGAACAACTGGACAAAGATTTGGCTTTTAACGTATATCAAAATGTAAGTAAGATGTATATTTTTAAAGCTTATTAGTACTAAGTTTGTACTTTATCAATTTTGACCTCAGAGGACTCAGTTCGAAGTTCCGAATTGCGTCAAATATTTGTACGATCTAAGAATGTTTGTTAAAACGTTTGGATACATTTCCATTTATGTTGTATCGGTTTCTAAATTACATTTTGCTTAGATTGAAACTAGATGGTGTTATGTGTAAATCTCCTAACATATTTATTTTTATCTACTCGAGAAAAATGTATATTTTAACAACACAATCGTTACAGTTTTTCACATGTGCCATCATTTCCAGGGTCTATGGGGTACTTACCGCCATCTACTTCTAGAGGGCTTGAATTTGATCCCTGTCAACCATGCGTATGTAAACACACTCACTATTGGAGATCTGTCATCGCTGAGTTGGATTGAGGGTCCCATAAGACCAAACCAGGTCTACAAGAATCCAGAACGCATGTTAATACATGTGAGTGCTAACATATTATTATAGTAAACTAACTGATACCCTTAAAAACGATTAATGCAGCCACAATTATCTTTGGCTTGAGTTGAACGTTGAACCACCGGCAGTTCTTTAATAGGTGGAATGCTTTACCCATTACCGACTGAGCTTACAGGTTAGCTAACTTCTTCAGGCCAGCTTAGACAACTGTTTTACGATTTACAGATACAATTAAATATAACTATGTTCTTGTTTAGCCTAAAACTAATTAGCTCTGATAAAACAGGTATACTGTGCTGCACTGAACTTCCGTGACATCATGACAGCAACTGGCCGCGTTACTGTAGATGCAGTAGCACGGGGCCGTATTGCACAAGAGTGTGTACAAGGCTTTGAAATTGTTGGCAAAACGCCCAAGTAAGCAATAAAAAGAAATTAACAATTACCCACACATAAAAGCTTTAAAAATAACGTCAAAGTTACAGGATACTAAATTTAAAATCAATAAAACCTGGAATTAGTAAGATCCCTTCATAAAAGAAGCAGCCCATGATCTTCAAAATAATCCAAGAATCATCTCGAAATCATGGGCTTTGGAACAAAAAGAAATCAAGGTAAAAGTATAAGCACAACCTGTAAACAACCCCTCATTTTCAGTGGTTCCCGTGTTATGGCCATGGTCCAGAATGGTGGTATGGCGAACGTTGTCCAAGGAGATAAGGCTTTATCGTGGGCCATTCCTGACGAGTGGAGTTTTGAGGAAGCTGCTACCATACCTGTTGCATACGGCACGGTTTATTATTCTTTGGTAAGATCATAGACAGATGATTTAAAAAGTACTTAATATAACCTGGACTTAAATTTCTAACACAATAAACAACTTTTTTAAACATACTTTTAACGACTAATAAAAGAAATTTAATATTCTCTCCATCCTTATTGCGTAAAAGAGATTGCTATTTTGCGATAACGTATACCTCTCGTCACATAAAAAGAACGCCAACGAGCTGCGCAGTAGACGACTTATCGATCTATATGGCAATGACAGCGAGTAAGAGCGAAAGCACCGATGCGCGAACACACCTCGTGCTTTATCTTTAAAAAGATGTTCTACAATCGTTAGTCTTGCTAGACTAAAATTTTTAACTAGTCTGAAGCTCGACAAACTGCAAGCGAAAGTGCGGTGCCTCTAAATTAATCAAATATTAAAGAACAGCTGCTAATTGTTTACCTTGCTTTTACCTTGATTTTTCGGTTTGTCTGCACATGAAATAATTTTTTTTTTATTTGATTTCTTAGGTCTTGGTGGGCCAAATACAACGTGGAGAATCTATTCTCATCCACGCCGGATCTGGCGGTGTGGGTCAAGCCGCCATTAACGTCGCCTTACATTATGACTGTGAAATATTCACAACTGTGGGTACACCTGAAAAGAGAGCGTTCATAAAGAAACTATTCCCTCAACTTAAAGGTAACATCAATTTATTTCTATTGATTGCAACTTTATTATAATTTTTTTCGAATTTCTAACGGCACTTAATCGTGATAATATTAAAGATGGTTGTCTATTGTTTGCCCGAAGATTATATGCCATAATCATCATATTCCCGAATTTCATTTGCCCGAATGTTTTGTTTGCCCTAAAAGACATATGACATACTTTTAATTGCCCGAAACTTTACGTATTGTTTTTCATATTTTTAATTGCCATAATAATTATTAGATATAATATTTAAACGCCATAATGATTATTAGACTTAATTTTTAAATGCCATAATAATTATTAGACATAATGTGTAAACGCCATAATAATTATTACACATGATATTTAAGAGTCCGTATGCAGAATCGAAACGGGCGGAATTAGGTATTTGACACATTTTGTGCGTGAGTCCGGAGTTACCGATGGTGGTCAGCCAGTAGGTACGGCGATTACATGGTTTTGATCTTTTTTTTTTCATTTTATAATAATAGTGTCTTGTGTGGGGGAGGTGAAAAGAGGGCTAGGAGGGGAGGTGTTTTTTTCTCTCCTTAAATTCAAGAAAAGACCCTCTATACTCGTATGATCCCGTAATCAAAACTCCTCTACCTTTCCTCTGTCGTTGCACTCTCAAAGGGGGGGGCGAGGGCTAATTTCTTTTCCTAATTAAAATCATTTGACCTCCTCTATACAAAGGGGCTCTACCAACATATTTAGGGCCCCAGCGAACTCATCTGCTAGTGGCGCACCTGCTGATCAACGGACGAGGCTCGTTAATTTACGGTACCTATGAAGTGGCTTCGGTCCCTACGTGGGTACCGGGTGTTGGTCCGGGGGGTGCCACCGTGCAACTGTGCTAAAGCCCCACAAGTAACCCAGCCCAGGCTGGTTGCGTAAGGGGTTCAACAGCTGCACCGCCGGGCCCGGGGCCATGTATGGTGCAGCAGGCATGGAACCAGTGGGGGCAAAGCGGAGTCTAGTGTGGGTGGTGTGGGTCGATTCGCTGGCCAGGGAGACCCTTAGCAACGGCATTGCCGCGGCCGCCCGCAACACAGTCATAGGGGCCCGCCTGGGACCAACCACACCAGGAGGCTGCCCCACATGTTCTCGCGCATAATCCTGATGTGGGATCGCCGCTCCGGGTGGTAACCGGTGTGGGATAGCGGCGGCCTTGCACCAGGGGGGTTTGGTAGCCCTTCCGTCCGGCGGGTCGGCTCCAACCTAACCACACGGTTCCAGACGAAGTTAGCCCCTGCGCTTTGTCACTTATTACTGCTGCACCAAATGTCGCCCTGTCTTCACGCTTCTTCTTCAAATTTATAATGGCAGTGCAACAGAAATAAGTAAACGTTCCACAGCGGCCCCAGGAAACCCCACACTTCACTTTTCGAGGTGGAGTTCACCAACATCCGTGGACTCCATGCGAACCTCGATGCCGTCCACCATACCTTGAGACGGCTCGGCCCGCTGTGACGTTTCTCACGGAGACACAAATACGCCGCCCTGACAACACGCCTTACCTGTGTTGCCCCGGTTATGTATATATGTATCGAGGAACAATACCGGGGCGCCGCAGGGGTCCGTGCTGTCACCAACTCTTCCTTCTGCAAATCAATGATATGCTATCCCTCGGGAACATTCATTGTTATGCAGATGACAGCACATTGCAGGCGTGTGCATTTACAGCGAAGAAATCCCCTTTCCTTCCCCTACCCTCTCTTCAGAATGCATTATTACCAATGAAGGGCAACCTTGAGATCCTTGACATAGACGTTCGTCAAGAGCTCAATAATAAAAACTACATCGAAAGATGTATAGAGCTAGCTTCGTGGAAACTAGGAATACTGAATAAGGTAAAGCGATTCTTTACACTGCATCAGAGGTGTCTGCTGTACAAGACGCAGATTGGACCCTGCGTCGAATACTGCTCTCACTTCCGGGACGGCTCCGCGAAGTATTTGCTGGACGCTCTCGACGCTATGCAGCGTCGAGCTATCCGTATTATAGATAGTCCGGAGGTAATGGGAAGCTTTGAGCCGCTAGTTCAGCGCCGAACAATAGCTTCCTTGGCCGCATTCTACCGTATTTACCACGGCGAGCATTCTGAAGAGCTCTTCAATCTGATCCCATCCCATCCCATGAAAGTGATAAAAAGTAATCCATACATTTGATAGATGACTTTTACAAGAATACACTGTATTTTTGTAATACTTTTTAGACGTCAAAACGATTAGTGAATTTGTGATATTCTAGACCTCTTCCAGCAAAAGATACGAAAAACTACCGATTGTTTTAGGTCGATTAATCAAAATTTAATGACAAAAATTAGAAAGTAGCTCACTTATTAGATCATTATTGAAATGATATTTCATGTTGTGCATTAAAACTTATAAAAATACAGTATTTTCAGTGTAAAAACACGTCTGTAAAATCAGCGAAAACGGTAAAATTTAATAGGAGGACTCTTAAGCGCCATAATAAATTGTTTTCGAATCTTCTTCCAAGCTATGCATTTGCTCATGATATTTATTCTAATATCCACTCTCTATAGTGTTGTATGCTGTGAGAGTGACCCACAATCGCTAGACGTCGTCACGACTTACCACCAGGCGGGCGGCGTCAATTTGGCGAACCCAATATAAAAAAAATATAAAAAATACCTACCTACTTATTAGCTTTCTGGCATAGCGTTGTCTTTCATGTTCTAACCTAACCTAAACCTCAATGTCGATGACAAATGTTGTTACGGCATATGATAATTAGGGCTATGTTTATCGGCCGGGCGCCACTGGGTAAATATCACCGCAACTACCAGAGGCGACCGGCAATGGACGCAGTATGGCCACGTCAAGGCGCGGCAATTTAAAAAAAGGGCTATGATTATGACAAATGATTGTGGCACTTCGCCGGCCGCTACCGTGGCACGCTCGCTTCCCTCGCTCGGCTCGTGCGTTGTCTTTCATGTTCTAACTTAACCTAAACCTCACTGATGTTTTGACATGTGATAAGTAGGGCATGTGATAATTATGGCATGTGATAATTAGGGCATGTGATTATTTGGACATGTAATAATTATGTAATAATTATTACTACCTACTTGTATTTTCTAAATTGCGTTTAATTGCACTTATTTGTCGAGAATATGAATACCCGTAGCCGTAGAGCCTTATCCCGCCAGCAGGAGGAGCCCAAACTTCAGCTGGTGTTGCAGGAACTTAAATCTAAAACAGAGCTCTGTTTACAATTAGAAAAAGAAAGAGAAGAAAATGAAAACTTGTTGATAGGTGCTTTAGACGATAGTAAAAAACTAAAATCTGAACTAGCTAGGCTGCATATTAGTTATGATGAAATTGTAATGCAGCGGAACCACCTTCAATCAATAGTAGATAGGTTTCAAGAGTGCAGTGACGAGTATGAAGGGACCTTGAGGAGGACTACCTTGCTGGAACAGGAGCTACGGGATGCCCAGGGGCACATCTTACACTTGGAGTCAGCTGCCAAGCAAGTCGTAGTCCAACAAACGGATAACCTTTATAACGAGCTAATGAGTGGTACTCCGCAGTTTGTTCCTTCTGCAACAGTTCCAAACCTGGACTTGTCTACTATAGATCTTACCAATGACAGTTCATACCAACTGGACAAGCCAGTTTATTTTTGCAGCAGGAATAAACTAAAAAAATACCTAAAAATAAAGAAATTCATTTTAAAATCAAAGAAACAATTAAAATATCATAGAATCTTAATCAAAAAGTGTAAAAATGTTAACTCTAGTTTAAAATTAAGAGAACAAGCTAAATTATCTATGTTAGAAATTAAACAAAGTCATTTAAAATATTACACTGACACACAACGCTTAGTCACAAATAAAAAATTTGCAATTTGAATTAGAGTATGTAACTAAGAAATATGAATGGTCTCTAAAAGACTTTAATAAGTGTTCATCAAGTATAGATAAGGTACTCAAAACATCTAATTATAATACTGAGCGCCTTAATACCTTCATAAATAACCACTCATGCAATATCAATTGCACAAGTCCTTCTCAATCATTGGAGAACCAGGCTTCCCTTACAACTTGCTCACCTTCTACTTCATTAGTGTATGAATTGTGTGACAGTGTAAAAAGTAATAGTCATACTGGATATACTAAACTAGTTTTATTTAGTGATGATATTGGAACTGATTTTAGTTCTTTTCTGATACAACAATTTAATTCAAATTGTTATTCAATTATTAATAACTGTTATCCAGGTGCATCTTTAAACGAAATTATGCAAAAGATATTAGAATATAATTTTGACTCAAACAGTAAAATAATTATTTTCTGCTCAAACAGGGGTAAAATTAACAAAAATGAACTATCCCTATACTTTGACAAAATGCAAAACTTAAATGTTGAACATGTAGTAATGTTTACATTACCATACATAAAAGGTGTGCCAGACGTGGAAAATTCTCTTAGATATAAGATAAATTTACAACTCAATTTAACTAGCCAATATAATAATAAATTCCATGTAATTGACTTTAATTCTGTTTTTAAGAGAACTGTATATAAATACAATTTGTCAACTTCTGACAGTAACTTTAACAATAACAAACATATTCTTTATGTAAACAAAGGTAGGTATTTTCTACCAAAGCATTATAAGAGACAAATAGCAAGTTTGCTATTCAATTATTTTTACACTTCAGCCAAGAACTTGGCTGACAAAACTGCTTTTATTGAGCAATGTAGATTTAGTGTTAAGACTTTGGAATCTGTTCCAAGTAATTTAAATTAAGTTCTACGACAACAGAGGCAATATTACCCTTTAGCAGACATAGTCAATTAATTGAATTAAATTTAGTTACAAATATGAATTATGTTAAAAAATGCCCTCCAAATCAAACCAAATCAAAAAATGTAAATTATATCAACATAGGGCATCAAAATATTGGTTGTTTAACACATGGCAAAGAGTTAGAGTTGGAACTGTTAATGAATTCAGATAATATTGATATTTTTTGTATTACAGAACATATGCGTAAGTCGTATGAGCTCATGTTCAATTTCAGTAATCACCGGGTTGGTAGTGCATTCTGCAGGGTGACCACAGTACGGGGGGGATCTTTGATTTTATTAAATAAACAACTTAAATTTAAAGAACGGAAAGATATTGTGTCTCTTTCTCTAGAGTGTAAAGTCGAACTGCCTTGCGTGGAAATGGAGCAATTCATAGTAGTATGCGTGTATAAACCTGGAACCTCACCCTTTTGCGAATTTGAGGAACTTATTGACAAAGTTCTATGTAAACTTGGAAAAACTAATAAGTACCTAATAGTATGTGGTGATTTTAATGTCGATTTACTTGTTAATACGCCTATGAGTTATAATATTTTAAATTTATTTAAATCACACAATCTTACAAACTTATTTTTGGAGCCTACTAGATATTGTAATACAATAGCCACTTGCCTGGATAATATATACAGCGATATGTTGCCAGAAAGTAAAAGTATTATAAAAAAGCTAGATTCAAACCATTGTGGTGGGCAAATAGCATCTTTTAAAATCACTAAAGAAAAAGTTATAAAACGTAAAATATTATGTAGACCAATAACTGGTGACCGCTTGGAACGTATGAGGGTTGGACTTTGCAATAAAATTCCATTCTTAGACACTGGCCTAGATCCAAATGTAATGTATAAATTATTTTTTGATTCTTTTTACAACGAGTTCAACTCCATATTCAAGTCTAACGAGGTCATGATTAGTGATAGTCCTACTTTCAGTGAATGGGCCACTGAGGGTATACACAAAAGTAGACAAAAACTTTATGAACTATACTCAGAAAGACAGCTTAATAGATCAGTTGAATTTCTAGATTATGTTAAAACTTATTCAAAAAAGTTTAAAGCAGATTGTTTAGCAGCTAAATCAAAATATATAAGTGATAAAATTCTCAATAGTGCAGACAAAGTTAAATCTACTTAGAAAATTATAAACGCGGAAAGAGGTCAACAAAAATTAAATGATAATCATTTTAAACTTAATATAAATGGTAAAATAACTACATCAGACTTCGAGGTCGCTAACGAATTTGAAAATTTTTTTCTCCCGAATTCCTGTAGATTTGACAAAAACCCTAGGCTCTTCAACCCCCATTGCAGAATCTTTGTTAAAAGCAAACGTTCCTTGTTGTAACGTTATATTTAAATTCAGTAAAGTTAACATAAACACTATCTTAAAAACTTTTAAATCTTTAAATATCAAGAAAACAGCTGACCTCTGGGGCATCTCTGTGTATTTAGTAAATTCTTTTATTGAAATGGTTGCTCCTGAACTAGTAATAATATTTAATAATTGTGTTGATAGTGGTGTGTTCCCTGATTTAATGAAATCTAGTAAATTAATTCCCCTGTTTAAATCGGGTAGTACTTCAGATCCTTCCAATTTCCGTCCCATTTCTGTACTACCTACATTTAGTAAAATTTTTGAAAAAATTATGCTTAATCAAATGCAAAATCACTTTAACGTTAATAAACTATTACATACAAAACAATTCGGTTTCACTCGTGGTCGGTCCACCACTGATGCCGGAATTAAATTATTAGAGTGTATATACAGGGCCTGGGATGAGTCATATGATGCTTATGGAGTATTCTGTGACTTATCTAAGGCCTTCGATTGCGTTCAGCACCAGACTTTAATTAAGAAACTTGATCATTACGGAATCCGGGGGACGGCCTTGAATTTCGTCAATTCTTACTTAAGTGATAGGGTCCAGAAAGTAGTGATCAATGGTAAACAGTCACCTGGTTCTCCTGTAGCAATGGGGGTACCGCAGGGTTCAATTTTGGGACCTTTTCTTTTTCTAGTATATATTAATGATCTCCCTCACCTCATAAGAGACGACCACGAGGTAGTTTTGTTTGCTGATGACACTTCTTTAATATTTAAAGTTAAACGTGGACAGCGCGAACTTGACAATGTAAACATTGTCCTCTCTAGAATAGTCCACTGGTTTTGTGCTAATAATTTATTATTAAATGAAAATAAAACTAAATGTGTAAGATTCACCTTACCTAATGTAAGACTTGTTAAAACCAGTGTTAAGGTTAGGGAGGATATAATAGAATTGGTCGATGACACTGTCTTTCTGGGCATAACGTTAGACTCCAAATTGCAATGGGGGCCTCATATCGGGAAAATTTCGGCCAGGCTTAGTTCAGCAGCCTATGCTGTCAAAAAGATCCGACAACTTACAGACATTAAAACGGCGCGTCTTGTCTACTTCAGCTACTTCCACAATATCATGACATATGGCATACTACTGTGGGGTAACGCTGCCGATATTGAATGCATCTTTGTGTTGCAGAAGAGGGCTATCCGGACTATCTATGGAATGGGGTCTCGGGAGTCATTAAGAGATAAGTTTAAGCATATTAACATCCTTACAGTGTATTCACAGTATATTTATGAAATTTTATTGTATACCCACAAGAACAAAAGTAGATTTGTGAAAAATAGTGATAATCATAATCTAAACTTAAGAAATAAGGATAAACTGGCTGTTCCTAAATTTAGGCTTCATAAAGTGAGTAATTCTTTTGCGGGGAACTTTATTCGAATGTACAATACATTGCCAACCGAAATAGCAAATTTATCTGTCAATAAATTTAAAAAACTAATAAAAAGTAAATTGTGCCATAAAGCTTATTATAGTATTAATGATTTCTTAGATGACAAGGCGGCCTGGTTGTAACAACGTAACGAATTGCTCCTTTCTAAATAACTCTGTATTAGATTTAAGATGAAATATTTTGAAAAAAGCCGAGCTGAGTTTCTTGAGGGCTCTTCTCAGTCTCGTTGCATTTTGGAACCCTCGGTAGAGTCACACCAACTTCTGACGAATCTAAATAATTTTCTGAAAATTTCAAAGATAATAAACGTTATTTTATTTTATTTTATTTTATTTTATTTTATTTTAGGGCATGTAATAATTAGGTCTTACAATGATTATGACAAATGATATTATGGTAAGTGACTTTATGGGAAACAAAGCTTCTAGTACATGACTAATATAGCAAATAAGAGTAGGGCAAATGAATATTATGTCATATAAAATTATGTCTGTTGACTATTATGGCAAATGAAATTAGGGCAAATAAAATTCGGGCAAACGGCGGTATACCATTAAAGATACAACACTTTATTAGTCCCCGGCGTTTTCCACCTGTAATCACGCGGTGTGTTCTCTACCAAGCATGTATGCTTGAATTATTGTAACGTTGTGTTTTCTCCATTTTCGCAACATTTTTCATTGTTTCTCCACCCCTATTAGTCGTACGTAGCGTGTACCTTATAGCCTTACCCGCTAAATAGAGAAAATATCCGCATAAAAGGACTATTCGATTAGCGCGTGGAACTTAACGTAATCTTCAGCTTTATAATATAGTACATACATATTCGATATTTTATTTGCAGACAGCCATATTGGTAACTCTCGCGATACCTCCTTCGAAGATATGATTAGAAGGGAAACTAATGGTAAAGGTGTAGACATGGTACTGAACTCTCTGTCTGATGAAAAACTGCAAGCGTCAGTGCGGTGCCTCGGTTACCGTGGACGTTTCTTTGAAATCGGCAAATTTGATATCAGCAATAACACACCAATCGGGATGTACTTCTTCTTAAAGGAAACCTCTTTCCACGGTATCATGTTGGACTACATCTTCGATCAAAGTCTTGTTATCAGAAAGGTTTGTAGTTTAAATTACTTTTGGGTTTGAGTCAACGCTTTTAGCGATATTTAATTGATAATTAAGTATTATTGATATTGTACTGATGTTACTAAGTCTATTTTGTTTTATTTTTTATCTATCACAGTAATTCGAGCATGGCACATATTCGTTCAATGATATCGCAAAAACAAAAACCGTGCCTCGGAGAGCACGTTAAGCCGTCGGTCCCGGTTGTCATACGAACATCTATGGCAGTCGTTAGGGGTAGTTGGAGCCCTTAAAAATCCGACCGGTCTAACTACAGAACTCGATATCGCCCATGGGTTGTGAAGGTCAGATGGCAGTCGCTACACGGAAAATATCGAAGTTCAGCCGAATCGCAGTTAGACTGGAAAGCCGACCCCAACTAAGTTGGGAAAAGGCTCGGTGACTGATGATATCGCAAAAACTTTCGGTCACGTGACCAAATTGACACATATTTCTTAAATTTACTACATTCTCATTAGTTAAATAATATGTCGATTGACTTGACTTTTAGCTGGCTGAGCTAGTCTGGCTGGTCGTTAATTGTAAAGTATTTTGCAGAGTCTAAATAGTCTACTGCTGTCTGGCATCCAATCCGGCGCCGTAAGACCTCTTACCTATTGCATATTTGAGAAGGATGAGGTTGAGGCTGCTTTCCGTTATATGGCTGCAGGCAAACATATCGGCAAGGTAAGTTGACTTTTTACTTGACGAAGAAGACATAAGTGTTAACACGTGAAGCGAAAACCTTTTTTTAAAGGATATACGTGAATTTTCACACAATTAAAATTTATGAAGAAGAAACGTATGAAGCTATTTTTTAAATTTTAAAGGACCAAGGTGACCACTCTAGTTCATACCTACATACATGAAACAAACAAATTAAGCTCCAATTCGTATAGTTTGTTTTATAATAATTGTTAATAAAAAAATGTCTCAAAGAAAACGACCAACTTGGTATTACCTCCAGCGAGCGTTCTGAAAACCTTTCCATTAAACGAGAACGCAGAGGGGTTTGTCCACAGATCTTTGTAAATATTGTAAGTAGGTAGTAGTAGGCAGTTCTAATTATACCTACTGAATAAAAATAATTAATTATTTATTTTAGGTGATTGTAAAAATACGTGATGAAGAACGCTCTCACGGCCGAGTATTGCCTTCCAATGTGTCCGTGATGGCTGTTCCGAGGTAAGATTTCATAGTTACTAGTTACTTCATTCTTATGTTGTTCCCGGACGAGGCTCTGGCTAAAACGGTTGAAGTCCCCGTAAACTGCAATACTCTTTTTTAGTGGGACTAAAGTGACTGGCGAAATGTGGGCGTACAGAACGCATCTGTGTACCAATTCAAGGCTTAGGACGTGATTTTGTGTGATTCAGTAGGCAGGACAGACTATGACAACATCTATCTGCCCTTATCCCAATTATTTGGGATCGCACCAGCAACATGGTTTTCTCTTCTACACATCCCTGTAAGCAGTCATCTACTCTGTCACTCCCTTCCTTGTCATATGCTCTATCCCGCGTTCTGTCCATTTTCTTAGACCTACCTTTGAATTGTACCAATTTACCATAATTTGATTGTTATCAGGTACAACTGTCACGAGGACCATGTGTATATCGTCGTTGGAGGTTTAGGAGGTTTTGGTCTTGAACTAGCCGACTGGCTCATCATGAGAGGTGGCCGCAAGATTCTTCTTACATCTCGCAGAGGAATCACCAATGGCTACCAGTCGTCTCGATTCAGGCATGTCAATAAATTTAACTAGTTATCCCAGCGAACTTTGTATCGCCTCAAATATTATTAAAAAATATATATATATATGTATATATATTTCATGCAAATGTATGTACGTATTATTAATTATAGTTGAAAAACACGACAGACGGACAGACAAATTGTCGTATTATATATATATAGATTACCTATTAGATACCTACTTTGTTTTTTCACTTGATTTTACTGTGTTTACTCTGGGTTTTGAAATGAAAATTTCTTCACCAGTTCCCAACGGAAAATATTCTATTCTTTTTAGAAAATGACCAATCTATGAGTTTACTCATGAATCTCATTCCAAAACCATACCATCATCCTAAGATCGATCTCATTATCGATTTTAAATTTATTTGTAATATTTTCATCCAGGTCTTGGGCTTCTTACGGAGCTGATGTTCAAGTTTCAACTCATGATATCACAACGGAAGAAGGATGCGAACAAATGCTCAAGATGGCACTTTCTATGGGCAAAGTGGACGCCATATTTAATCTTGCTGTTATTTTGAAAGATACAATTTTCCAAAACCAGACACCTGAAACATTCCAGTGCTCATATCGACCAAAGGCTACTGCTACTATGTATTTGGACAAACTCTCAAGAAGACTGTGTCCGGACTTGAAGTAAGTTTATTTAAGCGGAGAGTGAAGAAGCACATCATTTATTTATGGATGTCAATTTTAATGGTCTATGTGCTTATATTTTATCACGTATAATCTCAGATATCAGTGACATATAGTTCTAACAGGAATAATTGTCTTTCCTTGTAGGGACTTTGTCGTATTCTCATCAGTATCCTGTGGTCGCGGTAATGCTGGTCAGACAAACTACGGCCTATCAAACTCCATAATGGAGAGGATCTGCGAATGGAGACATGAACTGGGACTACCAGCACTTGCTATTCAATGGGGAGCTGTTGGTGATGTAAGTTCATGGAATTCTTTCTTACGTATAACCACGCCTATACTTACATTTTTCCAGCCGGCTACAATACAAATTTGGACATACAAACATACATATTCTGACTCGTGTTTTCAGTTTCATAAAACAGATACTTGTTCATGTTTTTTTTTATAATGATCATATTTATTAAAAGAATGATTACTTGTAGGTTGGTCTTGTAGCTGATATGCAAGATGAAGATGTCCAACTAGAGATCGGAGGCACTCTTCAACAGAGAATCTCTTCCTGTCTGTTTACTCTCGACAAGTTCATGAAGCAGAAGTCACCTGTTGTGTCCTCTATGGTAGTAGCTGAGAAGAAGGTTGGCGGATCCGGCTGTGGTAATATCGTGGATGCTGTCGCTCAGATAATGGGTAAGATCATTGATCATAATGATTCATACAACGCAGTACACATATACATTCCTTTTGATACGCACTTACTAAAAAACAGATGATCTATTTTTGTACCACTTGTTTTGAAGAACTTCCACGAGATTTGTTTCCTCAAATTAGTCTGTACCATTACTTGTTTCTGATTGCGGTTTTTGTAATATAGCTATAAAGGACCTGAAGACGGTATCACAACAAGTATCCCTGGCCGAGTTGGGAATGGACAGTATGATGGCGGTGGAGATCAAACAAACTTTGGAGCGAGAGTTTGAGATCTTCCTGACGGCACAGGATATTAGGACGCTTACGTTTGCTAGGTGAGACTTGTCTGAATTTACTCAAATTTATACTTCAATTAACTTTTTATTTTGTGAAATAATAAGTTCTGATAATATTTACAAACGTTTGTGGAAATATATCTGCGTTAATGCTAATTAAAACTGTTCTCAGAATGCTCTAGCGCCACGTTGAAAGGGAATGGTAATTCTCTGTGTTAGAATGTACACTCTGATCTTGAGACATATGAATCAGACGTAGTGTATCAGCCCCCAACGCTAAAAATACTAGGGCTCCATTGGAATTATTTGACGAAAATCTTTTATTACGGTTGCAACGAGTGACGTACTCGGAACGTCCGGCAATAGACGTTAGAGCGACGATATAAAAAAACCTACTGTCGAGGCAGTCGTTGCCATTTTGACTATTTAAATAAATCCTTAATTAATGGTAACAAAAGATTTCTCGGTTATCATCAGCTCTTTTTGTCCTTGGTTCAATAGATTAGTAGAACTGACAGCGCAACGTGAAGCCGCGGCTTCTACGGCAGCGACTCGGCCCACCAACGCTGAGGGCGCAGTGGGCTTCAGAGTGCTCATGAGGAACTTCGGTGACGAAAACTTGGCATCTGAACCACTTATCTACATGCCGTCCTTGGTTAGCGATGGAGTTGAGGTCAGCATTAGCATAGCTTAACTATTAAACTTTTATTCCATTTTATGACTTGTGAGTTTGTGATGATGACGTCGACTTCAAAAAGGCTCTGACTTCGTCGCAATATTCTTCATAAATAGGTATAATGTTTAGTGTTTACTAATTACACAAACATGTCTGACGAGTTTGAAAAAAAAAACCTCAAAGGGTAAGTATGCTTTCGATGTATCAATTTTATCGAAAACGGTTGAGTGATCTGCTAGAAAGTATGACACCAAATAATTATACAATTATGTGGCCGAGCGCCAAGGCGAGGAAGTGAATGAGACCGATTCTGTAATTCCAACCAAAATTTTACTTAACAACATTTTGCAGATCAGGGGTTGTATTTTAACAAGAAAGAATTACATTTACTAAAATGATGTCACTAGGTTACACCAAATAACGTAACCTAATTACTAATATTTTAATTATTCTTTCTCAGGGCGACGAAGCGATACACGTTATGGAGCGTGTGTTGTTCATGCTGCCTGGCTTGGAAGGATGTGCGGCTGTATTAGAGCCGTTGTGTAAAAGACTGAAGATCAAAGTTTGCGTGTTGCAACTTGGAGTGGAGCATAAGAATGAGAATATGAACCAGATGGTGGACAGATTGTACCAGGTGAATATATCGTTGAAATAACGTACTTATGTAAAGATAGAAAATGATGTAAAATGGGTAATAGCCATGAAAATTAACAAAGTAGTTTCATACTTAGCATCGGTATCTAGGTTTCCGTCGTGAAGATAGACTCGATAATCATTCGCACGTCGGAGAACCTTGAAAAGACCTTTACTCGCAAAACCGTATAACTGTCTGCACCTTTGATCTTTGAAGGGAATCGGCCTTTACAAGATCCGTCAACAGCAAGTCAACTGAAAAAACTCAAAAAAAGTCAATCCGACAAGTAAAAGGCTAAACTAATCTTGTCCTTCAAAATAATATTTGTAAATCTCGAAATTGTAAACTCTCAGGCTTGATTTGAAAAAGATAGATCGCAATTTCAATATTATCGACTGTGGAAGGCCATAGTCACAGATACGCAGGGTCAGTTTCTTTCAGAAGGAATTACCTCTTGCTCATTTCCTCTGAAAGGTAAACGACGCTAGTTAAAATTTAGCCTTAGATCTTTCGCATCTGCATTTATAAAATGAAAAACTTACTCGGTTAAAAGTTGTATCCATTGAATCTGTTCTTGGAACCAAACTATTTGACCCTTCTTGATATTAAAACTTAAATTTGGCGTCCAGTCTAACTGCGATTCGGCTGAACTTCGATATTTTCCGTGAAGCGACTACCATCTGACCTCCACAACCCATTGGCGATATCGAAGTTCTGTAGTTAGACCGGGCGGAATTTTTGATTTAGGGCTCCAACTACCCCTAACGACTGCCATAGATATCGTATGACAACCGGGACCAACGGCTTAACGTTCTCACCGAGGCATGGAGCGGTCTCGATGTCTTAAGAAATGGTCACCCATCCTAAGACCGGCCTGGTAGATGTTGCTTAACCTTTGCAATGTGTTAACATTGTCGGTTACCACTAGACCACGAGCCCCTCTACCATTTCTATAATAGTATTATCTAATAAGTTATTCTAATAAGTTATTTTCTTTTGTCATAGACATTGATTTCAAGATTAGCACCAGGTGCTCCATTCTTACTGCTGGGATACAGCTTCGGTTCATTGCTCACGCTAGGACTGGCTTCAAAACTCGAGGGTGAAGGTAATATACTAATCAATGTTTTCTTTACATTCACTTCATTAAAACTTTGGTTTAAAAGTTTACACTTAGTTACGTTAACCACCAAATTAATATAGAGCTACTTAGAAAGTTTCTTTTTTTAATTAATTTCTTGTTAGTTACAACTTTTATTACAAATAATATAATTACCATCCTAATACTATCAACGGACGAGAGGGCGCTGCTGCGAAAGTGTCAACATTGCATATGGATAAATTGTGCTTTAAAAATTAAAAATAAAGTCTAAAAAGTTATAAAACTAGTAGTTCTGCGAACAGTAGACCTCGCGTTATTTTCGATCCCTAACATCCTTTTGGGACGTGGTTTGGTGGCTGACTTTCCATGCGCACCAACAGACGTACCAGCAAAAAAGAAAATGAGAAATGATTATTTTCTCCGCATTTCTTCCCCATTTTAAAATGGGGAACACTGACAACACATCCAATTCGCCAGTTGAAACATATCCCACTCGCCCTGGCGAACACGAAAACATCCCCATATTTGAACATGCAAATAAAAAAATCGTCTTATGAGATGAGAAATGATAATTTTCTCCGCATTTCTTCCTCATTCCCCCCCCCCATTTCTCCCCCATTTTCCCCCCCAAATCGAAAAATTCCTTCGACAAAAGTTGCGCCTTGCAACAAAGAACACTTGTGCCAAATTTCATGAAAATCGGCTGAAATATGCGGCCGGAACTCACACCGGAACTGACACACATACATACATACATACATACAAACAACGCCAAATCGGCGAGTTCTCGAGTTGAAACTGAGACGTTTCGCTCAATCGGTCAATTATGTAAAAAAGTTATTAAAAGTGAAAACTATGGATTAACTATGAAACAGAACTATAAAACTTCAAATTTGTTGTAAAACCGGTATCACATGTAACGGCAACCTTGAAGGTTTATTCATGTCAAAAAGTGCAAAATAACGTAAGGACTGTTCAACTGTTCTCGCGATATGAAGTCAAGTGTCTAGCATAAGATTATGTAAATTTGAAAGTTAACAGTGAGGAATTAACTATTACGGTGAAAACATAACCTAAAATTTGTCAGAATAATATCAAGTCATCCAGTATTACATACCTAATAGTGAGTAGCGATATCTGTGGTAAAAATATATACTGTGTGTGGTAAAAATATATATACACTACAAGCAATGTCAAATTGCATTATTGTTATTAACAACGGTGATCTATAATCCATATCCAAATAGTTTAAATCGTTACGAGGCCGTAAAATTAAGTTCAACAAAATGAAACAAATTACTGAAATATTAAAATCCCAGCGAAATAAACTAGATGAACAATCAAATGAATTAAAAGAAATAAAAGAAAGTATACCAAAAAGCATAAAGAAGAAAAATTTCTTATACTAAATTCAAGACAACAGCAACTTGAAAAAATTACCGAAGACCAGATAGATAGAAGAAAGAATTTGATATTTTTCGGTGTTGAAGAAACGGAAAACTCTTACTTCAGTTTACAAAACAAAATTATTAATATTGTACTGAATGACATGAAGTTAGACTGTCAAAAAGGAGACAAATCTGAAAAATTAGACCAATCATAGTCACTCTGACCACAATGGGAAAAAAGATTGAAATACTTAAAAATTAAAACATGCTACAGAGTACCTCCTACTACGTCAAACAAAATTATCCGCCTGAAGTCCTAGAGCAAAGGAAAAACTTGTTTGCCCAACTTCACAAAGAAAAGGATCAAGGAAAGAATTGTTACATAAAATATAACAAATTAATAATTCTATCGGACGTTGAAAATACTGAACAACAAGAAGAACATCAGAATCGGCCAAAAAGAGTTTTTTCAGAATCACCTGAAACACAAAATCGTAACATTGGTCAACAAAATTTAACAAAAAACCCTAAAAAGAAAAATAAAATGAATCAGTATCTAACTAAAAATATTACAAAAACCAGATCTCCTTCACCCAAAGGCCTTAAAGGTCCTTTTACATCAAATTTATGCCACAAGAGTTTAAAAGACAGCCGCCCCTCCATGTCCCCCAATACGGCCGGTCGCCGCGGAAGTCCCAGACCACAACCCTCCACTCCACGCACGGTACATGCACATACAACGCTCAATCCCCTATCATCACGCGAAAGGCTATTAGATTTTAAAACCAGCAATGGTTAGATGATATTAAGACAGCGGGAAAAAGCTGGACAGAAAAAGCGATACACAGAGGCAAGTAGAGAAGAATGGAGGAGGCCTTTACTCATTGGTGAGGTCCTTAATATAGATAGAAACAACCATTAGTTATTTATTACTTGTATTAAGTGAAATGCGAAATGTGTTTAAAATGTGCAGAATAATAAAAATCAATTGAAGTACATATGTACATATTATTATAATATTTAATGTAATTTAATAATAAATTTAATTCACCATATTAAATTTTTATTTAATTAAATGTTAAAAAAATGAATTTATGCTACAATAATGTAAAATAATAAAGTAATTAATTTAAGTATTTTCAACGTAATGTAATAATTATTTTAGGTACATATGTATACTCTCTTTCTTATTTACTATTTTTATTATTATTACTCAATTGAATAATTAATTTAGGATTCAAATATTTATATGAAAAAATAAAAAGAATTAATCAAAAATACATAATAGTAATGTAATATAATATATTAATGCAATTCCTAATTATAAATAAAATTGTATAACGAAGTTGTATAACAATATTTATAATGTAATTTAAAAATAAAAGCAATATTGTAGAAGTAGGCATAATACTCGTATAATATCTTATTGTAATTGTATTTATTAAGGAAATAAACAAGGCTTAATTATTATTATTATTACTATCAACGTGACATCTTCGAGGACAGACAGACGGACGACTGCAAATATATTTATGATGTATATTTTATATATGTATAGTAATATTTTATTTATTTCCTCTAACAATTCATGATTTCGTGACAATATTCTGGATGATTCTTACGACTTGTTCATCAATACTTATGTGAATATTTATTATTAATACAATTTGTATTTCACAGGCTTCAAGGGAACAGTGTTCTGCTTAGATGGTGCCCCAGATTTCCTAACATCTTTATTATCGATGAATATCACTTTCAAAAACGATACACAACTACAAAACAACCTACTCTGTCACGTCATCGACATGATTGCACCAAACAATGATGTGGTCAAAGATCTTTCTGAAAAACTTACTGAAATTGAATCTTATGAAGAAAGAGTCGCATTAACTGTCAAGATGTCACCAGTACAAAGCAAATATTCTGACAAATTCATTTCAAATATAGCTTCTGCATCGTTTGATCGTCTAAAAATTGTATTAGACTTTAATCCGAAAACTTTCAAGAAACTCCAATCTCCAATCATTTTACTACGTCCGAAAGATAATCCAGCGTTCGTGGTTACTGAAGAAAACTACGGTCTCGATAAATATACTACAAATGAAGTTATAGTTCATTTCTTAGAAGGTAACCATGTTAGTATTGTTGAGAATAAGGATTGTGCAAATATAATTAATAGGGTGTTAGCTGGAGCCGATGGGCAGAAAGGTAAGATTAGTGACAACGTCATCACAGGGCTAGTAGAGAACCAAAGAGAAGTTCAAGTTTAGAATTTATTGAATCTTTTGCAACTCTTTAAAATTGTGACTCTCACCTTCTTTTTATTTAATTTGTAAAGTTTTGAAATTTTGTTGTTAATTTGTGAATTAGTTGTAATTCTGGTATCTGTGAGTGTTTTTTTTATATTAGGGTTAAAAGGGATAGTAATGTAGTATTAATATAAGATTAATCTAAATATTTTAAAAACTAAATTTAATGGCCGTATTTTATGTAATTTACTTAGAATAGATATTGAGTAGGTTTAAGTTTTGTCAAAGAACACCAGTACCAAACAAATATTCATGAAGTTTAACTCTAAATAGTTTATTATTGTGGAAGTAGGCTTAAATTTTTAATTAGATAAGTTAAGTGATTAAGTGGAGAGGTGTATTTGAAACGGGGATCTTATTTATAGGTAGTCGTTTGAACAGTCTATTTATTAGAAGGTTTTTTTAAGAAGATTTATTGCTTTTAGGTTAGATATAAATGAGTGAACGTTAATAGTACTTACCTATTTGAAAATATATTGGTGAAATGTTAAATACACTTATTTATTTCATGATAGTTTATGGTTTTATTTATGAATAAATGTCTGTGAGGAAAGGAATTTGATAAACCACCAAGTCATGGTTTATCAAATTCCTTTCCTCACAGACATTTGTACCTGAAGTAGAGTCATCATAACAGCACACGACTAAACCTCAGTGGTTTTTAGTCTGTTACTTAATATTATGTACATTATACTTTGTTAAACGATAATAATAAAAAACAAAAACCCAACTAACGACATGAAATTACCGATAAGTAATTACTTCTTAATTCTTTAAATAGTTTTAAAGCCCTGTATTTCTTCAATAATAAAATTGGAGTGTTTGTTTGTAATACCAAATTAACAGCATTTCACTAAATCCATATGAAAGTACATCATTCATAACATAGCATAAAACATAGTATGTCTGTCCCCATGTATGAATAGATCTTTAGAACTACCCAACGGACTTTAAGGCCTGGGCAAACCAAAAGCAGTTGCAGCGCGGTAGCAGTGCGGTAGCAGTGCGTCTACGTTAGTAAATAATGTAGTTATATGAGGGATGACACACTGAACAAACGCGGGCCCGCTGAACGATACCTGCTCCGCCACTGCGCCGCGCACGCACTGCTTTTCGACAAAACATTTGGACGGGAGCAGCGCAGACGCGGGGCGGTGGCAGCGCAGGCGCAGTTAGCACACGTTGTATTACTACTTCCGCCATTTTGAGTGGTCACACTAGAGCAGTTGAGCGGGACAGACGCAGCGCAGTTACAAGCGGTTGTAATTCAATACAAGCGATCGATACGACACACATAACGCGGTTTTAAAGCAGGACCGCCTTCAAACTGCTTTCTGACTGCTCATGTTTCTGGTGTGACATCAACCGCGACGCAACTGACCTGCCCCACTCAGGCGCTGCGCCTGTCCTGCTTTTGGTTTGCCCAGGCCTTTAAAGTTTTCACCAATGGATGAGTTCTCGAGGAAGGAAGGTTTTTGTGTTTAAATATTTTTAATCGGGTGAAGCGGCGTCCGCTAGTTAATTATATTAAAAAAAAAAAAACAATTTTCAATTTCAACTGTTTGACAGTTTAAATTTTCACAGATGATGTACCTATACAACTAGGAATTATTAATTTGAACAGGAACCAACTAAAATCAATAGTTACAACGTGGGTCCAAAAACAGAATTACTCACAAACTGAGGCACTCATCACTTACATCGCCTGATGCAACACACACGAACACGCACACGCACACACACACACACACACACACACACACACACACACACACACACACACACACACATACATCACAAACTAAAAATAGATATCGTCATCTAAATATTATATTGTTAGTTTAGGTGTAATAGATAAGTATTCAAAATTAACACGGTAAAGTTGAACGACACAGTCCACATTAAATAAATTTTACTAGCCATAACTAAGCCGAACACTGCCTCTAATGATAAACAGGATCTCCTAGTTTAAGAGGCGGGGTTAATCTTTTGTAAGATAAAAAGCAATGTTTTTAAAGTGTTCATTCTGTTTGACTTATTATCTGTATATTTTTTGGTAAATAAATATATTATTATTATATATTTCTATTGCCGCTATAACAACAAAAACTAAAAACAGATTCAAATAAATACTTATGTTGCTTCAATACAGGAAACGTGATTTTTTTGCAGTTTTTATAGATAATGGTACGGAACCCTACATGAGAGAGTCCTACTCGCACTTGACTTTTTTTTTTTAATATAATATCTCTTCACACTCATGTTGGTTAATATATACTTATGATAAAACACTCTGTCTGTAACCTGAAGTTTCAGCGATGGCACAGAATAGGGAATAGTACTTACATACAGAACTTGCACTCCGACGTTAATTACAGCACATTCTTTTGTTTACAAAGAACATAATTCGAACGTTAGGGTTGTCCAGTTAAGTTAAATATATACCAGCATAATTTGACCAATAATTATAACGTTAATGCCTCAATATCAACTCTATGGTCAATGCCGTGTCACAAACAAGAGACAACCTTTACTGATTTACAACAAGTTGTCGCTGTTGTCAGTTATTATTTGCGGTTGTTAGGCGAGTGACATAGGCCTGGCGATGGTCATTATCACTGTAATTACTTCCAATAATTCTAATTTACTATTAAATGAGGGTGATTAATCTTCCGTTTGTTTGATTGAGTGAATTTGCGAAATTACTGCAAAGGGTTTTTGACGTTAGAATATGGATCTGGTTTTGCAGTATCTGCTAATCGTATGAGACGCCTGATTCGTCACATCATCTTAATGCTTTGACACCTTTCCATAACTTTGAATAAAAAGAAAAATCGACATCATTAACATAGTATAAAACAAAGTAACTTTCGTCTCTGTGTATATCTAAAAACTACGCAACGGATTTTGATGCGTTTTTATTTATTTATTTATTTTATTTTGTAACGAAGATGGGATCCTTCCCTCTATACCAGGATAGTTTCCCTTACTGATATTGAATAAAAACGCTTAGGACGATTTTATACGTATAATATTCGAGATAACAGGTTACAAGATATACTGCCACGGCCAAAGGGGCGTGGATGATAATGATTCTACACAATGTTAGGTTCCTATTTTGATATAGGTTACAGGTTTCAGAGTCACGGGGCGTGTGCTGAACAAGGGAACAGCAACATCACCTGAACGTGTTGTAGGTCGCACAAGAGATCGAATCACCGTGTCCTTTGCTTATATAGAAAGTCGTCGTCTGCAGGGGAGACCGTTGAGGCGCGGGGAGGCTTCTTCGCACGCGCAGCCCGCATGAGAAGCTGTGTGGTGTAAACTTTTTGCACAGTTATTGTACAATGGCGGACTTAATGCCACAGGCATTATCTTCCAGTCAACCTTAGGGTGTTAAAAAAAATGAAATTGGTGTAAAAGTAATACAAAAAAAAAATAGTTCATATGAAGGTCATAAACTTAAATTCTAAAAACTACTTAAATAATTAATAATTTAAATAAACATAAACGTAGGTATTTAAACCTACATTTTTTTTTCTTTTTTTATTTATTTATTTATTTCAGGTAACAAATAGAAAAGTTACAGGTAGTATAAACTTATTCTACGGCCCATAGATAAATACCTTAAAACTAAGAATACATATAGATACGAGTATTATAAAGTTGTGTTAGTGATAGAACCTTAAGACTAGTGTTAGTAAACACTTCACTATCGCACTTAGGTCCTTTTGCGTTCCGGTGGTAACGATCCGCGGAAACGACGAACCTCTAAACGGCTGGACCGATGTTGATAGATGTAATAATAGATGTTCACAATAATAATTATGAGCTACGACTATACTCTGAACAAAAATACATACTTAAATCAATGTCGGTCCTGCGTTTTCATCAATGGTTCTCGAGGGAGGTCCGCTAGTAGTCAATTATACTAGTTATCCCGACGAACTTTGTATCGCCTCAAATAAAAAAAAATTAAAAAATATATATATATTTATATTTCATGCAAATATATGTAAATGGAAAAATGCGATGGACGGACAGACAGACAGACAGACAAATTGTCGTATTAAATATAAGATAATATCACTAGTAAATTAAAAATATACGTCAAAAATTGACACAACAACCGACTTCAAATTACCGAAATGGGACCAAATAACTATCGGAATGGGACCAAATTGAAATGGGACCACATCGGAAGTAGTAAATTTAATTAAAAAAAAAAGTTTTAAAATCGGTTCACCCAGACCAAAAATATGAGGTAACAAACATAAAAAAAAAATTTCAAAATACAGGCGAATTGAGAACCTTCACCTTTTCGGAAGGTGGTTGAAAATGGTTGAATTACACGTATACGTGAAACTGATAGTTACTGCTAATAGTCGCAGTAGGTACCTAATCAACGAATTGGTTCAGTTAAACACAGAAGAAAATGTGCACTAACAGATATTAGCGGTGAAACTGCAGTGGCACTAAATACATGACCAATGCAGCAATGTGGCTTGTAAATTGTAAAAATTATATACGAGAACTGCTATATTCATGTGTAAATTTTCTAGTTTTCAAAAGGTTTTGAAAAGGATTAGGTATTTTAATTAAATAAATGTAGTATCCTTTTTTTTAAGTTCACCAGAAGCTAAGTATTGGCAACATTTAACACGCTTATATCGAAGGGGTAGGCTGAGGTTCATTACACACCCACACTTTGCTAGTAATTTTGTTAGTTAAGGGGGCAAGCCTATTGCTGCTACCGGGCATTATAGAATATTCATAACCACTCTGTAATTGTTACCAAAATTCCAACAGCCTTTTAATTAAATTAATTGATCCCACATGCCTAATAGGGCACCACTTATTATGTGCCCGATGTGATCGTTTATTGATCGACAGGTGCACCACTTGCAGTTTAAGTAGCCTTTAAATATCTGTGTGGAACCATAATGTACTATAACGTTATTATATACTAAAACCTTCCTCGAGCATCACTATCCTTTAGTGAAAGCAGAATGAAAATCGATGCAGAAGAGTTTATCGCCAACAGATAGACAGACGCTGCGGAGGGCACTTGTTTTATAATATGTAGTGATTAAAAAATAAATAAATTGTTGCAGACTTTACCAGCAATCGGATGAATGACGTCACTCTTTAGACCAAGAAATGGGCGATACTTACAGGAATTAATTAATCCACCAACATTTTAATTTAAAAGTGGCATTTTATCTGACGGTCAAATTTCTTTGGAAAACGGTTCCAATTGTTCCAGGCTTTAGGTAAAACCAGAGACAAATGGCACAATTCAGCCTACAGGTAGAGTACTTTACCTGTACTGTGCCCATCGTGACCTAAATATCTCTGGCACAGGGTTGACAACTAACCATTAAGAGTCCTCCTATTAAATTTTACCGTTTTCGCTGATTTTACAGACGTGTTTTTACACTGAAAATACTGTATTTTTATAAGTTTTAATGCACAACATGAAATATCATTTCAATAATGATCTAATAAGTGAGCTACTTTCTTATTTTTGTCATTAAATTTTGATTAATCGACCTAAAACAATCGGTAGTTTTTCGTATCTTTTGCTGGAAGAGGTCTAGAATATCACAAATTCACTAATCGTTTTGACGTCTAAAAAGTATTACAAAAATACAGTGTATTCTTGTAAAAGTCATCTATCAAATGTATGGATTACTTTTTATCACTTTCATAAAAAAAATTGAGTAAACAAATATTTAAGTTAGTCAAATTTTAGAGAAAATGGGCAATGAATTGGTACTTATTTCGGCTACATAAAACTCTCGTTCATAAAATTAAAACAACATAAATAAACCTTGGTTCAAAATCAATCCATTTCCAAAAAAAAGAAAGCTAAATAATAAAAAATAGGCTGTAAATAATCTTTTAAAAACACCTAAATTTCGCTTTATAATACTCGACGCATGCTTCAAGTAAACAGTCCGCGCCAAGCGCTTACAGGGAGAGGACGTGTCGCTCTGCGCGCCAAAATTCAACGCCGTCTACAGACGAATATAGCGGGGCGTGAGATTTTGATACTTTGGTAATATTAGTTATTATTTTGTGATGATTAGGCTTCTTTTTAAATACAACAAGTGATTATGTAGAATGTATTTATCATTGTTTTTGTTAAAAAAAGCTGTTATATTTTATAAAGCTGGATTACTCACTCACTCACTGACACAATTTTATTGTTCTCCTTGATGGTGGAGGGGAAGGTACCTATGTTTTTTTTGCAGAAATGTAAAGGGGGTTCGGGGACCTAGGGAAAATTCCGAGTTTTTGAGATTTGCCCTCCAGTCCCCCAAGGGGGGCTCCCGAGTAGAGTCAAAATGAGTAATAATTTTATAGAGGTAGTTTTTTATTTAATTTTTTTGTATTGGGTTCGCCAATTTGAAAGAGAACGCTCAACTTACAACCACGCTCCGAGATTTACAAGCTAGATTCCAGGCAATGGAACAATACAATCGATCAAATAATATTGAAATACAGTGTGTTCCCGAGAACAGACGTGAAAATCTACCATCAATTATAAAGCAGTTGGCTCAGGTAGTTAGCCTTGATTTAAAGGAAGCGGATATTCACCACTGTACTCGTGTGGCAAAGAGCAACAGAGAAGATAAAAGGCCGAGGTCAATCATAGTCCGACTCGCCACACCCATGCTACGAGATTCATTTTTGGCTAAAACTATTAGCTTCAATAAGGCTAACCCACAGGATAAGATTAATACGAGTCATATAGGAATCGGCGGAAATAAAACTCCAATTTATGTTCTGGAGCATATGTCTGCTTCCGGGAAGAAGCTGCATGCTGCAGCTTCTTCCGGGAAGAAGCTGCATGCTGCAGCCCGGCAACAGGCTCGAGAGAAAGGTTTTAAGTTTGTATGGGTTAGACAAGGTCGAGTTTTTATGCGTAAGTCCGAAGATAGTGAATTTATCTACGTGAAAGATCAAGAAACACTGGATAAGATTAACTAACTTGTTTGTATTATTTGTTGTCTATTAATTGTTATCGTTATAAAATTCATTAGTTTAAATATATATTATCAAAATGTTAGAGGGTGCAGGACTAAGACTCATGATCTTCTGACTAGCGCTGCATGTGCGAACTATGACATTGTGGTCTTAACGGAGACATGGGCAAACGACAGTATATGCGACGCTGAATTGTTAGACAATCGCTATACTGTTTACAGGAGAGATCGCCTAACCACTGGATTTCACAGGGATAAGGATGGTGGTGGAGTACTGATAGCGGTTTCAAATAAATATGATTCTATTAGATGCAAAGAGAGGGAAAGTCAATGCGAGGATCTATACGTCAAGATCAAAATAGGTAAACATAAATGTATCTTTTTGTGTGGCGCATACCTTCCCTCTCCACTAACTAAAAACGTTCTGGATGGCTTTACCGATAATTTCAACAACGTTTCGGAAGATATGGACAATGTTTGTCTTATTGGGGACTTTAACAGGAGTTGTATCTCTTGGTTGGGTGGTGGAGGGGGTGGTGCTTTAGAACCTCTCATTACCAAAGGCTCGTCTCTGGCTCAACAACTTCTTGAATTTATATCCCTTAATAATCTTAAGCAATATAACAATATTCCTAATAACGCAAATAAAGTCTTGGATCTGGTCCTGAGTACAATGGCGAGCACATCCGTTAATGCGTCGTCAGCATTATTGCTTAAAATTGATGGCTTGCATCCCCCATTAGACATAACGTTGGGGATCGTTGGTGAGGTGTCACTTAAGCCTAACAATATCGTGCGACCAAACTTTTATAAAGCCGATTACGAAATCATTAACACTAAATTAACCGAATTTGATTGGGAGAACCGATTAGCTAACTGTAGTAACGTCAATGACATGGTCTCATCATTTTATACTGTGTTAAATGAGACCATAGGAACGTATGTGCCTAAGTCTAATGCCTCTCGTAAAAGCTACCCACCGTGGTTTACCAGGCAATTAATAAATTTGTCTAGGGAGAAAGGCAAGTTACTTCATAAATTTAGAATATTCAAAAACCCGTTAGACGAAATATCGCTAAACATCCTAAATAATAGATGTAAAAAGTTGTCGTTAACTTGTTACAATAATTACATTATGAAAGTAGAAAGTAATATAAAAGCTAACCCTAAATACTTCTATACTTACCTCAAAGATAAGCGTAGTAATGCAGTTCAATTGCCTAACACTATGGCGTTAAATACTTCGACTGCATCAGATGGAGCAGCTATTTGTAATTTGTTTGCAACTTATTTTGCGTCGACATTCAATGAATCTTGCAGTTCAACTGCAATACCTTCTGTGTTTACTGGTGAGAACACCGGTTGCCTTGGAGGTATCCAAGTTGCTCGTTCTACTATCCAAAAGTATTTGGAGAAACTCGACGTACACAAAGGGGCGGGACCCGACGAGATCCCACCTTACTTCATCTCAAAATGTGCTGTACCCCTAAGTTTTCCACTCCATCTTATTATTAATGAGTCCCTATCAACTGGTATATTCCCAACATTATGGAAAGCCGCAAAAGTTGTTCCTATTCATAAAAGTGGTGACAAAGAAAATATCTCAAATTATAGACCTATCTCAATATTGTCAGTATTTGCTAAATCATTTGAAGCCCTAATTTATCCATGTTTAAAAACTTATACTCACCAGATTTTCGTGGGCGAACAGCATGGTTTTATTCAGTCCCGCTCTACAACTACGAATTTGGCCCTATACCATAATGAGCTAGTTGAAGTTCTCGATGCGGGGGGCCAAGTTAGTGCTATTTATATGGATTTTTCTAAGGCCTTTGACAAGGTCAGCCACCGAGTTTTATTAAGAAAGCTTGAGACATACGGTATTTGTGGTTCTCTTTTGAGTTGGTTCCAATCTTATTTATACCAAAGATCTCAACATGTCGTAGCCAAAGGGTTTAAATCTGACGACTACACAGCTAGTTCTGGTGTTCCTCAGGGCTCCCACCTTGGTCCGTGGTTGTTCAATCTATTTATTAATGACTTAGTGAGCCACCTTCAGTACAGTAGCGCTTACCTGTTTGCGGACGACTTAAAGATATGTAGATCGATTGTAAAGCCATCTGACTGCGGGTTGCTTCAGAAAGATCTTGATGCTGTGGTTGACTGGTGTACCACCAACAAAATGACTCTGAATACCAATAAATGTTTTACCATCACTTTTACGCGCAATCACAATGTAATAAAATCTGAATACCGTATTGATGGGGCAATATTGGCAGAGAAAGCCGAGTTGAGGGATTTAGGAATCCTATTTGACTCAAAATTAACTTTCACACCTCAAATAGACCACATAATTAAGAAGGCCTCTAGAATGCTAGGATTTGTAATAAGAAACGGTAGACTTTTCCGCAGGCCAGCTACAAAAATAGCTATTTACAATACGTTTGTGCGAAGTCAGCTTGAATATTGCAGTGTTGTTTGGTCCCCCCAATATGAGGAACACCAACTAAGAATTGAACGCATACAGAAGAGGTTCATAAGGCACTTGGCTTTATCTTGTCAGCAACACAAAACGCTCATTACGTACAAGGCAAAATTGAACTACTTTAAAATGAATACTTTGACAGTTCGCCGGCAAGTTCACGACATGATGTTCCTGTATAAAGTATTCAGAAATAAATTTGACTGTCCGGCACTCATGAGTCTATTTAAAATTCGAGTTCCACGTCGGATACCTAGAGGCGCTCTATTGAGTATGGGGTTACTACAGCAGCCGCTTGCTAGAACTCATCTGAAGCAATTTGCAACCATAGCCCGATTGTCCAAGACATATAATAGTATTTGCGGGGAGGTGGACTTGTTCACAGAACCGTTACCAACGTTTAAAAGACTAATTCAGGGAATCATGAGTTGAGTAGCCCAGATTGTAAAGTAATCATATGTTTTTCTTTTTTTTTAATTTACAACACTAATTATGTCTGTATAAACATTACTACTTAAGGTTTCTTTTTATTCTGTTATAAGATGCATGATGTGACACCTTAAAATGTTGTGCATTAAACATAATATTATGGTTGTTTCTATAGTTTATAAGTGATAATGTAATAACTACTGGTTGTCCAAATAAATAAATAAATAAATTTGACGCCACCCGCCTGGTAGTAAGTCGTGACGACGTCAAGCGATTGTGGGTCACTCACAGCACACTATACTATAGAGAGTGGCCCTCAACTTGACGACCTACTGAACCCAGGATTATATGTGGGAGGAAACACGTGCACAGGCAGGGCGTTCCAGGCCAGTATCGTTCGGCACAGAAACGAACGTTTAAAACGTTCGGTTCTCGCGAACATGTACCTACTGTGTGGGAGTGGCATCTCTGCCCGGCACGCGTTGTTCGGGATCGGAAGGAAGATGGGATCAGATTGAAGAGTTCTTCAGAATGCTTGCCGTGGTAAATACGGTAGAATGCGGCCAAGGAAGCTATTGTTCGGCGCTGAACTAGCGGCTCAAAGCTTCCCGTTACCTCCGGACAATCTATAATACGGATAGCTCGACGCTGCATAGCGTCGAGAGCGTCCAGCAAATACTTCGCGGAGCCGTCCCGGAAGTGAGAGCAGTATTCGACGCAGGGTCCAATCTGCGTCTTGTACAGCAGACACCTCTGATGCAGTGTAAAGAATCGCTTTACCTTATTCAGTATTCCTAGTTTCCACGAAGCTAGCCCTATACATCTTTCGATGTAGTTTTTATTATTGAGCTCTTGACGAACGTCTATGTCAAGGATCTCAAGGTTGCCCTTCATTGGTAATAATGCATTCTGAAGAGAGGGTAGGGGAAGGAAAGGGGATTTCTTCGCTGTAAATGCACACGCCTGCAATGTGCTGTCATCTGCATAACAATGAATGTTCCCGAGGGATAGCATATCATTGATTTGCAGAAGGAAGAGTTGGTGACAGCACGGACCCCTGCGGCGCCCCGGTATTGTTCCTAGATACATATATACATAACCGGGGCAACACAGGTAAGGCGTGTTGTCAGGGCGGCGTATTTGTGTCTCCGTGAGAAACGTCACAGCGGGCCGAGCCGTCTCAAGGTATGGTGGACGGCATCGAGGTTCGCATGGAGTCCACGGATGTTGGTGAACTCCACCTCGAAAAGTGAAGCTGTGGGGTTTCCTGGGGCCGCTGTGGAACGTTTACTTATTTCTGTTGCACTGCCATTATAAATTTGAAGAAGAAGCGTGAAGACAGGGCGACATTTGGTGCAGCAGTAATAAGTGATAAAGCGCAGGGGCTAACTTCGTCTGGAACCGTGTGGTTAGGTTGGAGCCGACCCGCCGGACGGAAGGGCTACCAAACCCCCCTGGTGCAAGGCCGCCGCTATCCCACACCGGTTACCACCCGGAGCGGCGATCCCACATCAGGATTATGCGCGAGAACATGTGGGGCAGCCTCCTGGTGTGGTTGGTCCCAGGCGGGCCCCATGACTGTGTTGCGGGCGGCCGCGGCAACGCCGTTGCTAAGGGTCTCCCTGGCCAGCGAATCGACCCACACACATTTGCCCCCACTGGTTCCATGCCTGATGCACCATACATGGCCCCGGGCCCGGCGGTGCAGCTGTTGAACCCCTTACGCAACCAGCCTGGGCTGGGTTACTTGTGGGGCTTTAGCACAGTTGCACGGTGGCACCCCCCGGACCAACACCCGGTACCCACGTAGGGACCGAAGCCATTTCATAGGTACCGTAAATTAACGAGCCTCGTCCGTTGATCAGCAGGTGCGCCACTAGCAGATGAGTTCGCTGGGGCCCTAAATATGTTGGTAGAGCCCCTTTGTATAGAGGAGGTCAAATGATTTTGATTAGGAAAAAAAATTAGCCCTCGCCCCCCCTTTGAGAGTGCAACGACAGAGGAAAGGTAGAGGAGTTTTCATTACGGGATCATACGAGTATAGAGGGTCTTTTCTTGAATTTAAGGAGAGAAAAAAAACACCCCCCCTCCTTGCCCTCTTTTCACCTCCCCCACACAAGACACTATTATTATAAAATTAAAAAAAAAAGATCAAAACCATGTAATCGCCGTACCTACTGGCTGACCACCATCGGTAACTCCGGACTCACGCACAAAATGTGTCAAATACCTAATTCCGCCCGTTTCGATTCTGCATACGGACTCTTAAGAAGAAGATCATACATACATAAAATCACGACTCTTTCCCAGTGGGGTAGGCAGAGACCACGGAATTCCACTTGCTACGATCCTGGCATACTTCTTTCGCTTCCTCAACTTTCATTAATGTATTCATGCATGCTCGCCGGCTATGGGTGCTTTTAACCTGGCCTTTATTCAAGACATCTGCGATTTGGTCACCATAAGTTCGTCTAGGTCGACCCCTTACTAGCTTGTCCATTCACACTCGATTCATATATCTGTTTTGTCAGTCTCCTATCATCCAGCCTCTCTACATGACCGAACCATCTAAGCATCCCTTTTTTAATTTTGGTCACTACATCTTCTGTCGCATCACAACGTTCCGTATCACGTTGTTCTTTTCTTAAGAAGAAGAACGATGTATCTAAAGTTACACTTCTACCTTTACGTAAGAGCACAGCAGAAGTAAAAGTCTGTGATAAACTTATTTATCAAAGCCTTAAGAGCCTTTTTATTAAGGCCGCAACTCCTCCAAAAAAATTATTGAATGATGAACACATTTTTTTTTTTTTTTTTTATATTAGGTTCGCCAAATTGACGCCGCCCGCCTGGTGGTAAGTCGTGACGACGTCTAGCGATTGTGGGCCACTCTCACAGCACACATTACTATTGAGAGTGGCCCTCAACTTGACGACCTACTGATGTGCCTCTTCACGCTCCGCTTAAAGAACCCAGGATTATATGTGGGAGGAAACACGTGCACAGGCAGGGCGTTCCAGGCCACTATCGTTCGGCAGAGAAACGAACGTTTAAAACGTTCGGTTCTCGCGAACATGCTATCCACTGTGTGGGGGTGGCATCTCTGCCCGGCACGAGTCGTTCGGGATCGGAAGGAAGAGGGTGGGATCAGATTGAAGAGCTCTTCAGAGCACTCGCCGTGGTAAATACGGTAGAATGCGGCCAAGGAAGCTATTGTTCGGCGCTGAACTAGCGGCTCAAGGCTTCCCGTTACCTCCGGACAATCTATAATACGGATAGCCCGTCGCTGCATAGCGTCGAGAGCTTCCAGCAGATACTTCGCGGAGCCGTCCCAGAGGTGAGAGCAGTATTCGACGCAGGGTCTAATCTGCGTCTTGTACAGCAGACACCTCTGGTCCGGTGTAAAGAATCTCTTTACCTTATTCAGTATTCCTAGTTTCCGCGAAGCTAGCCCTATACATCTTTCGATGTAGTTTTTATTATTGAGCTCTCGACGAACGTCTATGCCAAGGATATCAAGGTTGTCCTTCATTGGTAATAATGCATTCTGAAGAGAGGGTAGGGGAAGGAAAGGGGATTTCTTCGCAGTAAATGCACACGCCTGTGTTTTGCGGGCATTGAACTCGACCAGGTTCTCGGTACCCCATTGAGAGATACTGTCGAGGTTACGGTCGAGAGCAGCCACGAGTCGTCGTCTCTCCTCCTCAATCTCAGATCGCCCCGCCGTCGGACGAACCGAGTAACTCCCGTGCAGTGTGCTGTCATCTGCATAGCAATGAATGTTCCCGAGGGATAGCATATCATTGATATGCAGAAGAAAGAGAGTTGGTGATAGTACGGACCCCTGCGGTACCCCGGCATTCACTTGCAAGAAGCGAGAAGCCTGGCCATCGCAGAGGACCCGCACTCGGCGCTCGTTTAAAAAACTGGCAATCCAGCTGCACAGTTGAGGAGGTAGACCATATGCCGGAAGCTTGGAAAGGAGCGAAGCATGCCAGACCCTATCGAAGGCTTTGGCGATGTCCAGGCTAATAGCCAAGGACTCGCCGTGCCTTTCCATAGCCCCACCCCAGACATGCGTTACGAATGCCAGAAGATCACCCGTTGATCGCTTTGGCCTGAAGCCGTATTGTCGATCATTGATTAGCGAGTGATCCTCTAGGAATTGCATGAGCTGCTTATTTATAAGGAGCTCAAGCACCTTGCAAATGACTGAGGTGACAGCTATGGGTCGATAGTTGCCTGGATCGGTTGTACGTTCGCCTCCTTCCAGACCTCCGGCACGAGCCCTGAAGAGTATGACAGGCGGTACAGACGCGTTAATACTGGAGACAACTCAGCTGCACATTTTCGTAGCACCACCGCCGGAATGCCGTCAGGGCCACTGGCTTTCCGCGTGTCGAGTGACCGCAGCACTGCCCGTACATCACATTGCCTGATAACAATATCAGGCATTGTGTGGCCACAGTTGGCGATGGCGGGGGGCTGCAGGCCACGGTCGTCGACCCGGGAATTAGCCGCAAAGAGGTCTGCGAGCATATCCGCTTTCTCTTGGGCTTTGTGAGCCAGTGTTCCATCTGGGTAACGCAGTGGTGGCAGCGAGGGCTGACAAAAGTTAGATTGCACGGCTTTGGCCAGTTGCCAGAATCCACGGCTGCCCGTGGGATGGGAAGTGAGCTCCTGACCAAGCCGCGCGACGCGCTGGGCATCCGCTCTCTTAAAGGCCCTCTTACTCGACTTTGTGGCCCGGTTGTACGCTGCTTTGAGGTGGCCCACGTTTGGGTCGCGCACAGCCCGGGCCCTGATCCAGGCGCGATATGCCGACTGTTTTTGTCGAACAGCTTTGGCACAATCTCGCCCGAACCAGGGACGGGCTCTGCGGATACTGGCGACATCAGTGAAAGGGATGTAATAATCCATCCCTAAACTGATCTCGCCAGCAATAGCAGAAGCACTATCCGAAGGAGCCTTTCCTACAAAGCAGCGCTGGCTCCAGGGGACGGACGCATAATAATCGCGTAGACCGTCCCAATCCGCTGACGAGTAGTGCCATAGTCGTCGTGACGTTTGTACAGGACGTGCAGGAGGTGACACCTTCATGCCAGCGTGAACAACACAGTGGTCGGAACTACCCAGTGGGGCTCCTACTGAAACACTGTACTGGGCTGGGCGACTCGTCAGCAGTAGATCCAGCAGAGCGGGCGCGTGATCTGACCTGTCTGGTATCCGGGTGATCCCGCATACCATCTGGGTCAGACCGTGGGAGAGAGCGAACGCATGGGCGGCTCTACCCGCATGATCAGTCTTGAGGGACCCCAGCCATTCAATGTGATGGCCATTGAAGTCCCCCAGAAATAATAGGTCAGCGTTCGGGAACCGCACCTGCGCTTCATCAGCCGTCTCGCTGAGGTACTGGAAGAGCTTTGTTGTCTCAAAATCCCCTGTGTGGGATCGGTAGACGCACACGTAGATCTGGCTCATAGAGCCATGGTCTACGTGCAGCCAAAGGACGGAATTGGAGGGGTTCTCTAGGCAGCGCAACCGGCGGCAGCAAACATCCGCCCTAACGAACACGCACACCCCGGCTTTGTCTCGAAATTGTTCCTCGATGACATAGCCGGGGTAACACAGGTAAGACGTGTCGTCAGGGCGGCGTATTTGTGTCTCCGTGAGGAACATCACAGCGGGCCGTGCCGTCTCAAGGTGGTGGTGGACGGTATCGAGGTTCGCATGGAGTCCACGGACGTTAGTGAACTCCACCTCGAAATGTGAAGTTGTGATGGTTTCCTAGGGCCGCTGTGTAACGTTTATTTCTTTTTTGTTGCACTGCCATTGTAGATTTTGAAGAAGAAGCGTGAAGACAGGGCGACATTTGGTGCAGCAGTAAGTGACAAAGCGCAGGGGCTAGCTTTGTCTAGAACCGTGTGGTTAGGTCGGAGCCGACTCGCCGGACGGAAGGGCTCCCAAACCCCCCTGATGCAAGGCCGCCGCTACCCCACACCGGTTACCACCCGGAGCGGCGATCCCACATCAGGATTATGCGCAACATGTGGGGCAGCCTCCTGGGGTGGTTGGCCCCAGGCGGGCCCCATGACTGTGTTGCGGGCGGCCGCGGCAACGCCGTTGCTAAGGGTCTCCCTGGCCGGCGAATCGACCCACACCACCCACACTAGACTCCGTTTCGCCCCCACTGGTCCCATGCCTGCTGCACCATACATCGCCCCGGGCCCGGCGGTGCAGCTGCTGAACCCCTAACGCAACCCAGCCTGGGCTGGGTTACTTGGGGGGCTTTAGCACAGCTGCACGGTGGTACCCCCCCGGACCAACACTGTTGTACCACCTGGTACCCACGTAGGGGCCGAAGCCACTCCATAGGTACCGTAAATTAACGAGCCTCGTCCGTTTATCAGCAGGTGCGCCACTAGCAGGTGAGGTCGCTGGGGCCCTATAGATGTTGGTAGAGCCCCTTTGCACCCAAAAATCTCACAAAAATTTCACCTCAAATCATCTAATATACGAGTTAATCAGTTAATCGGGTATTATCTGACCAAAATTTATCAATAGGTTGTTATTTTGTGATATATCACACATACGATCACACAGAACATTGCGGACTCAAGCTGTTGTTAACTGACAAGCTGGAAATTGGCTTTTGTTAGTATCTCACAAAACAGGGCATCTGGGTCGTTCGTTATTGTATGTAGTAGGTACTACGGACGGTTGTCTTCTTATACAGAAAATTCAGCCTATTTTACCGAACATATAAGCAGAGATATAATAAAACTAGTGATTCTGTGAACCGTAGACTTCGGGAACGGCTTTTTTAGAAAATTTATTCTTCAATTTTCTTTATTACTCTTTCATTTGTCATCCAAACCAAAAAATATCATTCAAATGTTATTCATTGTGAGCAAGGAGCGTGTGTGTAAAGTTTCATGCAAATCGGTCGATAAATACAGTCTCAAACATGATCTGACAGAACCCGTAGATGTAGAGATTTAGAGGTAAAGACGAAAGAAATTCTCCCCAGTCTGCAAGTTGAAACAGAGACTTCGGTCGCTTCGCTCCCTCAGTCAATTAAAAAATAACTCGTCTATTAATCTGCAAGTGAACTTGCACGAGGGTGAGTGGAGACTCACTCTACGATCTTTTCATAATCTAATTGACCGAGCGACCGAAGCGTCTTCATTTTAAGACTAGGCAATTTTGATTTCATCTGTATGTATGTATGTTGCGGACCAGTCACATGTTTTATCAGATCTCCACGAAACTTGGTACAAGTATTCCTTGACTTAAAACTATATTTATGGTCCTGAACTTTTTCTGATTCCATTTGATTTTTTTTAATTATTGCAAAAAGCACAAATGATGTTTCACTTGCAACAGAAATTATGCGTATCGATAAGGCTTATTAATTAACATACCTACTAAAATAAAAATCCATTAGTGCCGTAACACAAGAGTCTGAAGCTTGCAATATTAAATTAACTTGTAATAATACATGAACAACCATCATCTTGGGGCGTCTATCTTTCATAATGGTTTAATACAATCACAGTTTGGGTAAGGTCGTGGTAATCCCGTCTAATTTATAGTTTGGCTTACTCTTACAAGTACCTATCTTATTCCAATCTCCTTTACATACATTTACACTGCGTTATTTATATGTGAATGGCCATAAAAGTAGTTGACATTACCTACGACCTTTTGGTACCCCGAGGAGGTGGCCAAAGTCCACCGGGCGCCACTGGTAATACCTTCTGGTGTGTACCAGAGACACCCGCAGCAATGGACAAGGGAGCGGTCGCGGTATTAAAAAAAATTGGATAATCTTTGCGGTGTTTGGAATATATAAATATATCAGAAGGTCTAATAATGGAGACTTAAAACTGATTTGTGAAAACTCACGTGCATAGGAGTAGGTACCTATAAAGTTCTATGATTCCCAAGAGCCTAATAACCTGCACTGCAACCTGCCGATCAATGGACGAGGCAAACATTAAAGTGTCCTGCTCTAGCTGCAATAGGTTAACCTTCTATTACGTGGCAACAACAACAAAGACTGTGGCGTGTAGGCAATCTAAACGAAGCATCTCTTATTTTTTAGAACGTCGATAAAAATTGAGCATACCCAGGAAACGTCGTAGCTCTTTAACCGTCTTAGGTATTGGGAAGTCCAATATGGCTTTGACTTTGATGTCTAGCGGTTGTATACCTGCTGCGGAGACTCTGAATCCGAGGAATTCAACTTCTGGTCTCCTGAAGACGCATTTGCTAGTGTTATTGAGTACACCGTAGTCGCGGAATAAACATTGCCCCCTCTGACCTCATATACGTATATACGAGACATCTAGAGGTGCTTCGTTTAGATTGCCTATACGCCACAAGACGGTACGTAGGCGTATACATAATTTCCTTTTTAAAAAACCGTCGTCCACGTATGTTTACAGTGTTTCTATTTTCTTAATGAACTTCGTATCGTTTTCATATGCTTTGGCTTTTGTCGGTTATCCATCGGTTTGGAAGTAAATAGAGATTTATTACCGCCCCTTTTTATTATTAATAAATAAATAAATATGTTAGGACAATTTACACAACGCCATCAAGTCTCAAACTAAGCAAAGCTTGTGATATGAGTACTAGATAAACTGATATAAATACTTATATACATTTTTTTTGTATATACATACATATTATACATAGGAAACACCCAGACTTCAGCACAAATGTTTGCGTCATCACACAAAGTGTGTCCCGACCGGGAATCGAACCCGAGATTCCAGTGTCGAAAGCGGATGCACTACCGACCACGCCACCGAAGCAGTATTAATTTATATTTGAATGGGGAGAAAACTGTTGAAAGTCGCAGACACGACAGAAAATTATAATTTCACAGCTCTATAGAGTTACACACCGAAATCAAAACAATCAACAATACACCTACGTAGTTCTAAATTCAAGTCCAATTTCAGTTATGAGAAGATAAATCTAATCATTTATGGATATGGATAATAATATTCGGTTGCCTTCGGAAAAAAACGATGATTCCCGAGTATGCCCGAGAGACATTAAGGAAATAGAACCACTGTACATTTTTATCTCTCTTAAAAGTCAGTATTTACACTATTTATTCTTGTACAAATTTTAATAAGTACTTAGGTACTTCAGAGAAAGTCGTTCATAGAATTATATGTTGCTGGATAATTAACACTTTTGCGGTTCAGTGCGCACCATTACCCAGTGTTCAGAAGTGACTAAACATACATAATTAATAGATAAGGCTGGTGCTGAAGCTGGGGGTTGTGAGTCAGAAACGTAGGCATTTGTGCTAGTAATTAAATTAAAAAAATTAACAACTAGGTAATAAATATTGCTAACCATCACCATTCTTCGAACTTTCAGAGAATTGTGGAGGAGACTTACATTGTTATTTTTCTCTGTCCTCTATTTGTTGTCAAGTTTCTAGACTAATTTTGTATTTTACCTGAGTTACTCTGTTTATTAGCAAGCTAAAGCAAATGGAAGGTACGTCAATTTACATGTAAATTTGGCTCAGACGGAACTATTGTGTTTGAGAAGGCCGACAAACGTCAGCCATGGTTCGGTTGCCAGAGAATGCGACGACAATCAAGTTTTGCTGCGAATATCGCTTGGTCAACTTTGTTATAGAACCCCTACTATTGGTTTCACTGTTGACAGTTTTAGTTATATTAGGTTTTAGATGTTTATTCTATTTTTGAACGACTTCAAAAAAGGAGAAGATTTTCCATTCGACAGTTTTTTTTATGTTAGTTACCTCATACGTCTCAACTTTCGACCGTGTAGTGCTATTTCAGTTTGGTCATATTCCATCAGTTATTTGCTCACATTACGGTAATTTAAAGTCGTTTTTTTTTAGGTAAAATTTTTTATAGGTAAGAACCTTACTAAGTTAAAACAATGGGGTAAGATGTTGATTTTTTTATATAATTGCACTAATTTCGCTAAATAGAAGACATTACAAACGTCGACATATGTTTCACGTACTCACGAGGCATTCTCAAGACTATAAAAGAAGTCTTAGTATATAAAAGCTGTTCTCTTTGTATATAACAATTCAACATCTTACCCCATTGTTTTATCATGGACTTTCGCCATCTGACGCCTGATTCCATTCAATTACTAAGTTAAAACAAACATTATAATAATAAGATTTTTTTTCTGAAATCCCGATTTATTTGTGTTGTCTCTACCAAAAGGTTTGTAACCCAAGAAACCTTTAGCTCTAAGTGAAGCAAGTGTAGTACAATGAGACTCTAGTAAATTTATCGGATGTGTCCGAACATGTGTGTTACATCAGACAAATAAAAAACTACGTAAAATGCAGCATATGTAACCACTTTGGGGGGAATACAGGACGTATTTCAAGCGGTTACTTACAGATGGAGCGACGACCTAGTGAAAAGCGCTAGATCTTGTTGGATGCAGGTGGAAATGGACCGATCACACTGTAAACTCATTGGAGAGGTTTATGTTCAGCATTGGACAGCGATAGGTTCATGAGATCCGGGGTATATAAGTATGTTCCTTGAAAACTCCTCGTGTAGGTATTAACTACAATCTAATTTACGAACTTACTCACTTTGGTACTAAAGAAGAACAATAGTAGTGACTCAATTGTGAATATCGTTGAGTAAAAGCCTTTATGTTCCTTTGTAAGGAATTCTGGGTTTGCAGACTGGTTGTGTTTACTATTATAAAAACCAGATGGTAAAGCACGTTTCAGTTATGTATGTATTTAAAAGCATTTTGTTACGATTTGAAGAATAGTTAAGAAGGAAGTTTAGCTGCTTTTAGTACCTACATGGGGATATTATTACCTCAGTGGTACGAGACTGCTGCCTCAAAAGTCCCGGGTTGCTCCCCGAGTCAAGTGAAATATTTGTCCGATCTACAAAAAAGTTTTCAATCAATCAATTTATTTATTTGCGAATATGGGTAAAATATTTGGGTTACTTTAAATTGGTTTTAATTGTGCGCAGCCATATTCTACCTCACGGTATGCAAAATAGGTAGGTAGGTGGTGATTTTAAATCATAATCATACTATTATAACAAAATTAAACATTACTACATAAGAATACATTTTTATGTCAAAATAAATCACAATAGAATGTCAAAAACCATGTCATGTCAAAATTAAAATCATAATAATAAAAGTAAAATTTCTAAGCAATGTCATAAATTAATTAACCACAAATTTCAACATCAAGCTTCCAATGAGCTGTCGTCTAAAAAATCGTTTATCGAGTAATAACACCTATCTATGAGCAGTTGACGAAGTTTTCGTTTGTAGTTTACTAAATTTGTGACTGCTCTAATGTGACTTGGAATTTTATTATAAATACGTGGTGCCATACAAAATATACTTTTATGCAGCAATGTAGTAGTGCTTGACACGACGCGCAATTTATCTTTGTGGCGAGCTCTGATATGAAACTCAAAGAGATTGAAATTTGATTTGACAAATACTGCTGTTTCATAGATGTATAGACATGGTAAGGTTAATATATTATAATTTTTTAAATATGGTCTACATGACACAGTTTGTTGTATGTTAAATACCGATCTCATACATCGCTTCTGTGCCTTAAATGCATACTCCTTTTCTACAGAATTACCCCAGAAAACTATACCGTATCTTAAGATTGAATCAACATAGCCGTAGTAAGCTGTTAACACAGTTGACAAATTAACAATTTTCTGCAATCGATACAGAGCATAGGAAAACGAATGGATTTTTTTACAAAGACTGTCAATATGCGCCTTCCAATTTACTTTATTGTTTATATGTAGGCCTAGAAACTTGGTTACCTCTATTTCCTATATTATTTCCTATATTATTTCCTATATTATTTCCTATATTTGAATAGCGAACATGCAATGTTTCGTTTAATCTAGGTCGCTGTCGAAAATTCATTACCTTAGTTTTATCAAAGTTAATTAGTAAGTCATTGTCTTCAAGCCAATTAATCATTAACGTCAAAAAATTATTAATGTCAGATTTAATGCTAAGCAAGTCATTACATGAGAACAATACTGTGCTGTCATCAGCAAATAAAGTCATATGATGTTGAGTGATCATGGGTAAGTCATTTATGTAAATCAAGAACAGCAGAGGCCCTAAAATACTTCCTTGAGGAACACCTATCATGACATCTTTTGTCTCAGAGACATATGTTTCGTCTGTTTTAGTTGTCAGTGATAACCTTCTAATCTCTGTGCGTTGTTTTCGACCCTGAAGGTATGATTTAATGAGATCGTATACGTTGCCTCGAACTCCATACTTATACATTTTATCTAGAAGCTTATGATGATTAACACGATCAAAGGCTTTAGACATGTCCATATATAGAGCAATAGCCGGAGTTCTTTTGTCCATATAAACCAGAACTTTGTTCAGAAAGTTATACAATGCAATATTAATTGATTTGGTCTTACGATAGCCGTACTGACATTCCGAAAACAAGTTTCTACTCTCAAAAAATGAATAAATACATCGATAAATCACTCCTTCAAATACCTTAGCGAATATTGGTAGAAGAGCAATGGGTCTATAATTTTTAAAAACGTTTGTATCGTCCTTCTTGTGCAGTGGCCTTATAACTGTCAAATTTAGATTATCCGGAAAGATACCACTCCCTACGCACAAATTTATAATGTGGCTCAAAGGTGGTGCAATTATAGGGGCAACATATTTGACCACACTAGTTGTAACTCCGTCGTATCCCGTGCTATTTGTATTTCTTAAAGATAATATTAATCTGTAAATATCAGATGGAATTGAAGGGGCAGAAAAACCGACTGATAATCACTTGACACATTTAAAATTTTACGACGATGTGTTACGGACGATTGAGAACTCAATGGTGTCGCCGTGCTCAAAAAATAATCATTGAAAGCATTTGCTATGCACGAGGGATCCGCGATTATGTCATTATTAAGAATTATATTATCGATATTGTGATTAGGAAATTTGCATTTTTGACTATTGATCACATTCCATGAAGCCTTACACTTATTTTGAGCTGAATTTATATAGAAGTTGTTTTGTGATCGTTTTGTTAGATTTATGATTTTTTTGTACCTCTTGTTATATGTCTGAAATCGTGTTTTATTTTTTCTAATGGGATTTTTTCTATATATCCAAAGGAGTTCTCGTTTGCGCCTACTACAAATTTTTATTCCCCTAGATAACCACCTTGGTTTCGCAATATTGTTAATTCTTAATTTGCGAATTGGAAAACAAAGGTCATATAATAAATTAAATATATCCTGGAATGAGTTAAAACATTCGTTGGGATTAATTGATTCGTACACATTATTAAAAGAAATTTGGCCCAAGTATTTATAAAAGATTGCCTTATTTTCTCTAGAGAGATCACGTTTTTTTATGTACCAATACCTGAGTCTACAGTATCTTTTGCATATACATTTTAGTATTTGTGCCGAGTGATCAGAGAGTGCAAGCTCTTCGATATGAGGTTCACAACTCCTCATATTATGAGCCACATTGTCGATGCATTTACCACTAGCATGACGAGTAGCTTGGTGAAACTGAAGAAAAAGATTGAATCCCGAAAGAATTTCTTTAAATGTTGTAGTTTTCCGACAAGATTCTAGAATGTCAATATTGAAATCTCCACATATGTTTTGCAGTTCTAATCCCAGTAATTTGGTCCCATGGGAATTGGTAACGAGAAAATTATTATTTTACTTTATTTTTTAACATCCTCACCGGTTTCGCCTTACTCATTATCATTTTAATTACTTTCCATCTATCTCTATCATTCATTCGTTCATTCGATGGACTTAATATATGTCTACGCAGCCTTACTACTAGAGCAGGATAAATATTAAACACACACACACACACATATCACGCCTATATCCCCGAAGAGGTAGGCAGAGGTGCATTACACACCCACAATTGGCCATTATTTTTAGTCTCACGTAATAATTATAGGGGGCAAGCCTATTGCCGTCATCGGGCACACATAATAATGAATGAATGAATTTAATAAAAAGAAGCAGCTTTTTTGTCATTTTGAAAAATATTAAATATTAAAATAAAAACAAATAATTATTGTATGTAATAAGTTTATTTAATATTATTTATGTACACAGATCATTTAAGATATGTCTCCACATTTGATTATCTCATATAGATATTCAAAGGTGTCCTCTAATTTATATTATTTCAAAAATTTTCTAACATTATACCTAAATGCACTTAAACCGGGCATTAGTAAAACTTAGGCCGATACCTCACCGAGACGCCATGGCGACGTGGCCAGCGACGTCGTAACATAGGTAGTGCGGCTGTGGGAATTTAAAGAATTATTAATGTTAATTACGTAAGTACTTAACACAAATTAATAGCTTAGGTAGTTTAAAATGTAAATGTTTAGTATAAAATGCTGATATCCGTGCATTAGGCCGATACCTCACCGAGACGCCATGGCGACGTGGCCAGCGACGTCGCCAACTAGTTCTCATTGGCGACGTTGCCAGTCGGTCGCCAAGTGAGTTAGCCGTCATATATCTCAATGAGAACTAGTTGGCGACGTCGCTGGCCACGTCGCCATGGCGTCTCGGTGAGGTATCGGCCTTAAAGTAGAAAGTAAGTTAAAATTATTTTATAAATTTCTTACTTGTAATTATTGTATTTTCTACGCATTGTCGTTAAGGCCGATACCTCACCGAGACGCCATGGCGACGTCGCCAGTCGGTCGCCAACTAGTTCTCATTGAGATATATGACGGCTAAGAATTATTAATGTTAATTACGTAAGTACTTAACACAAATTAATAGCTTAGGTAGTTTAAAATGTAAATGTTTAGTATAAAATGCTGATATCCGTGCATTAGGCCGATACCTCACCGAGACGCCATGGCGACGTGGCCAGCGACGTCGCCAACTAGTTCTCATTGAGATATATGACACTTGGCGACCGACTGGCGACGTTGCCAGTCGGTCGCCAAGTGAGTTAGCCGTCATATATCTCAATGAGAACTAGTTGGCGACCGACTGGCGACGTCGCCATGGCGTCTCGGTGAGGTATCGGCCTTAAAATATGATTTGTTGAAAGGTTGTCAATTCCTTCAACCAGCGTAGACCAATGACATCTTATGTTTATGAATTACTCTACAGAACAAAAACCATGTTCCAGTTTCAAATATGTGGCGTGGCACTGCAACTATGTCAGAAAATTTTGGGAGAAGTACACAGTTTAAAACGTCTGTTTAAAACAGGGATTTTTGACGGTTACAAAACCAAGAGTGTTCAATAGAATGTCGTACTGTGTTTATAGCAGCTGTGTTATAGCAGCCGTTTTAAACTGTGTATTTCTCCCCTGGCATCGAAAACCACGGTATAAAGCATAGTTGTAAACCGAGAGATTTGCTGCCTACACGGTTTAAAACCAACAGTGTTCAACAGAACGTCGCCGTACGGTTTACAACCACATTTTAAATCGTGTATTCGGTGGGTTTTTACGGTAGCTCTCGCTTGCTTCTCTTTTGTAGATAGATTGAGTATTAATATTTAATGCAGAACATATTAATTGTAACATGCTCAAAGTCAGTACAGGCTTTATGCAGACATAAAGTCTCAGACAACTAATATACATTGAACAACTGATACATAAACAGGCCTGAATTGTGATAATACCTATATGTACGAGTATAATAATCTTTTGGTTCTCTGACGTTTTGGTTGGTGATCCGTGGATTGCACAATTGTACGTGGATTGAAACGTCGGGAAATTATAAGGTACCTTTGATATTATGAGGATCAAATCAGATACTTATATTAGTGAAAGTCGTGAAAATTTAAAATTTGTTTCACTTTTAAACTTTCACGTTTTTTAATCTTTATTTTACTGTTTATATACTGGTTAAGTACATAATCTACACCGTTTTAGGTACATAAATTCTATTGCCTGACGTTTACACCAGGTTACATCGGCCGTTGTCACAGGCTGTCTGTCACAATCAGTGACTTGGGATGGCGCTCGCTTCGCTCCCTCATACATACTCTACATACTATATCTATGGTCACAATGCTGGTTATTAATGTCATGCCTCTTAAAATAAATTATCAATCAGAATAATTGTTTACATATACCCGCTGTCAACACAACTCAATAAGTTGAACTAAATTAAATAATGTAATTATCCCAGGGGATTGCGTATTAAAAGGTATTTACAATTTGATTAAATTTCTACCAAAGTAGTCGCGTTTCCATTATACTACGGCATTTTTCAACAAAATACATGTAGGTACTTCATTACTTGCTAATAAATGCTCAAGAACTTAATTGCTTGGAATTATTTAGTTTTTGATTGCTTGACATAAAAATGTAATCATTGTTCGTAATCCATCGCCATTTTGTATTTACGATATGTATTCTGTCTGGTTGAACTGAATAGTTCTGTCTAAATAAATGCAGTTAACCTCAAACTATTCACTTTAAAATAACGGACAATGATTTATGTTACATACCTACTCTCTCAGATTAAAACTAATAAATACAGTCTAAGTAAAGCTGAGCATAGCTTTCAGAGGTCCAACTGAAGCCTCAAAACAGTCTATTGTTTTTAATCTAAACGAAAATAAAGTCCGGATTAATACAGCAACTGCTTCCCTTGTCCGGGTTTTGTGAAGCCTTCACCCATTTGCCGTGACAATGCGGAGCGACTAAAGCGTAGAATCGTGTCGCGTGTCCAGCAACTCCGTGGCCACTGCATCGCCATTTTAAATCGCGTCTAAGTGCCGCTGTCTCGCAGAGAACGCAAACCGTGTTACCTATTAGAATGGAAACACACTATGAGTCAGAAAAGTAACATAATTAATTAGACTTCTGGAGTGCCGACGCAAAGAGAACCTGCACGCTACAACGGGCAAGCTCAGTGTGTAAAATTGATGATCACGCCAGCGGAAATTCTCGCACCAAATATACAAAATATTTTACAAGGAATTTTTTTAGAGAAATACTTGACTAATTAAAGTTTGTAATAGCATTTTGGTAACTAATTAGGTTCATTCTAAAGTCTCTCAGAAATAATAGATCCATTTTATGACAACTTGTTTGTTTTTTTTTATTAGGGGATGAAAAGTACGTTTTAGTAACATACTTTTTTTTATTTAAGTATTTCAATATAAATAACATTCCATTACCCAGTTAGCGATCGTTTTTTTTTTCAATCCGCGGCCCTATATCTCGGCCGCACCTACGTCCATAGCCGAGCGCCTCTGGTGAGCACTGAAAGAATTTCCAGTGGTGCCCGGCGGTGTTAGCGATTGTGAATGTCAGAAAGTCTCTACATTATTTCTATAGCTCGTTATAATTAGGGAATTTAGAGTCCGAATCGGTATGGCCCGAACTGAATAAATCAAAAGGTGTCCCCTTATTTGCTCTATTGCTCGAAATTCCATCTTTGAGTCCTACCTAGCTATCAGAAGTTCGTACGTAGATACAGAGCTCAATTTAAATAGCTCGAGCTAGGTCAGATAACAGCTTCCTGCCGTTCACACTCCTGTCTCCGAAGGGAAGGTCTGGTACACAAAAAGTTGCCCTTGCACCTATTCTAATCAAGAATTCAAATTCAAATTCAAAGAATTATCTAAATCGTATGTGCCATTTTCGAGATATTATGGGTGTGCAGAAGGACTGACAGTAAGAAATGATGGCTCCCCCTCGGAGACAACAAAACGCTATTTGTATGAGTAATAGGTAACTGACATACGACATCCTGTATTTCCTTATGAACAAGCGAGATTGATTTTCCACGTTCAACTTTCTTCTAACACAAGTATTCCAACAATTACATACCTTCTCTCAGTGCTTTATAATCCGAATCCGTGTGGCAAGCCTTTGACACTTTAGTTACTTCGAACTGTGCGCAGTACCTGGACAACACAATATTACGGTGAATGAGAAATAAAGGTCAGATTGATATTGCTTATTGGGTACTTGAACGACCGATATAAAGTTATCATTTCTAAAACCTTTACAAATAAAGGAAATTGGAGTTCATGGATAGTGATTACCTATACATATAGGTAAGCTGGTCACAAAGGACGCATTATCAGACTATTCAAATTAATATTCATTTAATAAATTCAAGCACACAATATTGAAAGCCTTTGTGAAAATGACATTCGCATTAATATTATCTGTATTTTATTGTAATTCGTGGATATCCAGCATTAAACTACAATATCCCTTCGGTCAATATTGCTTATTATATATAATGTAAGCCAAGCCCAACTATGTACTCGTATAACTAAACTTTACCAACCTGCGCCCTGGCCGGCGTGGTATATGTAGGCTTAATTCCCCCTCTTTGGGGGTGATCTATGCCCAGTATTGCCCAGTAGTGGGCGTCAAATGGGCTGAGATGATTATGATTAAGCTAAGCCCGGATTTGGATTTTAGGTTCGGCTTACAGAATGGAGTTCGGTACACTGCAACTTGCCTCCTGTTACGCGAGACTAACAGAATTACTGGTAAGTAAAGTGTGAATTTTATACACCTCTGGGGACCTTCCCGGGGCTATAGGTGTGATTATATGAGTATGAAGTATAATGTTAATTTTTATGGCTGGTCAAATGCGGCCTCGCATGATGAATATGTGACACTTTTTTGGTAGCACCTACTTCGCGTCCGTTGGCATATAAAAGTGGAAAGTGATGAAAATGCCGTTATCTAGCTTTTAAAGAACATTACACAGTTCCATGTTTGATATTACCAGTAAACATTGCAATAATAAATACATAACTTAAGTGTTTATAATTCTCAAAATGACTTCAATATTTCAATGGACTTGTTATTTAGATCAAATGTGTCCTTGGTTTGAACTGCTGCAATACACATAGAACACTGTATTGCTATGCCATCCAATCTAAATTCCTATTGGAAAAATGAAACTAGGACGTCATACTTAGATTATGGATACTTACTCTCTATGCGAATTGGACTCCGGATCATCAGGGTTCCGAAGTCGTAAGTTCTTCCGAATATCCACTGTGTCATTTGAGTGTCTGCTCACAGAGAGTCCTCCAGGTAGGATCATTGCCGTTTCATCTGAAGGAAGTAAAATTGAAATGTAGACGTGAAAGATAAAATAATGAAGATGACGTCTCATTTATCCCTTACAAAGAAATGGGCAGTTCTTACACAGACTCATATTACTCGTACGACTAGTTCCGTAGCGACAGTTATTTACTTTAAATTCCCAATAGATATAGTCCATATTTACTGTGTAGGTTTTATAAAAAACCTATTCAATGTTTTACGCGTGATTGAGAAAGAAGCAGAAGCGCTTTGCCGTTGATTAAAAAAAAAGTATTTTTAGAACAGGAGGATCAGTAAAATAATACATGTAGTACCTCGGATCACTTTCCAACCCTCAAACTAAATGCTAATAACTTTTTTCTGTCTTTCTCACCTCTTAGAGGTACATCACTGTCTTCAGAGCATCCCCGATGTTCTTGACAAGCTCTGCGCTGCACAAGTGAAGGACAATGTCTGCCTCCATGTGCGGGAGCTTGCACTACTCGTCGACTGCGCTCCATACTGCCGGACCCGCATTCGGTGTCGCAATTTGACCACGAACCCCAACCGGAGACCACACAGTCTATCACTGGGGACAAGACAAGAATACATTGTTAGTTTACTGTTTAGTATCTGCTTAAACGAAAGCTTTATAATAAATTGTGTATAAAATTAGAGAAGTATAAAATTTATTATAAAAAATTAGAACACTTCAATAATTAAGGCAGGAGGTTCTCAATTTGTCGGGCTGTTTATTCACCGAGTACTCGAGGTCGCATGATCTGATTTAAAGACTGTCTCCCCGAAAGTGTAGGCTGTGGCGTTAAAGATCTCCACAATAAAAATTTGCCAGTAATTTATACCACAACATTAGCGGACTATATCTATTGGTGAAAACCGCATCCAAATCCGATGCGTAGTTTTAAAGATCTATGCATACATACGGAAGTAATTGACTTTATTTTATAATATATAAGTACTCTTCAATGGTACGCCACGTTCCTTCCAATTTGTGAAATTAGTATATTAAAGAATGTATGAAAATATTACATATAATATAATCATCCCTATTTCCTCGTAGGGATAGGCAGAGGCATATTATTAATCCACTCTTTGCCAGAAACTTTACTGGTCACGTAACAGTTGGCGAAACTATTGCCACTAACCCGGTACTCCGGGCACTGGGTGTAAATATTCAGACTAAGCTACATAAATTGAGTTATTAACGGTTACATTTTAATGACCTAATTAACTAACAGGACACCATGTAATCCCGAGAGGCTCATAACTCGTAAGGTTAGAATAATTACTGTGCCTGAAACCAGACTATGTATATTCTGATTAGATTATAACTAGACAAGCAAATTACTGGACAACACTGTTTTCTTGTTGACTTTAAATTATATTAATCTTGGACACACTAAGTATGTATGCAACGAATTAAATAAAGCATGCCAGTGGCTCATTTCCAATTCCTGGCAAAAAATAATAACGGATACAAAATATGGCAATCCAAGAAATTGGATTAGAGATAGGTAATGGTATATGTACCTACTCGTATAATAAATAGCTCGTTACTTTATGTAGGTGTTATTTCATACTATTAGAAAAGAGTGGCTGTGAGCTTTATTGACAGATTCTTTCTCTAAGGCTCTACGCATCGTTTTGTGAATCTGGCAGTAACTAACTGACTTTCAAAAGTACCGAGAGTTTTATTGACCGAGAGTTTTATTGCCAGGTTCTTTCTCTCGGTTCTACTTATTGCTTTGCGAATCTGGAAGTACATGTAAATATAGAAGCAATGACATTTTTTATTTTAAGTATTTTTAAGTAGTTACTGACGTTTGTAAGAGCCATTTAGTGACCATACAAATAAATAAATAAATCAAATCAAATCAAATGTACCTTGTAGGTAATTGAATTGTATTGAAAAACAAATATGTTTGTTTATAGATACATTTAACGCGGCCGCTCCCATGTCCATTGCTGCGGGCGTCTCCCCAGAAGGTATTTCCAGTGGCGCCCGGCGGACTTTGGCCACCGGTGTGGCCTCTTCGGGGGTTTGGTCGGAATGAAAATCCCGCGTCGTTGGGGTTGGGTTTTATCCCGCGTCGGTGAGTGAATCTGGTTGCGTGATGTGGGGCAAAAGCCCCGCAGCGCGCAACCATTCTAGCCTGCTTCTGTAAGGACGGCGGGTGGCTATCCCGCCGTCCTCAGGCCCCGATCATGGAGGTCCATGGTCCTGGGCGTAGATGACTCTGCGGCGCCCCGGCCGCTGACTGCGGAACTCAGCGGGGAGGGTACGCTCCCTCTCCCTCTCGGCCGCCTCCTTCGCGAGCATGACTTGCTCGCAGAAGGACACGGCAGCGTTCCACCTACTCGCGCTGGAGACCATGGCTTGGAGCATGGTTTCCAGCGAGAGGATATCCTTGGCAGACCCACTACGAGTTTCCGGCGCTGACTCGCCCACGCTGAGCACTCCACCAACGTGTGGAGTGCGATGTCGTCGTTGGAAACCTCGCAGTGTTGACACCGGGGTGTGACTTCACGATGGATGCGAAACAGATAGCTACCGAAGCATCCATATCCGGTAACAATCTGCGTCGCACGATACGTGAGGTCACCATGCCGCCTCTGCAGCCACTCGTCCATGATCGGCCTCACCGCCGTGATGAGGGTAGTTCCCACTTCGGTTGCTCAAGTTGCACCCTCCAAATCTCCATGAGATCCTGGCGGACTTGGGACCGCTGGTCCTCGATTTCTCGAGTCGCAGGCCTGTGGTCCATCTCCAGCGCCTCCTTGAGCCATTGAAACAATGACGCAAGGGCTCTCGCTTCCAGGTCCCATGGAGGGGTCCCGGTTAAGAGACATGCAGCCTCTCCGGAGATCGTGCGGTACCCCCGTATTGTTCTCACGGCCAAGGTTCGCAGTGGTCTGTTTAACAGAGTCACGTTCACCTTGAGCGCCAATCTATCCGCCCATACGGGAGCCCCGTATAAGGCCATACTCCGCACGATCCCCAGGTACAGTCTCCTGCAGGAGGCGTTTGGTCCCTTTAGGTTGGGCATGAGTCGCGAAAGCGCGACTAATGCCGTCACTTTGGGGACCAAACTTCGGAAATGTGGTCCGAAGTTCCATCGGCTATCAAGTACGATCCCTAGGTACTTCATCGAGGGCTTGATGCCGATGCTAACGCCTCTTACAGTTATGCTGGAACATTAAGGTGGACCATCCCGAGGTCCGTGGGACCTAAAGGGACCAAACGCCTCCTGCAGGAGGCGTTTGGTCCCTTTAGGTTGGGCATGAGTCGCGAAAGCGCGACTAATGCCGTCACTTTGGGGACCAAACTTCGGAAATGTGGTCCGAAGTTCCATCGGCTATCAAGTACGATCCCTAGGTACTTCATCGAGGGCTTGATGCCGATGCTAACGCCTCTTACAGTTATGCTGGAACATTAAGGTGGACCATCCCGAGGTCCGTGAAAACAGAGAACCTCGGACTTGTGCAGGGCCACCTCCAGTCCCAGCCGCCGTATCCGACCCACGACTTGAGCAAAACCCGTCGTGACCTTGAGTGCTGCCTCCTGATGCGTTGCACCCCGTGCCGTGACAAGGGTATCGTCGGCGTAGCACGTCACGCCGATGCCCTCAGGGACTCAGGCCCTCTGCACCCCACAGTACCAAGTCGCAGCCGATGTTCCACAGAAGCGGTCCCAGTACCGACCCCTGCGGAACACTGCACAACACATCTCGCCGAGCTGGCCCGAGCCAGCTAGGGTGAGCTATGGCCCTCTCCGAAAGGTAAGCCCCGACAATACGACGGAGGTAGAGAGGCGTTTTGTGATACACGAGCGCCTCCCTAAAGCAGCTCCATGGCAAGCTTCACCCTCTATAACATAGGACTAACAAAGTTTATCTGCGAAAAGTGGACTCAACTATATTAAAACGGGAACACCCAAATACTCCGAAAAACTTCGGTTGCCGACTGCTTCGGTGGCGTGGTCGGTAGTGCATCCGCTTTCGACGCCGGAGTCTCGGGTTCGATTCCCGATCGGGACAAACTTTGTGTGATGACACAAACGTTTGTACCGAAGTCTGGGTGTTTCCTATGTATAATATGTATGTATATACAAAAAAAAATGTATATAAGTATTTATATCAGTTTATCTAGTACTCATATCACAAGCTCTGCTTAGTTTGAGACTAGATGGCGTTAGGTGAATTTTCCTAACATATTTATTTAAAAAAAAAAAAAAAAAAACTTTATTCCGAATTTCGATGTTCCGATTTTCAAAAATCCGAATTTCATAATACCGAAGAATTGTAATGTCTATTATTAAAAATCACGAAACTTATTTTACCGAAAGTCATTAATGCGATTTGATAGTTTTTTTTTTTTTTAATATTTAGGTCGACAAATTGACGCCACCCGCCTGATAGTAAGCTGTGGCGACGTCTGGTGATTGTGGGCAACTCTCACAGTACACAGGAATACTATAGAGAGTGACCCTCAACTTGACGACCCAGTATTGTGCCTCTTCACGCTTCGCTTAAAGAACCCAGGGTTATATGTTGGAGGAAACACGTGCGCGGGCAGGGCGTTCCAAGCCACCATCGTTCGGCAGAGAAACGAACGTTTAAAACGCTCAGTTCTCGCGAAGACGGTTTCCACGGTACGAGAGTGACATCTCTGCCCGGCACGCGTTGTTCGGGATCGGAAGGGATCAGATTGAAGAGCTCTTCAGAACACTCACTGTGGTAAATACGGTAGAACGCGGCCAAGGAAGCAATTGTTCGGCGCTGGGTTAGCGGCTCAAGGCTTCCCGTTACCTCCGGACAATCTATAATGCGAACAGCGCGTCGCTGCATAGCGTCGAGTGCATCCAGCAAATACTTCGCGGAGCCGTCCCAGAGGTGAGAGCAGTATTCGACGCAGGGTCTAATCTGCGTTTTGTACAGCAGACACCTCTGGTGCGGTGTAAAGAATCGCTTTATCTTGTTCAGTATTCCTAGTTTCCGCGAAGCTAGCCCAATACATCTCTCAATGTATTTAGTGTTATTGAGCTCTCGGCGTACGTCTATGCCAAGGATGTTGCATTCTGAAGAGTGGGTAGGGGAAGGAAGGGGGATTTTTTCGCTGTAAATGCACACGCCTGTGTTTTGCGGGCATTGAACTCGACCAAGTTCTCGGCACCCCATTGGGAGATACTGTCGAGGTTACAGTCGAGATCAGCCACGAGTCGTCGTCTCTCCTCCTCAATCTCTGATCGCCCCGCCGTCGGACGAACCGAGTAACTCCCGTGCAGTGTGCTGTCATCAGCATAGCTATGAATGTTCCCGAGGGATAGCATATCATTGATATGCAGAAGAAAGAGAGTTGGTGATAGTACGGACCCCTGCGGTACCCCGGCATTCACTTGCAAGAAGCGAGAAGCCTGGCCATCGCAGAGGACCCGCACTCGGCGCTCGTTTAAAAAGCTGGCAATCCAGCTGCACAGTTGAAGAGGTAGACCATATGCCGGAAGCTTGGAAAGGAGCGAAGCATGCCAGACCCTATCGAAAGCTTTGGCGATGTCCAGGCTAATAGCCAAGGACTCGCCGTACTTTTCCATAGCCTCACCCCATACATGCGTGACGAATGCCAGGAGGTCACCCGTTGATCGTTTTGGCCTGAAGCCATATTGCCGATCATTGATTAGCGAGTGATACTCCAGGTATCGCATGAGCTGCTTATTGATAAGGAGCTCAAGCACCTTGCAAATGACTGAGGTGACAGCTATAGGTCGATAGTTGCCTGGATCGGAGCGATCCCCTTTCTTGGGGATGGGTTGTACGTTCGCCTCTTTCCAGACCTCCGGCACGAGCCCTGTAGAGTATGACAGGCGGTACAGACGCGTTAGTACTGGAGACAACTCAGCAGCACATTTTCGTAACACCACCGCCGGAATGCCGTCAGGGCCACTGGCTTTCCGCGTGTCGAGCGACCGCAGTACTGCCCGTACCTCACATTGCCTGATAACAATATCAAGCATAGTGTGGCCACAGTTGGCGATGGCGGGGGGCTGCAGGCCACGGTCATCGACGCGGGAATTAGCCGCAAAGAGGTCTGCGAGCATGTCCGCCTTCTCTTGGGCTTTGTGAGCCAGTGATCCATCAGGAAAACGCAGTGGTGGCAGCGAGGGTTGGCAAAAATTTGACTGTACGGCTTTGGCCAGTTCCCAGTATCCACGGCTGCCCGTGGGGTGGGATGTGAGCTCCTGACCAAGCCGCGCGACGCGCTGGGCATCCGCTCTCTTGAAGGCCTTCTTGCTGAACCTAGTGGCCCTATTGTACGCTGCTTTGAGGCGGTTCACATTCGGCTCACGTGCCGCCCGAGCCCTGACCCAGGCGCGCTACGCTGACTGTTTTTTCTGGACAGCCTCGGCACATTCACGCCCGAACCAGGGGTGAGCTTTGCGGATGCTGGCGACATCAGTGAAAGGGATATAATATTCTATCCCTAGACTGATCTCGCCAGCAACGGCAGCAGCGCTATCCGAAGGCGCCTTCCCTACAAAGCAGCGTTGGCTCCACGGGACGGACGCAAAGTAATCGCGGAGACCGTCCCAGTCTGCCGACGAGTAGTGCCATAGTCGTCGAGTCATTTGCTCAGCACGAGCAGGCGGTGGCCCTTGGAAGCTGGCGTGCACCACACAGTGGTCGGAAGTGCCCAGTGGGGCGCGTACCGACACACTGTACTCGGCTGGGCGACTCGTCAGCAGTAGATCCAGCAAGGCGGGCGTGTGGTCTGACCTGTCAGGTATCCGGGTGATCCCCTGTACCACCTGGGTCAGCCCGTGGGAGAGAGCGAATGCATGGGCGGATCGTCCCGCATGATCGGTCCTAAGGGACCCCAGCCACTCAACGTGATGACCGTTAAAGTCACCCAGGAAAACCAGGTCAGCGTTCGGGAACCGCACCTGCGCATCGTCAGCCATTTCGCTGAGGTATTCGAAAAGCCTTGTTGTCCCCGTGTCCCCTGTGTGGGAGCGGTAGACGCACACGTAGATCTGGCTCATAGAGCCATGATCCACGTGCAGCCAAAGGACGGAGTAGGAGGGGTTCTCTAGACAGCGCAACCGGCGGCAGCAGACATCCGCCCTAACGAACACGCACACTCCGGCTTTGTCGCGGAATTGTTCCTCAATGACATAACCCGGGTAACTGAGGTAAGACGTGTCGTCAGGGTGGCGTATCTGTGTCTCCGTAAAGAACATCACAGAAGGCCGTGCCATCTCTAGGTGATGGTGGATGGTATCGAGGTTCGCATGGAGTCCGCGGATATTCGTGAACTCCACCTCAAAAGGAATCGACTTTGTGGGGTTTCTAGAGGCCGCTGTGTACCGTTTATAACTTTGTTGCACTGTCATGATGAGATATAGGGAAGAGTGAAGACAGGGCGTCATTTGGTGCGGCAGTAAGTGACAAATTGCAGAGGCTAGCTTCGTCTAGAACCGTGTGGCTAGGTCAAAATGCTCGAAGGGTTCTCGGTCCGAAACACGACATTCCGATTTTCAATACTTCGAATAAACTAAAAGTCAACATGTTTGTTCTACAGAATTTAGTGACAGAAAGAAATCGCTGCAGAACCAACTTCACGCAGTCTGGTCTGGGTATCTGGAATGGGTAGAAGTGGGTTAGGTTAGGTTAGAACTGTGACCACAACAGAGCGCGAGCCGAGCGAGCGAAGCGAGCGTGCCGCGGCAGCGGCCGGCGAAGCGCCGGAACTGTTCTTTGTTCTACAGAATTTAGTGACAGAAAGAAATCGCTGCAGAACCAACTTCACGCTGTCTGGTCTGGGTATCTGGAATGTGTAGAAGTGGGTTAGGTTAGGTTAGAACTGTGACCACAACCGGAATTGATCTGTATTATATAAAAAATTTGGGAAACATACTTTGGCATGTGACCAATGAAACAAAATATTTTTATTCGAAACAATTCGTATTGTTAATGTTTCGAAATATCATTAAGTCGGACTTTTTGTTATTCGATCTATTGAAGCTCGGTATTCTGAGAGTATTAATTATAAACGTTAGGAATATTGAAATATAGGAATTATAAAAATAGGAATAATGATCAATCGGAGTTGTTATTTTCGGAATTTTGAACCAGTCGGAATTATGAAAATCGGTATTTTGAAATTCGTATTTGTGACTGACGGAATAAAGTTATTCGTATTTATGTAGTGTACCCAAATAAAACAGTTTCCCGGAAAGATTAGGTAGATGTACCTAACCGCTATCTAGTATTTTGGGGAAACAGATGTGGCTGCGCTTGTATGTATATAAAACCTTAACAAATATTTCAGAAATGGTTAACATGTTTACGTAAAACGAACAATACCCACAATACCCAAAATATATACAAGTTAACTCGTAAATTCCATTGTACACAGCTTCCATTCATTCATTCCTGTCGCACCCTTTACGGCAAATAGCTATGTTTCCTCAACGCTATAAATAAGCACAGGAACACATTCGTTACGTGAAGTCACGTGAAAATATTTATTCTTGTATGAATTCATGTTACCTTTGTGATATTTATTTATTTGGATATCTTTACTAATGTTCGACTCGTGGTCTCGTAGTAACCGACTATGTTAACACATTTCAAAGATTAAGCAGCCTCTAGCTAAGCCGGTCTTAGGATGGGTGACCATTTCCTAAGATATTAAGATCCCTACGTAACTTGGAGAGCACGTTAAATTGCCGGTCTCTAGTTGGAGCAGTTGGAGCCCTAAAACAAAATTCCGACCGGTCTAACTACAGAACTTCGATATCGTCCATCGGTTGTGGAGGTCAGATGGCAGTCGCTTCATGGGAAATACCGAAGTTCATCCGAATCGCAGTTAGACTGTAAAGCCGACCCAAACTGCGTTGGGAAAAGGCTCGGTGGATGACGATGATGAATTGGTAGTTGGGAGGTATTGAAACGATCGTAGTAACAGTATGTGATTAATTTTATTATACTTGCTTCAGGCGTGTGCGCCAGTAGAAGCTAGTAGAAGGGACTAGATAGAACCGCATTCTCGTATGGTGTAACGTCAGAGGTGGTGCTTCGTTTAGTCTGCTTGACTACTCGCCTCAATGATGTTACACACACACACAAATCCCGAAAAGGTAGATCGAGGGGGTCTGATATGATGATTCGAATGACGTTATCCCGACGCACGTTAATTCGAAAATATTTCCAAGTGGTACGCTAGCTCGAAAGTACTTTAAATCGAAAACCACTATATCGAATGACGTTGTCGCGACGCACGTTAATTCGAAAATATTTGGCCAACAACCTAACCTAACCTACCCATTTGGTTTAAAGAAGAAATTTATTAACCTAATCTAAATAGTTCAGTTCCGGGTAACCTACTAAAACAATTTCCTAAAACTCTTTTTTCTATTAATGCAAGTCGTTTCTGGCACTCGCCGGCCGCTACCGCGGCACCGCTCGCTTCGCTCGCTCGGCTCGTGCGTAGGTGGTCGCAGTTCTAACCTAACCTAACCTAGTAAGTCGAATTTGACACTTAAACCTATCTGTAATAGGCAAATAAAACAACGTGCGTCGCGACAACGTCATTCGATATAGCGGTTTTCAATTTAAAGTACTTTCGAACTAGCGTACCACTTGGAAATATTTTCGAATTAACGTGCGTCGAGATAACGTCATTCGAATCGGTGTCCTCATACGAGATCGAGGCGTTCGTAATACTTTCCGCGCTTGATGCTAAAAACCTTTGTGACAACTTAAATACAATAGCTACAGCGAAAATAATGATGATGATGGGCGTGTATAGATGAAACTTATCAATTTCAAAACTCGATAGCAATAATCTATAAAACTTTTAGGTCAGGTAGAAGTGAAATCCAAAATATAATAAAGAAATTTCTCCGAGGGTTCGGTATAAAATAGTTTTTGGGACGCTTTTGTCCCAGGACGACTTAGTGGATAGAGTGCGTTAAGTATTTAAGTACTTTTGTCAGAGTCTTGACCGTTTATCAGCACAAACACAGGTAACATATTAATACGAAACTTTGAAACTATTCAGCCAATTCAGCAATTTCTTTAAGTATAAAATATGTAAGTGTGTGTCTTTGTAGGTGTTCCCGTGTGATTTTGTGCTCCGGTTGCGTGGTCGGTTGTGCATCCACTTTCGAAGCCGAAGTCTCGGGTTTGATTCGCAGGTCGAACTGTTATTTGTGTTATCTACAAATAATAACACCTACGTTTGTTTCCGAGTTTGGGTATTTTCTATTATGTAGGTAGATACCTATCTATTCAAAAATATATTATAAACAGAAACCTATTATTATGTTTATCATAACTGCTAGCTGCTGCTATACACACAGCTTATATTAACGTTGTGTAAGAATGTCCAAAAAATATATTATATATTTATAATGTTAAAAAAGTAGGTATGTATATTTCGCGAGGCGCTCAGCTTTGTATTTGTGTGAGTGATCACGAAAAAGCTGTGTGTACAACACATGTGTGTGTAAAACAGATCACATATACGTTCACGTACACTACACTTACACAAATGCAGAGCTCAGCTTACGACTCGCGAGCTATACCGAATTACCTGTTGATTAAATAACAATACCTACCTAAAATTATGCTAGCTTCGTAGGTAGTACGCAAAGTAAATCAATGTGGAGCTGGTGTGAGAAATCTGATTCTAAAAATATAACGGAAGTCGGCGACGCAGTTTCTAAGCAATCACCTGTAAACTGGACGGTAAGAGGTGCCACATAACATACTCAACTTATCCTAACAGAAATACATCATTGACCGAGCGAGCGATTGGACAATTTTGCTTTCGTTCGTCTGTCTGTATGTATGTGTGTTCCGAGCTAGCAGCCACAGTTTTTATACGATCTTCACGAAACTTGGCACAAGGGTTCCTTGATAGTTTCTTTTTTTACAGTGTGAGCTTTTTTGGATTGGGGGGAGAATGGGGGAAAAGCTCAAATAATGTTTATAATGCTCGCGAGGTCTACTGTTCGACCATAGGGCGACAATCCAGCTATCGCGGTTCATGAGATACAGATACAAATAGACGGACAGTGGAGTCTTGGAAACGGATTCTAAGGGGCCCTATTCCAACATCTCCAGAACCCAAGTCATCATCACTTGCACGCGGTACACCTGCTAACATACGGATGAAGCTCGAGCAAATATACTCATGCTCTGGAAATGGTAATACGAGTAGGCTCGCCTGGCGAAATTTGGGAGTAACAAGTACGTCTGTCTTCGTCGTGAATATTTATATGCCATACTTTTGTTTAACACACACACATATCACGCCTAAATCCTGAAGGGGTAGGCAGAGGTGCATTACACACCCACAATTTGCGTCCCACGTAATAGGGAGCAAGCCTTTTGCCGTCACCGGGCACATTTATAATGGGATATGTCCAAAATACCCGCATGAATTTAATAAAAGTAGCAGCAATATTGAAATTTTGAAGAAAAAAATTGAATTCTGTTGCCTTGCGATGAAATGTTGATGAAGGCAACAAAATCTTACGTACCAGCCGCTATGGCACAGCCAATTAAAGTCCTGGGCGTCTCGGACTAGCCCTTTTGGTTAAACATACATACAATATATATATATAAACAACATATTCTGAAGAAACTTCAAAAATATCTGTAGTACCTATGTACAATATGTAGTGATACTCATAACACATGTTCTACAAATAAACGAATCTTACTCGTATATTATCTTATCGTATCTTATCTTATCTTATCTACCCTTTCCTGATTAGTGTCTGTCTGTCTGTCTTTCTGTCTGTGGGTACATGGTAACAGAAACCTAAAAACAACAACGTACTCAATTTCGTAATAACAATTTGTCAAATCATATCCGCTAAGTCATGATCTCACAGATTTCTTACTGGAAAACAATTCTACAATATTAAATAAGCGATATATTCACAAATGTCGTTACGAGGTCTGTGAATGTTCGAACACGAGTCCCTAGAGAGGTAATGGCCTATAAAATGGCCTTAAGAGACCATTTATCATCGACGTTAGAGTACACAGCTCCCGATGCTGAATTTATCGACTCTACACCAAGTTGTAAGACACAGTTTTAAAAGCGGTTTTGGTTACACATTTTGGTATTATTCAGACATAATATATATTTAGACTATTTTGACTAATCGGGACTTAATTAATCGACACTAATTTATTTATTTTTATTTATTTATTTAGAACAGCTTACAAGATATACACCAAGACATTACATAATCATCTTAAATTTAAGTGTCATGCATTTGATGCTACCTCAATTACAAGTAGCCACGGCGATTGCAACAACTATGGATACGGGTTGACACTCAACCATGCCACGGTTGCAAAATAAAAAATTTAAAAGCGGTTTTGTTTACACATTTTGGTATTATTCAGACATAATATATATTTAGACTATTTTGACTAATCGGGACTTAATTAATCGACAATAATTTATTTATTTTTATTTATTTATTTAGAACAGCTTACAAGATATACACCAAGACATTACATAATCATCTTAAATTTAAGTGTCATGCATTTGATGCTACCTCAATTACAAGTAGCCACGGCATGAAATCTTAAAAAAATTGGCACCCCGATGTTAAGATTGCAACAACTATGGTTACGGGTTGACACTCAACCATGCCACGGTTGCAAAATAAAAATATTTGTTTGCTGACATGATTTAGAAGTTTTTAATCACTAAAAACTGCATTATTCCCTATTATACCTACTACTACTGCTAACTATACTCTGTCCAGTCGTTTAATTTCTTTCTGATTTGACTTTCAATAATGATCTTTATAACAAAGTGCGAAGGTCTTAATGAAATACTTTATTAATTTTAGTATTTCATTTTATTAGACCTTCGCACTTTTTTATAAAGATCATTATTGAAAGTGAAATCATATTGTCAAAAAGAAATTAAACGAATGGACAGAGTATACTTCGGTAATGTGTTCAGATAAGAACTGTAAACGAGCAAACTATTCCACGCGCGTTTAGAAAACATTTCTGCCTAAAGAGGTAGACCTATAATACTATAAGTATTGAACAGAAATTAATAACAAACCAAGGTACCGAATAATGTTAAAAAACTTCAGTCGTTTACGCAACGAGCCCCGTAAATCTCAAAAGAAACCAGCCACGTGCGAGTCGGACGCGGGCGCAAAAGGTTCCGTACCAAAACGGCATAAAAATCCCTTTTGTTGTATGGGAGCCTCCTTCAATATTTATTATATTCTGTTTTTTAGCAGTTGTTGTTATAGAAGCAACAGAAATACATCATCTGTGAAAATTTCAACTTTCTAACTATCACAGTTCGTGAGATACAGCCCAAGACAGACGAACGGATGGACAGCGAAGTCTCAGAGGGTTCCCATTTTACCCTTTGGGCACGGAACCCTAAAATGGAATAAATAAATCTCTCACATTTTGCAACATTTATCTCCACTGCTCCACTCCTGTAAACATATACGTTAAAGCCAATAGTATTATTTGACAAATGGGCTATCCAACATTATCTAATATATCAACCCGAACGTCCTTGAGATTAATGCGTTCAACCAAACAAACTCTTCAATTTCATATTAGTTTAGTCGTTTAGTAGTTTAGTCGTTTAGTAGTTTAGTGATGACGATTTTGATGATTGTTTCACCCACGTAATAGGGTTTTATTTTATTTATGCGAGACGTCTCTGGTAGACACCGTGGCCTCTTCGGACGTACAAGGGGTTAACTAAGCCTCTTGCCGCCTACTGGGAATACAACACGGACTTACAAGCTATAGGTGCCTAAGCACCTATAGCTTGTAAGTCCGTGTTGTATTCCTTGTATTCCGTGTTGTACCTTAATGCCTCTGTACAGAGGCATTAAGGTACACGGTTAAAAAAAGTACTGAAAAAAAAAATGGCGGCCATAAATAGATTTATTTTCTATCAAGACCGATCTCTTGATTACAAGTTAAACTAAGTTAGAGGGGAGATCAGGGAAAACTGATGTTTGATCGGTGAACCAAAGTAAACTGCTAAGAATGAGAGAAAAACAGTTAATCTGAGTTTTAACTCCATTAGCGAAGTTTAGTAATTGATGGGGAAATCGGACATTGGTTAAACTTAAATATAACTCAGTGAAGATCTTTCTGAATTTATGACTTTTATTTCTTTTTATCTGTTGTCGATAAAATATTTTTTTCCAATTACAAAAGATGAAAGTCAAAATAAAGTAGCTAGCGTTCCGGGAACCTTTTCAGTCAGGAATGATGCAAAGGACTTATTACACGAAACTCTGCAAATATTTAAAGTAGGTCCAATACTACTTATTTCTTTCTAGGAATAAATGAGTAGGTCAGTACCTACTTTTTTTCAAAATACGACATGATTCAAGTTCAAGAACTAAATACACACCTAAGTACAGTCACGAGCATAAATATGTTAACTATAGACACATCAGATAATATCTACGAGTATTAGCACGGAAACAGCAGGAACATCTGATCGTTCACAAGCATCATATTATTATTAAAGTGACTTTCCAAAACAAAAATATGTGATTTTCATTTTATTTTATATTATTCAGTGACATTTCACCAAAGTAATTAAGTTAAAACATCCAGGTAATTATATTTAACACTAGCTGTTGCCCGCAGCTCCGCCTGCGTGTTACTTTAGATCTACATAACTTTTTTTATTTATGAACCGATTGACAACCAAACCTTAAATGTTAAGTTGAATAAACCGCAACGCATTACTGAAAATCGCAAATTCAAATCAAAAATTCAAATCGGTTAAGCCGTTTCTGAGATTAGCGTGTTCAAACATTCAGACAAAAAGACAAAAGTTCTGGTGAAAATTGGGTTTTATTGCGTTCATAACACACATACAACAGTTTCTCTATTATATCTTCTATTATATTCTCTATTATACCATACAAATTCATCTTAAGATACGAAAATATGAAATAGGTATTTATATTGTATTTATTATCTTCGTCGTGTGTCCATTGAATTGTATGGCGAGCGATATTGTATCTTAAGATAAAATATTAAAGTATAAAATATTATATTAGCCGTGTGCAGCGCCCCTTAGTGTACTCCACTGCGGGTGACGCAACCTTAGACAAACTTAATGTTTGCGGTTGGTACAGTAATCGGGTCTAGGGATCGAACCGCAAAATTAAGTTTGTTTTTTATTGTATATACTTTTCCGAGATAAAAAGTAAGCCAGTAGGTGCCCAGGATATTAAAGAATAATTATACCAAGTTTCATCGCAATCGAACTGGTAGTTATTGCGTGATGCCTGAACAAACAAACAGACAAAAAAATTTTTAATCACATTTTTGGGTTCGGTGTCGGTCTAGTAACCCCCCGTTGCCATTAATTTTTTTGATATTTTCAATGTACAGATTTTCACTTCTACAGATTTATTATAAGTATAGATTATAATTCCGACGACGACACCGCACTCCACACGTTGGTGGAGTGCTCAGCGTGGGCGAGTCAGCGCCGGGACCTCGTAGTGGGTCTGGGCGTGGATACCCTCTCGCTGGGGACCATGCTTCAAGCCATGGTATCCAGCGGGAGTAGGTGGAACGCGGCCGTGTCCTTCTGCGAGCAAGTCATGCTCGCGAAGGAGGCCGCCGGGAGGGAGAGGGAGCGTACCCTCCCCGCCGAGTTCCATAGTCGCCCGGCGGACTTTGACCACAGAGGTGGTCAAAGTCCGCCGGGCGCCACTGGACATACCCTCTGCTAGTAACCAGGGACGCCCGGCAACGGACGTTAGAGCGGCCGCGGCCTTCGGCCGCGGAATTAAAAGAAAAAGTATAGATTATAAACACTTATTAAGAAACATAAATATAGAAATACCTTTCAACACAATACATCATTCAAGCAGGTCCCCGACCTCTACACAGAGGCGACAATACCTCGCCGACTTGTAAAGAAAGAGCCGTATTTAAGCCGACATTTCCACAAAAGCTGGCAACACTCCCAAACGAGAAACTAAACTAAATAATTAACCATCAATCCGCGTACTTAATTACGATCCCCCTTTGTACTACTGAGAACACAATCAGAGGATCTGAACGGAAGATTGCATTAACTTGACACTGACAATTAGCAATGTAAATAAATGATGTCTTTTGATATGTTCCACTTTGCTCTTGATAGTAACTGATGTTAAGAAAACGTATTTTTTATTCAATCCTCATTATTAGATTCTAAATGTAATGATGTAATGAAATAAGTTAAGCTGCTTTTGGTGTTTACTATGCATTTAGAAATATATAAGTATGTTTATCAGTCTTCTAGATCCCATAGCACAATGCTTATTATATTAACTTAATTTGGACTAGATGACGTTGTGTTAGAATAAATATTTTTTTTATTGGGTAAGGAATTCATCAGAAATATAAATTAATACAATAACATGAATCCATAGGTATGTTTACTAAATACGTAATACTTAAAAAAGAAATTGCTAGCTACTCAAGAAAAAACGGCTAGCCGGATTTTGACGTAAATCCCAATGTATACAACATTAGTGTACCTATCTACATCCCGGTTCGATGAACGGCTCTCGTGGGGATCGAGAACGAAAACCTATTACACGCTGCTGGTGATGTTAATGATATTTAGTTAATAACAAAAAAAAATACAAAACCATAATTCTTTAAAAAAACACTAGGTTACACTAGACGTTACATTTGTAGATATCAATCTACGAAATAGCTAATAAAACAATGGACACACAAAATAAACGACACCACCCATTTCGAACAAGAAATGCATGTCATAGACAAATATGTTAGCATACATCTACTTAATATCGCAAGCTGTTTTTCATTTGGCAACAAATTGCGGTCCAGAGAGGAATATATCTTTTCGGTGCGGTGAGGCCCACTAAATTGGGTTCTGTACAAAACTTCAATTAACTTGAATAATTACGGGGAGTGGAGAAACATACGTGAAACCCTAAAACGGTTTATAAAGAATACATTTATCCAAGTAATTAAATAATTATAAAATTAGGGTTGTCATAAATACTTGAGTAGATAAATAACTTAAACAAAACTTACCTACTTAGGAATGTAAATGAAAAGCACTTAGTAATGAATGGTTTATTAATTAAGTTGGAATTAGAGATAAATAATGACCTGACGAGGTCATGTATGTACCTATATGTATTTAATTCTATTGCCTAGGTGACAGTTACTGTATTTGTTTATGGATGGAGTGTCCGATATTTTTACAAGCTTTTTATTAGCTTGCAATGTTAAAAGTAAAGCGCAAATTTATATAGGTACGAGATACGTAGAAGCTCGATAAAAATGTATTTCTAACTAGCAACCCTTAGCGCAAACTGCGCAAGTAATATTTTTTTTTTTTACTTTTTGCAAATTTCTAATCTTATCGCACCACTTGAGACCACGACCACGGTGTGCCACACACTTGACTGTGCGACTCTTAGTTTAGGAGGAGAAGCGGCTTCACTGGCATATTATATGTATATATAGATAAAAATATTCTGTATATAGTGTAGATTTTAGTGAGTATAGTATAGTTTGTTGTAAATGTAAATTGTATTTTCTTCTAATGTTAATTTTATTTTTTTTGTCCCTATTTTAAGGTAAATATTTCAAATTCTCAATATTTCATTACTTATCGTAACGTCAGTTTAAAATATACAGAACCTTTCTAAAACTACCTAATAAAACACTTAAATGTATTTTCGTAATACTGCGGGCTTTTTGTGTTGTGTTCTAACGAAAGTCCGCTAGTCCGAAACGCCCAGGACTTTAATTGGCTGTGCCACAGCGGCTGGCACGTAGGATTTTGTTGCCTTTCATCAACATTTCATTGCAAGGCAACGGGTTTCAATTTTTTTTCAAAATTGTAATATAGCTGCTACTTTTTATTAAATTCATTCGGCTATTTTGGACATAACCCATTATATGCGTGCCCGGTGACGGCAATAGGCTTGCCCCCTATTACGTAGGACTAAAAATGCTGGCAAATTGTGGATGTGTAATGCACATCTGCCTACCCCTTTGGGGATATAGGCGTGATATGTGTGTGTGATATGTGTGTTCTAACGAAAAATGTAGACAATGTAAACTAACCTATGCATTTTTACATTCAAAAGCACTCATAGCCCCATTTATTCTGATCCCGCTACTCAAAACAAATGGTAGCTATTCCGTAGGATGCGTCCCCGCTTTTATAAACCACTTTCTACATGTGATGTTGATGTAAGATGAAAATAACAAAAATAACATCGTATAAACCATACATTCAGTTCTAAATATCATACAATAATATACTTAGGTAGAAGACTGTAGAAAGGAAGGAGAACATTACGAAATTATACTTATTTAGCAGAGTTCCAGTAGTGTACAAATTAGTGCTTACGTTTGCGACCGGCGATGGCTGATGCATCTAGACTTTATCTGGAAGTGTGTTTATGTATCAAGGGATATTTTTCTAAAATTTAACCTCATTAGAAAATGAATAAACTCCTTGCACTTCCATCAAAGATATCATGATTAACTTACAAAATAAATCAATAATAAATATCAAGAAAAATAGTAATAAGTAAGGAACTATCTAGTGAAGGAAGTTTCTACTAAAGATAAAAGACGAGGTTGATCTCTAACATTAACTTTTACACTGGCAGTGACTTGGGCATTACAGACAATCGCGACTCTCATAATCAGCCTACTAATAAAAAGTACACACTTGAAATTAAAAAGAAGTAATATCAACTTTTTATTGTTATCTCATAAACTTTCCAAGAAAGTGAAAGAGACAAACAACCTTCAAAAACATTATAAAGAAAACATTATGAATAGGATCAAAGGACAAAAAAAAAGAACAAAAGAGTCTCGTAAGTAGGTGTATTAACAAAAGAGATTGTTTGAATTGTTAATATGACAATGGTCATTGTATTTTTTCTTATTTTAATTTTTAAACCTCAAGCTTGTATGTACTACCACCCATTTGCTTACGCAAGGAAAGTATTCAAGGTGGATCTATAAATAAATTAAGTATGCATTGAAACAATGTGTTTTGAGCGTTATGGAATTTTGGGGGTGGTACAGAGGAATAAACTTTGAATTTCAAGTAGGATGAGAGTTGAGTTGTCAGTGATATTTTCATGTAGGTTATAAAAAACCCCCGGGTCGCGTAGCTTTGAACCTTTTATGGGTATGCAAGTATATTTTTATGAGTTTTGTGATTAAATTCAGAGGAAGCGGGTACGCCCTACCGGCTAACAAATTAAAACCGGTGTTCGGCACCCAAATTATCGTATACAATTGCATATATTATACTGCATCCAAAAATAGATTGCTGATCGTTTGTCCTACTACAACTGGAGAAGGGCTGGACCGGTTTGATTAATTTTGGGCTTGATATAGTATTCGTGCAAGTTCAGGAAAGGTTTAAAAGAGACGGTAAATACCTAAGAAGTTCGCCGGGACAGCTAGTAAAATATAAAACCAAGAACTTCAGAGTTTGATGCTGAAATCATTCTATCATCAACTGCATAAATATTATAAAAAGACGGACGAAACTGACCGAGTAGCTCGGTAAAAATATCGAAAGGAGTGTACTCCAAAGAAAAATGAAATCAAAAGATATGGGGACAGAAACGTTACTTTGTGTACTTATCTTAGCTTGTAAGATAGTTACCATGACAAAACATTAGCTCCATATAAACACAGCATAACGACGACTCGCTAGAACACGTAATTAACATTAATCGCTGAAGCGTAACGTTAGCGTAACCACAGTTTCAAAGCTAAACATCTACTCAGAACTTTCAAACTCGTAACTTTATTCCCTGCAGCGCTGAGTTCGCTTTAGAAATAGTGTACCAGCTGAAAACATCTTTCCAGCTTGCATCAAAACCGAACGGGAATACAGAGTGAATTCTTCACAAAGTCAGATGCAATTGGATTGTCAAAGTGTTCAACTGAAAGAGAACTTTCCGAGTATTTCGTAAACCAATATCAGGATTATATCGATTGCATTTCATTCTTCACTATACGAACTATTAAAGAGGTCTTAAAACGATTTGTATTTCGTTTCGACATGCATGAGTATTTATCCCCAAAGGGGTAGAGGCGCTCATCACTGTTTGTCCCACGTAATAGGGGGGCGATATCATTAAAAGTACTGGTATCGTGATGATGGCCATCTCCAGTTAAAACTAAGATCAAGAATAAATTGCTGTAATCAGGTTCTATTTTTACTTGTGGGAGAGTCACCTAGTAATAATACTACCTGCAGCTTGAATACAACCTAGGGTCTTCATTACCTTTAGGGGTATCTGCTTACCAGGTAGAATCACCCAGAAGAAAACCTAAACAAAATTATCCTTAATATCTTTATGACCCAAGAGTTGAAAGTTGTATTCTCGAAGTATCGAGAAGAAAAACTTTTGCATCTATCATCATCATCCACCGCGAGCCTTTTCCCAACCCACTTGGCTTTCCAGTCTAACTGCGATGCAGCTGAACCTTGATATTTTCCGTGGAGGGACTGCCATCTGACCTCCACCACCCATAGGCAACTTCGAAGACCAGTGATTAACCTTGGCCATGTGTTAGTTAACCTAGTCGACTACCATTTGGACACGGGCCCCCAAAAACATTTGTATCGATAACTACCAAAAAAAATCCGAAAACTTTTAAACATAAAAATAAGACCCCGAAAATATTTCAGAATCTAGATATTGTTCGGTACACTTTTGAAAGCTACAAAGCAAAACTTTGAACTCAAACTTTTCAAGAATTCGAGAACATTCGTGAATTTTCAAGAAATCTCGGACACAACAACGACTGATTGTATGAAATACCTGCAGGGACTTGAAATGAAATTTTGTATTCAGTTCAAAGGTCCCTTTTGCTGGACACGGGAGAAAATCTAAGTAATCCTGTGGAGTATTGTGTTCACAAACGATTAGAATTCGCTCGACTGACTATCGTTCTTTTGAACTGCGGTCTAGTGAAGGAATTGAAATACGATAGTAAAGTACTTACCTAGTAATACACCAAGCATGATATAAGGGTCATGTATGTGGTTTTTACTGTTTACAGGATCCAAAATAAGTACCTATCTCAATTGAAAATCTCACTATAGAAAAGCAGTTTTAGAAAGCAAGAGCTGTATTTGGGTCACATCTTGACCACTGAATTTCACACAATTTAGTTTCAAGATAAGTAGGTATATTGTTGTTTTTATTTTTATCATGAATAATGAATGAATGGGACGTTAAAATCTTGGTGGGTTAAAATCTTAAAGGTCCAAGGTAACCCTCACCTGTTGCAAATGACATGCGTACGTAAAGCGGGCATATACCTACTCGTAATATCGCTCAACCTACCTTTTCCTTAATATTATCAAGAAGAGGTCGCCCGTAATGCAGTCGAACGGTAGACCTCGTGAACATTAAAAATATTTTTTTGAATTTTCTCCCATTTTTCCCCCAAAAAGCTCACGAAGAAAAAACAAGGGACACTTGTGCCGAATTCACATACAAACAGACGAAAGCAAACTTGTGCAGTCTCGAAATGTCTCCCTTCGCTCGCTCGACCAATAAATCTGTACCTATCTCGAAACAAGCTTTCAAATACTATATTGATTCATTAGTATTTATAAACTAGAGAGATGGCACTTTTTCAATTAGGTAGATTCCGGGTCTATCGTAAATTGAAGCAAATGCGGAGGAATTGAATCATTCCATTGCACTTCACTTCTCGACGTTCGCCGGGGCAGTCTCAGATAAAATATATCTTAACAGTGAAATGAAAAATTAAGCGCGTAAATCAAACTCATAAAAGTTATCAGGGGTTCCCCCGAAATCCACAGCTCTATACATCGCTAAATTCGAGCAATTAAAACTATACGATTATACTTAATTTAAACGTTTAAAATAACTCGCATAACGAGCTACATAATTTAAATTTATCGCAATATCGTACATCAACTTCACGTAGTCAAAGTTGATGTATATCGACTAGTTTCAAGCTACTCGTATTTTCGAGGCGAACACGACGTGAGGTGATTAGCTAATACAAATGCCGTACGTAAGTAGTACAGTTTGTTACGTTTAAAACGGCAATTTGGAAGTATAGTTCTAATCCCCTTGATTAGGGTTTCCCTTGAGAATTAGGAACGAATAAACTTATCACAGAGTCACATGTCATGTTCGTGAGCTATTCGAGTAGTCACGAAGATAATTCTGCCACAATAGGAAAGTATATAGGTTAAATGCTTTCGAAATGTGAGTGATATCTCTTCTAGAAATTGAGCTGATGATCTTCAAACTTTATAGCTAAGAACCCCCTCGATCAAATACGACAAAACTGGTATAACAACCACTTCACAACAAACGGATGACCAGCAGATACACATACATACAGACACACAGGTTAAACTTATACCCCTCGATTTCCGTCTGGTGTTAAAAACATAGAACAAAAATATAAAAACTCTTCCCCCCTTTTTTTATAGTTGATGGTTTCAATTGTCGGCACTTGGTGAAACTTATAGTAATACATGTTAAAACACTTGTACACCGTTTCACTTTTATTTAATGTACAGGATTTAACCTGACCGGTTTCGCTTTATAGCATTATCAAAGGCTGTTGTACACTTTACATATTTATTAAACATCCTGTACAATATATAAAAGTGAAACGGTGTACAAGTGTTTAAATAGGTATTACTTTTTTTTTAAACCGCGAGACTGCGGCAGCTCGTATATCCATTGCAGCAGGCGTCTCTGGTGCGCACCAGTAGGTATTTCCAGTGTGGCGCCCGGCGGACTTTGGCCACCTGTGTGGCCTCTTCGGGGGTATCTTCCCCCTTTGAATGTAGATTTGACCCAAAGTATGTGGCTCGAATTCCTTTTCCAATACAAAAATATAAAGATTCAATAGTTATTAAAGTAATCCTGAGTAAAAAACCTAAATTTTATTGAATAAATTTGAATAAATTACCCGAAAAGTTTTCTTCGTCTTTTTGTATCTCTAGACTTGAGGTTTCCATTCGGAATAATAGAGTATAATATGAATTTGAGTATTCGCAGTAGTTCCATCATTTCATTTATGACGTATAAATGGTACTAATGCGAAAAAAAAATCGCAGTAGTATTCCATCATGGAACTGAGCAATGGAACTAAGGCGAACGAACCGTATTTTGTAACAATACTGTTGGAAATATTAAATTTGACAATGCTTTTATCTTTGGATAGATCTAATTCTAGGCTTGGTGCTTGACTTTATAGGACAAGACGGTTACTCATTAAACTATCTAAGTATAGTAGAATCTATGACGAGTCGGCGCGGCAACTGATAAGCACGAACGAATTACGGCAAACAAATATAGTAGTCTCGGCACACAATATGGCTTCGTCGGATTTGGTATCGAGACACTAGGTTCATGGAGCCACGGTGCGCATCAGCTCTTCACGGAACTCAGCAAGCGTCTGAGGGAGGAGACTGGTGAACCCCGCGCAGGCAGCTTTCTTAACTCTCATTGGCAATCCAGCGCGGGAATGCTGCCTGTGTCATGGGCACTCTGCCTAGAACTCCGTGTTTTACATATTTATTTTAGGCTTTTAGTAAAGTTTTAGGTAGTATATTGTTTGTGGTTTATATTTAAGGTTCTCGTAACTGCTTTTTCCTGTTTCTTGTAAATATTCTGAAATAAATTTATGTATATTACAGAAGGTTACATATAGTTACTCGTATATAATATAAGTGACAACATACTAATGCAACATACAAATGCATATATATATATATATATATATATATATATACCTGTATAAAATTTGGCTATAAAATTTTACATTAATAGAAATTAATGTTTAGATACCTCTAAGCTGGATGTAATAAAAACATGATGCCGAGGTAACAATATAAATTTATAAACCAACGCCTACAGCTTTCTAATACGTAGCAATAAACCACACATCCGTGAAAACCTTATTTTAAAATGAACGTTATTTCTAAACATACATTACCATGTATCTACGATCTTTTTTATACCTTGAATATAGTCTTCATTTAACCTGTACCTATACTTCATACAATATAACTTTATATTACACACGATGTGATCTTTATAAAAGAAAATTCATGTCGAGAATTAAGTATACAAGGCGTTTAACAAGGTATAAAAATTGCACGTTAAAAACGAAGCGAGCTTTTGTTCTGTCAAATTAAACGCGAGGTTGACGAAAAGTTATTTAAAGAAATTGTTTTGTGAACACAGCCTTAGGAATATTCCACGTTTAATGTTCATGAATACTTGTACCTACGCTTAAATATTAAGATAGAAATTATAAATATCTAATAATATAATAGCCGAAACTATTTTGCGGTACTTAGTTATAGCAGAATAGGGCATAGTACTTACATACAGAACTTGCACTCTTGATGTTAATTAAAGCACATTCTTTTGTTTACAGAGAACATAATTCGAACATTAGGGTTGTCAGGAAAGTACCCGCATAATTTGACCAATAATTATGACATTAATGCCTCAATATCAACTCTATTGTCAATGCCGTATCACAAACAAGAGACAACCCTTACTGACTTACAACTTCAAGTTGTCGCTGACGTCACGTATTTTTTGCGATTGTTAGGCGAGTGACATAGGCTTGGTTAATAGGTAATAACAGTGTTTACAAGTTTAACTAAATCCTTGTTATTATAGAACTGGTTAGAAGCCAATAATAGTTGGGTAATAAATCACAATGTTGCCTTGTCCCATGTCATACGTTAAGGCAGTTCATTATCTGTGCCAATAAATCTTCTCAATAATGAAGATTTTGGGGAACCATGTTAGGTTTTATGTAGGTAGCTGTTGTGAGCAATCGTGTCATCGTTGTAGGCACTTAAAAGCATATGTCAGATCGTATTACTTTTTGACCGAGCGAGCGAAGCGTCTCAGTTTTAACTCGAGGACTGGCCGATTTGGTGTTGTTGGTATGTGTGTCAGTTCCGGTCTACAGGCCGCATTTTTCAGCCGATTTTCATGAAATTTGGCACAAGTGTTCTTTGTTGTATGGCGCAACTTTTGTCGAAGGGATTTTTCGATTGGGGGGAATATGGGAGAGAAATGGGGTGAAAATGCATTTTTCAGTCGATTTTCATGAAATTTGGCACAAGTGTTCTTTGTTGCAAGGCGCAACTTTTGTCAAAGGAATTTTTCGGTGGGGGGGAAAATGTCGGAGAAATGGGGGGTAAATGCGAAAATAACGCGAGGTCTACTGTTCACAGAACCACTAGTTTAGTAAGAGTTCACATGGTCACAAATAAATATATGATATTTTTCTAGCCAATGAACCGACGCCATAAGTCGCACACTGATATGATGGCAAGTTTTGAAGTTTAGACTAGTGGAGTCTTGGTCAGTTCCGTCAGGCAGAACGTTCCTCCATAGAAACGAACAGTCGCTGGTTCGATTCTGGCCCAAGACTGTCGGTTTAGCGATTCATGCCTATTGCAAAATTACCACAAATTAAGTATCTTACCTACTTAATACAAACATTATAACAGGATTAATTTAAAAATAAAAGTCCTGACTGAAAGTGAAATCCTAAAGGGATCACACGCAGGAATTCATTAAATTCAAAACTTATAGCTAAGAACCATCCGAATCAACAATCGGATATCGAATTCGACTGTGATTTTACTACGTTAATTTCATATATTTTTTCAGCTGCTTCCAAAGGAAATTAAACAAGGATTAGTAGTCGTTGTGCCATTAATAATACAAAATGAATGTTCAGAACCGTCAAGTCTCGTGTCCGGTTTGCATTATATATACACGACTGGAGTTAAATTCTGTGCAAATACTTTTGCATAAAGTGCTCAGCATTTAACTGCAGTTTGTAATTTTAACAGTTTAGTGCAGTGTAAAATTGTGCAAAATTAAATAATACCGGCTTCTAGCTGCTATTTTGTTAGTGTTTATATTTGTCTAGCTTTGCGCTGGAATAGATACCAACATAACTTAGGTTTTCAAGTGAAATTCCGTGAAGTAAGTACGTTTCGTGTACCCGATTTTTACAGCCTGGTGACGTAAATAGAGTTTAGAAAAGCAAGTATTTAGATGGAAAACACAAGTCGAAAATTGACACAGCAAGCGGCTTCAAACTATCGAAATGGGACCAAATAGTGGCCGAATGGGATCAAATTAAAATAGGACCACTTGGAAAGAACTAGCTTCCCATTAAAAAAATAATTTTCAAAATCAGTTCACCCAGTCCGAAGATATCAGGTAACAACAAACATAAAAAAAACGGTCGAATTGAGAACCTCCTTCTTGTTTTGAAGTCGGTTGAAAATGGACAGACACCTATTTACACTAAATCCATAGCCAGTACCTATTTTGTTTGAGGGTTATATCAGTAAGCATTGACTTAACGACACCAATACAACACAGTCAAATGTTGCCATTAAAAGCGGTATATCTAATGGATTTTTCTACCCGTCACAGTCCTCGCCCACGGCAAGTATAAATAAATACTCCTAAATCAACATCCGAGCATTTATCAGATAAAAGCAAATGCATGGAAATAGCAATGTTATTTGAAGGCATAATGAACAGTGGATGCTGTAATGTAGACAGACTTTCTGTGCTGAATCGTCTGCAACGAGCATAATTTTAGCAAAAAGAGTAAATGAAGCTTTTTGCCCGTGCTTCTTGAATCTCTGAATCTGAGTTTTAAAAGTACTTATTGATTTAATGAAGGATTTATAAATGATACAAGCAAAAAATCTATTGTAGTTAAGTTTTTTTTCGATTTTATTATTTACTAGCGGACGCCCGCGACTTCGCCTCGGAGTCGGTTCTATTATCGAAACCGAGTCCAATAATTTTTTTAAACGGTGGTATTTTCACGGTGTAAACGGACGGACAGACAGCGCAAATGACTTTGTTTTATACCATTATGGGGGCTTTCACACTGCCACGATATCGTGCATTTTATCTTGGCGATATCGTGGCGATATCGTGACGATATCGTGACGATATCGTGGCGATATCGTGACTAAACAAGGAGTCACTGTGATTTCACCTGTGTTTAATCACAGCATATGAGCATATGATTCGTCACTGTTCGCATCTGTCATCTCGCTCAATTTAGTGTAGACTACTAATATTTTACATATTTAAACTGCAACATAGAAACCTGTGGGGGGGGGGATGATTGATGTTGTATTACCAGGATATAGCCCCCAGACCTACTCATAGAACCTAGATATGTAGGGGAACATAGAAACACGTCCAACCGTCACCGGTAATATATTAGTTTTTGGGAAGTGGGGTGGGAATTGAGATTTTTTTCCCAATTCTCATCCCACTTTCCACATAACTTGAAGCCTCTATATCCCGGTAACAGAGCTTCCCAGCTCAATTCTGAGCAAATTTTTGTTTCCCTGCAGCCCGACCGAGACTTATTCTATTAGCCGGAAAAAAAAATCCCGGGAATTTCGCAAAAATACCCAAAATTCCCAGTACCTGATATCTCGGAAAGTAAGCATCTCAGGTCAATATTGACTTCTTTTTCGGACCCCCCTTGAAACCCACTCAACTAACAAAACTCCATCTCTTCCTATAAAAAAAAATCCCGATTCTCATCCCACTTCCCAAAAACTATGATATTACTGGTGACAGTTGGACGTGTTTCTATGGTCCCCTACATATCTAGGTTCTATGAGTAGGTCTGGGGGCTATATCCTGGTAATACAACATCAATCATCCCCCCCCCCACAGGTTTCTATGTTGCAGTTTAAATATGTAAAATATTAGTAGACTAGGTACACTACATTGAGCGAGATAACAGATGCGAACCGTGACGAATCATATGCTCATATGCTGTGATTGTGATTAATCACAGTGACAGAACAGACAGTGGTGAAATCGCAGTGACTCCTTGTGTAGTCACGATATCGTGGCGATATCGTCACGATATCGTGGCGGTGTGAAAGCGCCCATTGTTATGATTTATTATTGCAACGACAGCAACGATGTGTACAGTGCGTTAATTTTTAGATTATAAAATCTTAGTGTTCTCGTTACCACAGAATAGGGAATAGTACGTTACCGTAAACGTTCTACTAAAAATATCTTTGCCTAGAAAATAAAAAGTCCAAATACTTTGTAGGTAGTAATGCAGATTTACATAGAAATACATACACAACAATTAACAACAACTGTCTGCAGGTATGCACACACAATACCTGTGCTCTATATAAAAAAAATCCTGTACTAAAATTCTTAAGATATCAACACCCAAGTTCTTGGATCCTAAAACTGTGTCCCAAATACATTATCCAGATACCAATGATGAATAAGGGATACGGAGACACCCAACAAATACTAACACCGTATACTTACATATTGTTGACGTAGACAAACTTAAATAACACTGTTCTTAGTTGTTCATACAACATTCGTAAGCCCTATGGCTTGTATTTCGTTTGGTCCTTTTAGATAAACTTTTATTTAAAAACTAGCTGACCCGCGGCTTCGCTCGCTTGGCAAATTCTATACACAAAAACCTTCCTTGAGAACCACTCTATCCATTGGTGCAAACCAAATCAACATCCGTTGCTTATTTTTATAGATCTGAGCATACATAGGGAATGGAAGCGAATTTGTTTTATCTTATGATTTTATTCTTCCCTGCCTCGTCTGTGTTGTTCCTGAACTTTTTTCTGCTCCACCACGTCTACACCGCCGAGGGGTCGACAGAGGCATATTATAATGCATTTATATTACGCCAGATGATAAATAATACCCACATAATATATCGACAAAGACGACCGAAGCTACTACCGGAGATTAATGTATGACAGAATATCATCAGTTGATCGGCAGGTGCACCACTTTCAGGAGAGGTTGACCATATTTTATACAGTTAAAATATTCAATCATTATTATGAAATGATTGTTGTACCTATTAGAACTTTTACGCTAATGAGCTGAGTATACTAGTAGGTACAGTGAACCACAAAACTTTTATTTTTATACAACTCTCTGTCGTGCCATATTTTCCAACAAAACTTCTTTCCTATTCTGTTCAGTTTATCTTAACTGTAAGATTTTACTTTTGAACGTACGAACAGCTTCTGCGGTCGGTCCCAAAAAGGGTTAACTTAGAAAATGTTGAAAGGCAAATAAATCACGATAAAGTTGAGTAAAACAAGTTTTATTTCATGAAAAATGTTCTGAGAATGTTCTTTCTTCGTGTTGTACCTACCTACTTACTTGTGCGGTGGCAGGATTGTTTTTCAACTTTATATTTTTAAGCACAATGCTTGCAGCATTTGTTGTAAACTTGCAAAATGTAGAACAAATTTTCGACCGACTTCCAAAGAAGGAAGACGTTCTCAATTTGACTACGTTTTCATATGTTTGTCACCTCGTATCTACGGACTGGGTAAACCGATTTTGATTTTTTTTAGTTGAAATCTACTACCTACCAAGTGGTCCCATTTTAATTTGGTCCCATTCTGACAATTATTTGGTCGCATTTCGGTAATTAGTCGAGAAGGTAGGTTGTTGTGTCAATTTTTGACGTGTGTTTTCTATGAACTGGTTTCTTTCAAATATGACTCTAATTAATTGAGTTTTGTATACACAGAGCTAATTGACTGAGGGAGCAAAGCGACCGAAGTCTCCGTTTCAACTTGCAGACTGGGGAGAATTTCTTTCGTCTGTACCTCTACATCTACGGGTTCTGTCAGATCATGTTTGAGGCCGTATTTATCAACCAATTTGCATGAAACTTTACACACACACTCCTTGCTTACACATGAAAGAGTAATAAAGGAAATTGAAGAAAAAATTTTCTAAACAAAGCCGCTCCCGAAGTCTACGGTTCTCAGAACCACTAGTCTTAAATTCGTTAAAGTAAGTAAGTTACAAGATTGTAAGGTGTAATTTTATTTCAAGATTCTTTGTGTTTAGTTTAGTTCTTTGTTTAGCCTCCTGGTGCTCACCAGCGACGTGCGGCAACGGACGTAGGAGCGGCCGCAGCCTTGAGTCGCGGAATTTAAAAAAAAAGTTCTTTGTTTATTGTTGCAAGCTTTATCAATGTTTAGTTAGGGAATTGTTTTGACACTAGTTCTTTTCCTCCTACCTACTCGTATTTATTATGACATGGAAACTCATTTTGTAAGTGAACCTTGTAATACCTAGTATTTATTTATCAAAACCTATATAATGTACCGAGTGTTTTCTGTTTTGTATACCTAAATAACTTAAATAAAGATTAAGGCAACCTGAACTGCAAATGGTGAGCTTTGCCCAGCTTTGCCAAGCTGCAATAGATTCGGGTCCAACAAAATACCTAATTTAATTATCAAAATGTAAACGGAACTTAATATTATGCGTTTGACTACCACTTCGAACGACCAGGCCTGGTTGTAATGTATTTAATATATGTATTAGATACCTATGCATATGTAAGTATTCAACGTTGGAAGATTTAAAAAAATACAATATTATAACCATAAACAACAGGGATATAGCTAAAATTCATGTTTCACAGCCATCCTTCATCATTTTTATACCAGGTTGGACAACATAAAGTAATTAAAAAACACAATACCGCAAACATTTACATAATATGTCAATTTATTAGTAGTAATAAAATCGTAAAAAAAAAACAGACCATTAAAGTCTTTGTTTTATAAAAGTTTGTTATATTACTATGGCAGTTGTTAAGGGTCAAGACCACCTTATGTAAAAAAGCATGTCAGGCTTGAGCATGGCGCAGGTCCCTCATAAATGCTACGAGTATAATTGTGGCATACTTTGTAATTATTTGACTACTGCGTGCCTTTTTATTTAACTTCGTCCATATTTATTCTTAAGGAAACCTAAATCATAAATAAAAAAAACCTCTTTCTTAGGCGACTCGTGTATTTCGTTCGTGATCGAACTCCTCCTAAACGACTGGACCGATCTTTTTGAAATTTGGCACGGTCATAGTGACCATCACCGTGAGTGCATATATCTGAATTCATAAAGATCGGTCCAGGCGTTTAGAAGTTCGACCCGGATCGACAAACTCAGCTCAATTATTGCAACAGCAGAATGTATTGCATACCTAGTTATTACACTTCTGGTACGTCTATACCTACTGTAGAGAGAGAGTACATCTGCATTCGGTACTTCTGCTTCTATTCGCTAACAACGAACAAGAACCAATAAAGAAATAAAACGTATCAAGTATCTACCCAAATAATAAAAATGATATTAAAAACGATATGAAAAGGTAATCTCGCGTACTTGTACATATTACAATTTGTTACTCCGAGAGTCGGTACAGTCAGGTACACAATTATCGTGAGCAACTGACTCAAGTTCAACAAAAACTTTAAGTCTCAGTAAGTCCGTCTGGCAGTCCATTGCGAACATTAAAAATGGAACAGTAAATTATGGTGTCTTCTGTATCCGTCTGTCTGTATGTATGCGTGTTCCGGCACAAATTTCGTGCTTCGCTGTGCGGGCTTCTTGATTTAATTTTTTCTTTCGCCGTGAGCTTTTTTGGATTGGCGGGAAAATGGGGGAAAAGAAGGAAAACTCTTTTTTTTTTAATGTGTTTCTTAACTAGCGGCTCCATTTATGGGGAAATGGGCAGAAAATCCCAATAAATGTTTTAATGTTCGCGAAGTTTACTGTTCGACCATAAGGTGACCAAAAATTTTGAGAAATAGATGCATATTACGTAAGAGCATACTATTATTTTACCTATTGGTAGAACCAATTAACAAAATGATTAGTAAAATAATTATGGTCTTAATATAAAATACTTCTATCTAAAAATATTAAGAAAGAAATTATAAATAGATCACAAAAACTGATGTCATCGGCGGGATTCGAACCCACGGCCTTTCCCTAACAGGGGGACTGCTCTGACCAACTGAGCTACGATGACCACTACCGACAACATCGAATTTTTGCTTCATATCATATTCATAATTTCTACATCGCGCTATTAAGGTTAGCGTTGGATCCACCTACCGCCGTTCTAACGAACTAACGGTACCAGTGTATCGTGTTACAACGATATTTAAACACTGAATTTAGATGAATCCTACCTAAATCCATATATTTTTGTATTTTATAGCAATGAGTTTGCTTAAAGTATTCTTAAAATATTAAGAAAGAAATTATAAATAGATCACAAACGTTAGAACGGCGGTAGGTGGATCCAACGCTAACCTTAATAGCGCGATGTAGAAATGATGAATATGATATGAAGCAAAAATTCGATGTTGTCGGTAGTGGTCATCGTAGCTCAGTTGGTCAGAGCAGTCCCCCTGTTAGGGAAAGGCCGTGGGTTCGAATCCCGCCGATGACATCAGTTTTTGTGATCTATTTATAATTTCTTTCTTAATATTTTAAGAATAGTTTAAGCAAACTCATTGCTTTAAAATACAAAAATACTTCTATCTATCCCCACGGGGAGAAAGACAAGACATTGTGTGTGAGTGATGAAGGTGAAATTGATTAGCTAATATTTAGGGTCCGAATAGTTCTAAATATTCACAAGGGTAAGTACATAACGTAATGCAAAGTTTTACAGATGGGTAGGCTTTCACTCAACAGACATTAGGTACCGAGATTAACTAAATGTAAAGGAAAAACGTAATGGTTTTTAAACATTTGTTAGTGTTAATGGCGAAGAAAGATACAAGAAAATAAAACAGGTAGTAGAAACTTGAATAAAATTTGTTTCGAGAAAAACTTTTCGGTTTAAGTGTACTGTATTTTTTTTTCAGAACGTAGTTAAATTCATGTGTCATAATACGTGTGTATGCAAACGACAAGGGTTTATACAAGAGTCGTGCCCTCTGAGGCGGAAATGAGGGATTGAGGGGGTCGCGGTGTAGGGCTTAGACCGTATTACGCAAGGATTAACGTGTTCTAAGTTCGTAGGATATTAAAAATGTATATTTTAACGAGGTGGATATTTTTATTTGTTACTTTAAGTATTGTTGCCTGTGCGGTAAGAGATAGTCTAATAAACAATCCGCGGCTCGGTTTGTATGAAAAACAGTAACTTACCTACTTCGACATGTATTATAGCTACTTATCATTTTAGAGGATTAGAAGCCACGAAATCTAATTCCAACGAGAACGTATTATAATACGTTTACGTAGGTATCAGCATTATTTAATCTTAACATAAGTTGTATAAAACAAATTAGCTTCCCGCTGTCCATTCTGTATGCTTAGATCTATAAAACTACGCAACGGATTTTGATGCGGATTTTTTTAATGGATATACTGGTTCTCGAGGAAGGTTTTAGTTTATTTGTCTAGTAGGCGAAGCCGCGAGCGTCCGCTAGTAAAGTATAAACATGCATATAATTAATTAATTTGTAAACCTACTAACGTATAATTATACCGAAAGTACATTTTAATATCTACGTAATAATAGGTATACCGACTTATACGTGCATTTGTTCTCTGAGTGCAACCCTATTTACCTTAGCAAAAGAGCAATGTTTTGTAACATTTATGCCGTCATTGTTCGTGACCCGGAGCCCGCCCGGCGACTCAGTAAGCCCGTAGGTTACGTCTAATTGCTCCTTACTTTATAAAAATGCTATCAGCATATATATTTACGTGTTAGGTTCGAGGAATCTCCTATTAAACAACTGTTTTCTCGCGATTGTTGCACTCACGCCATCGATGAGGTCTTTTCGGGAGTCAAACTCAAGTCTTAGAAAAGACCAACGTGCCTTAACCACTAAGCTAACATTTACAACTGTAATTACCTATTCCAACCAAAAACGAATTAACAATGTCCCGAGCGCTTAGACCCAAGTAATGTCTGGGCAAAACTCAATCAGGCTTAAAATATTTAATATCAATCCAAAATTAGAAATACGAAATGAACTTGATGAAGGTAGAAGGCTTTTAATTCCCCAATCTTAATTCTCTCGTTCCTTTATTCAGATCCAATTACCCGAAATATCATATTGATTAATTTTTAATCTGCGGTCCCCCAATATAGCACCAGGTCAACGGTTATTAAAATAATGAGTTTCATTCGGTATCTGTACCTACCTACTTCCATTTGGTTCATTTTCTTTACTTATTACCTTTTTTACCCAACTGTCAAAGATGGGTTATTTTTTTCTCGTGTAATTATTCTTTATATCTGTATTATTTATTGCCTCATTAGACTAAAGTATTTGGTTGGAGACACAGTAAAATAATAGGAATTAAACCCATTAGAAAAGGAAGAGAATATAACAAAATATAAGGAAAATAAGTTACGAGCGGACAGAGGTCGGGGAAGTCGAAGGGGGTGAGTTTTTAAGGGTAAAAACGGTCCTACAATATACAAATTATTATTTTATTCCACTTTTTTATAGGCTACATACCTTCAAACTGCGGTAAACAGTTTAAAGTAAGAATGAAATGAAAGGGACTCATTTAATAATAAATAAAATTCCGCGTGACCGCAGCCCCCATGTCCACTGCTGAGGGCGTCTCTGGTACGCACCAGAAGGTATTTCCAGTGGCACCCATCGATAATCTAGACTTTTTTTTTAATTTCGCGAGATCACGGCTCCATCTATGTCCATTGCCGCGGGCGTCACTGCACCTTGGCCACCTGTGTGGCCTCTGCGCTGGGATAATCTAGGCGTAGGCTAAAATCATCTAAATCTAAAGGTACACCATCGGTGTTCTTTGCCGTGGACTATGATGTTTAAGCCTGTTTGAGGCGTCGGCACTTCAGAGCGATTTTACCCTGATTTTATTGCTGATAATACTACAAACCCACGTGGTCATCGCAAGACCACGAGTTAAACGATACCTCAGGAGAATTAATAATTTCATCAAAAAAAACAATTTCTTCCGCACAATTATTTAGTTCAAGAAAAAGCAACTTACCCCCGCAAGTTTCTCGGAAGTCCGGACAGCAATCGCCGAGCTTCAAGCAAGCATGATCGCAATAACATGGTTTGTCAGTCAAGTCTTCAATAATGGCGTTCTGGTGAGCCTTTTGAACCACACAAGCACTATCACGTCCCGGACAACATAGATTTGCGTCCCTACAATAATTGGCACCGCAGTAACCAGCCAAACACACAGCACTCGCGAAACATAACCAATACCGCAACATTTCTATAGTCGATTAATAAAACAAAGATAAAATTGTGTGATGTATTTTTAACTTTGAATATAGAATCGTATTACAATTGTAGCATCCTCGAATTTCTGCAAACGGCCAGGTTCTGAAACAAAAAAAAACAAAAATTTCGTGAGTATCCAGTCTGTCAGACTAACTTCTTTTACTTTTTTATTGAACTTCTACTTTTGTTTTACTTTTTAGCCGCCGTTTTTACTGTGTAGATACCTACTGACCTTTTTTATCAAAATCATTGCACAGAGCTTTATATATTTCTGAAATAAAGTTACGATATTATTATGTAAATTGGTAACATTTTTTTGCGGGGTAAGGCCAAAGCTAAAAGCTTAAAACGACACCTTCGTTATAGCAATAAATTAAACAGGACGTAGGTAGAATAAATGTTTGCAAAACAGATTTAGGGATTTTCAGCAGCACCATGTAGCATAATTATCTTCCCAATACCATTACATAAATATAGGGGGCTCGTGGTCTAGTGGTAATCGACAATGTTAACACATTGCAAAGGTTAAGCACAAGTCAGACCTGTCTTAGGATGGGTGACCATTAAACTGTTGGTCCCGGTGGTCATACGAACATCCATGGCAGTCGTTAGGGGTAGTTGGAGCCCTAAATCAAAAATCTGATCGGTCTAACTACAGAGCTTCGATATCTCCCATAGGTTGTGGAGGTCAGATGGCAGTCGCTTCACGTAAATTATCGAAGTACAGCCGAATCACAGTGAGACTGGAAAGCCGACCCCAACTGAGTTGGGAAAAGGCTTGATGAATGATGATGACCATAAAATAATAATATCATGGTAGTTTTTACAGTTTTTACCTATTTATATTGGGACTTATTACAGATTAGGCGTTTCTCTTAGTTGGGTATTAAGTGATTGTACATTTTTCTTTTTGGACATAAGTCGTGCAAAGGATAATATCTATGCATATAATTTAATTATCTCAACATCTGTGTCAATACGAATAAAAATAAATATATAAAACCAAAAAGAATACATTCAAAAAGTATGCCTCCTGTGAGGTTTGAACTCACGACCCCTGGTTTACGAGACCAGTGCTCTACCACTGAGCTAAAGAGGCTCGCGCGTTCAAGGTTGAAATAGTACGTTTTATTACGAGTATTCAAACTTAAAGTAAATAATTGCAAAAGGTCATGTTTCAACAGATTTGTTAGTCTGTTTGTTCCGACTAATCTCTGAAATAGCTGGATCGATTTTAACCAGACTAATGGCAGATACCTATATTATAAGAAGTTACTTAGGATAGGTACTTACTACTTTTTATCCCAAGAATGTGTTTTCATAAATGAGAACTAAAAAAAATTGTGAGCCGCTAACTATTGTCTTGCGAATCTAGCAGTAGAATGGTGCCTTTAATTAAACATTTAAATATAGAAGCAATATGTAATATTTTTTATTTTTAATAGAATGAATAAACTTTTTCGATTACATTTCCACATAGGCGAAACTTTGGGCATCAGCTGGTTTTAAAAAAAGAATACCTCTGTATTTCTTTTGTTATTATGTTGGCACGCTTAGTTAATGCTTTCTACTAACACAAGTGTCCTAAAACACCTCACTTTTTTACTGGAAAAGACACAGGAGCGAGGTTGTTGACCTTGGGGTGACCAACAGGTTTAACTCGCTCGTTGACTGATAGATAAGGGAATGCGTTAAGAACAATAATGATGTCTTATATTATTCCGGGAACGAAATGACCTGCTTTTTAACCGAATATAACTCCAACTGGGAGAACCGATTTGTTTTTTTTTTATTAAAAGCAAGTACTTTCATAGTAGTAGTAAAATATTACTATATACACTATCCACACTTCTCGCGGGCAGATACGCTTTTTTTTTTTTATTCCGCAACCCTAGGCCACGGCCTTCTGTATCCGTGGTCAGATAGTATTGTTAGATCAGTCTAACCACGTCCACTTTTTTGTGTCCTTGGTCAGATTTCGATATGTACATTGTCAGATCAGAATAACCACGTTCACTTTTTTGTGTCCATTGTCAGATCAATCTAACCACCTCCACTCTTTAAACTGCATATTACGTGACATTTAATTTGTCAAACGGATAATGATAAGTTTTATCATTAAGTTTTATTTAGATTAATATTGTAAATCTTATTTACCATGTCATCCTCGTTTGAATTTGAAAATTTAGTAAACGATAAAATCGTCTTTATTAAAAGAAAACGTGGGCAAATTGTGCTTTATTCCGGACATCAATACTACAAAAATAAAAGTTACAAAAACGGATCAACAATTTGGTTGTGCCGCAACTTTGCGAAGCTAAAATGTAATGGCTCTGTAACTATTGATAACGTAAGTATACTATTTATGCCTTAAAGAGAAATTGATAGTTTGCCGTATCAAGTTAAATATTTGGCCAAGTGCGAGTCGGATTTCAGCTTTCTAACTATCACGATTCGTGAGATGCAGCCTGGTGACAGACGGACAGCGAAGTCTCAGTAATAGGGTCCCGTTTTACCCTTTGGGTACAGAACCCTAAAAACGGTTGTAGGTACTTATTGTTTGTCTACCTTATGAATTTGCTTAATATCTATTGTTTTATTTCGTTATCAACTTTATTAGGAATAGGTTGTACCTCGTGGTTACCCTGTGAAAAGTACGGGATTAACCACGTAGAACGCAAAAATATTTTATGAAGTTGTACTACTGAATCTGACTTACAGTATATTGAAGACAGTTTATTGTTTTGTCACTTGATAAGAGCCTTCAGGGATCTATTTCTTGAGATCTAATTTTTTGTTTCATAATTAAAGGATAATATAGTGAAGTCGAAAAATCATACATGTTTACCGGACGTTGGGCAAAATATGATAGACCTGCAAATGTATAAATTAAAAGTTGCATCAACATCATATAAACCAGTTCCGTTACTTTATAAAAAATGTGTGAAACAATTAAAAGATCAAGGAATTGATATTGTTAAAAAGTTACCAAATTTAAATGCAGTCAAAAGTGGTGTTATAATTTCGAAATAGAGATGCTAATATACAAAAAAAGATCGTGATTCATTTATTTTATTTGACTACACGTATGAAAAAAATAGAATAATTGCATTTGCATTTGCGGAAGCAAAAGAACACATAAAATCACTAAAGCATTTGTTTGCGGACGAACGTTTCGTAGTTGCACTAAACCATTTAATCAACTATATGTAATACATGGAGACTTGGGTAGTTCGGCAAATACTACAAACGTTGTGCCGCTTATATATGTATTGATGATAGATAGGACCGAAAAAAGCTATTATGCGTTATTCAGTATGCTTAAATCTCAAATTCCAGACATAAATCCTTTAAAATTCACCATGGATTTTGAAACACCAGCGATGAACGCCATATTAAAATCCCCAACCGGTATCATGTTACCGCTAAGTGTCAATGCGTTAATTAAAGCGCTGTTGGATGGGTTAAAAGTATTTCCTAAAATAAAAATCAGCGGGTGTTACTATCATTTTTCGAACAGCGTATGGAAAAAAGGGAAGAAGCTAGGCATTACTGAAAACAGGAATTCGAGGACGATAGTAGCACTCTCTGCTGTTCTTCCTTTATTATCACTAGATCTAATTAATGATGGTTGGAACTATGTTGGAAAAGAATTCCCTGACGACAAGCACAACATTGGGTACATAAATTACAATTAAATTAGGTTGTTACATATAGATAAGAAACTTTAAGGTGTTTGGTTTGGAGATAATATAGGTACCTACTGAAGTTCTGCTGGATCTACCTACTTGAGTTTATTGTTCATCTCCCATATAACAATTAACACAAAACAATCACCTACTTACATATTTTAAAATACCAAAATAAAGTAAATTTTTTTTTTTTAATTTTTGGATATTCTCACACGACGTCATCTAGCCCAAATTAAGCTAATATAAGCTTGTGCTATGGGATATACACTATTGATAAACATACTTGTATATTTCTAAATATACACGAGTACATATACTACACATAGAGGGGCTCGTGGTCTAGTGGGAGGGGATCGTGGTCTAGTGGTAACCGACAATGTTAACACATTGCAAAGGTTAAGCAACATCGACTCAGGCCGGTCTTAGGATGGGTGACCATTTCTTAAGACACTGAGACCCTTCCGTGCCTCGGAGAGCACGTTAAGCCGTCGGTCCCGGTTGTCATACTAAATGAAATGAAATGATTTATTTATTTGTTTAGGTCACTAAATGGCTCTTACAAACGTCAGTAGGTACTTAAAATAAAAAAAATGTCATTGCTTCTATATTTACATGTACTGCCAGATTCGCAAAGCAATAAGTAGAACCGAGAGAAAGAACCTGGCAATAAAACTCTCGGTCACTCTTTTCAATAATTAACTCATTTATACATTTTCTTAAGACTAAATGTGGACGAATGTACATTGGTCGCGTTAAAAATCAAAAAGGGCGTGTATAATGCACCGACAAAAAAAAATAAGTATACTGTCACCAAAGCACAAAATATGCTACAATTACGGCATTTTAGGAGGCACCTGCACCATGCTCAAGCCAGACACTTTTATCGTTAAGGTAATCAATTGTCTTATAATATGCTTTTTGACATAAAGTGGTCTTTATAAAGGTTTTAAATTTATTGTCGAACATACAAAGGACCGATTCAGGCAATTTATTATAAAAGCGTATACCTTCCCCCTTGAAAGAATGACCAACCTTGCTAAGCCGACAATCATCTATGGCAGTCGTTAGGGGTTGGAGCCCTAAATAAAAAATTCGACCGGTCTAACTACAGAACTTCGATATCGCCCATGGGTTGTGAAGGTCAGATGGCAGTCGCTTCACAGAAAATATCGAAGTTCAGCCGAATCGTAGTTAATGGAAAGCCGACCCCAACTGAGTTGGGAAAAGGCTCGGTGAATGATGATACTATAGATAGAAAATACCCAAACTCCGAAATAAACATTTATGGATCGCACAAATAATTTGATTCGTCCCGGAATCGAACCTGGGACCTCAGGGACGGCAGTCACGCACCGAGGCAGTCACACACACGAGTAGATCATACACACACGCACACATATCACGCCTATATCCCAAAGGGGCAGGCAGAGGCGTAGATCAACACATAATATTAAACAAAGTCTTGGATCTTTAAAACAACGCAACGGATTTTGATGCGGTTTGTAAACTTGTAGTAGGTATTGAATAAATATTTAACAATTTCTTGTAAGATAATCATGACATAGATTCTTGTAAGTTTTAAACATTATACTTATAACATTTTCTCACAAAAAGTATTTATCAAAGCATGTTCTAACCCTAATCGGGAAATTTAATTACGCAAAAAGTATTCGACATAGCTGTCGTTCTCCTCATTTCATTGTCAAATTCGACCTTCATTTCCAGAAACTGAGTGAAGATGATGGGTTATTATAAATTATAAATTTATTATATTATTTAATGACTTGTTTTCGGTACCTTTTTATACTCGTATAACGATTTATACAAGTAATAACTTCTTTCGGCTACGACTGGGTGCTGCGGGGTGCGTTGCCTAGGGGTGTCGGCGTAACGTGCTACGCCGACGATACCCTCGTCACGGCGCGGGGTGCAACGTACCAGGAGGCAGCACTCAAGGTCACGACGGGTGTTGCTCGAGTCGTGGGTCGGATACGGCAGCTGGGACTGGAGGTGGCCTTGCACAAGTCCGAGGTTCTCTGTTTTCACAGACCTCGGAACGGTCCACCAGAAGGTTCCAGCATAAATGTGGGAGGCGTTAGCATCGGCATCAAGCCCTCGATGAAGTACCTAGGGATCGTACTTGATAGCCGATGGAACTTCGGACCACATTTCCGAAGTTTGGTCCCCAAGGTGACGCAGGCATCGGTCGCGCTTTCGCGACTGATGCCCAACCTAAAGGGACCCAACGCCTCCTGCAGGAGACTGTACCTGGGGATCGTGCGGAGTATGGCCCTATACGGGGCTCCCGTATGGGCGGATAGGTTGGCGGTCAAGGGGAACGTGACTCTGTTAAACAGACCACTTAGAACCTTGGCCGTCAGAACCATACGGGGGTACCGCACGATCTCCGGAGAGGCTGCATGTCTCCTAGCCGGGACCCCTCCATGGGACCTGGAAGCGAGAGCCCTTGCGTCATTGTTCCAATGGCGCAAGGAGGCGCTGGAGCGGGACCATAGGCCTGCGTCTCGAGAAATCGAGGACCAGCGGTCCCAACTCCGCCAGGATCTCATGGAGTCATGGAGGGTGCGACTTGAGCAACCCAAGAGGGGTGCCATCTTCATCGCGGCGGTGAGACCGATCATGGACGATTGGCTGCAGAGGCAGCATGGTGACCTCACGTACCGTGCGACGCAGATCGTTGCCGGGCATGGATGCTTCGGTAGCTATCTGTTTCGCATGCATCGTGAGGTCACACCCCGGTGTCAACACTGCGAGGTTTCCGACGACGACACCGCACTCCACACGTTGGTGGAGTGCTCAGCGTGGGCGAGTCAGCGCCGGGACCTCGTAGTGGGTCTGGGCGTGGATACCCTCTCGCTGGGGACCATGCTTCAAGCCATGGTATCCAGCGGGAGTAGGTGGAACGCGGCCGTGTCCTTCTGCGAGCAAGTCATGCTCGCGAAGGAGGCGGCCGGGAGGGAGAGGGAGCGTACCCTCCCCGCCGAGTTCCGTAGTCGGCGGCCAGACTACGCGACTACGCCCAAGACTATCGTCCTCCATGATCGGGGCCTGAGGACGGCGGGATCGCCACCCACCGTCCTTACAGAAGCAGGCTAGAAGGGTTGCGTGCTGCGGGGCCTTTGCCCCATAGCACGCAACCAGATTCACTCACTGACGCGGGATAAAACCCGACCCCAATGACGCGGGATTCTCGTCCCGACCAAACACCCGCAGAGACCACAGAGGTGGTCAAAGTCCGCCGGGCGCCACTGGACATACCCTCTGCTAGTAACCAGGGACGCCCGGCAACGGACGTTAGAGCGGCCGCGGCCTTGGGCCGCGGAATTAAAAAAAAAAAAAAAAAAAAAAAAGTAATAACTTCTTGAGACACAGTGTTGACACATACAATGAGGATCTTAGGTGCTTGGATTTATTTAATAATAGTTTGGCTCCCTTCAAATTAAAGTTACGTAATCTTTTACTAGGTATATATAAATCTACGTAATCAAATAGACACATAATTGTTCGTTGTTTGCATTTCTTCTTGTTTACATTGTTTACAATCTGTGCACGACTGTACTGCTACTAGTTTTTGTATAAGTACTTACCTATATTTAAGTTGAATGTAAAGTAATTACCGTATATATATTGAACTTTTGTGGACCTCTAAGTTTGTAAGTATCTATTGTTTTTTATGTGTGTATTTGTATAAAACTGTTTGTGTCCTGAATAAACCAAAATAAAAAAATAAATAATAAATAAATAAAGGATATACTCGTACATACCTACTTTTACTACAAGTGTGATTTAAGATGAAAAAAGAAGAAACAGGTCAATGGGCCAGGTTAAAAGATCATTAATACCCCGATTACAAATAAAAAAAAGTACAGTACTCAATGCTCCGACCTCTGAATCATAGGGCACACTAAAAGTTTTGCACTTCTAGCTAATCGGAACTATTTTAATTTCGAATATTATATTTTTTTAAACGTTGCAACCTTCTTAGTAATAAATAAAAACAATTGGCGGGAAATCATTTGTCAATTGTTTTTTATCACACATCAAAGTTCTACGTATGCAACGAAAATGGAATTAAGTCGAAAAGATTTTAGAGCAATGATTTTTTATGATTTTAAAAGTTCTCTCTCTCCGCAAGACTGTGCCGCTCGTCTTTAAAATGCTTTTGGGAGAGAAGCACCTTGTTTGAGCACCGTGAGGCGATGGTTTGCTGAATTTGAGAGAGGTCTTATTCTATTCGTCTATTCGTCTTTACATGACGAATTTCGTGAAGGGCGGCCTTCAACTGCCGTCAACGAAAATAATGTGGCTACTGTTAAGCGGTTAATTGAAGAAAACCCGCGGATTACTTATGAGACAATTCGAGGACTATTGGGGATTGGTATGAGTCAAATCCAGAAAATTTTACACGAAGAAAATTGAAAGTTCGGAAACTTTGTTGTCGTTGGATCCCTAATGAACTGACAGCGGAGCAGAAGCGGGCTCGCGTGGAATAGTGCTTACAGATGCTACTGAAGTACGACCACGGACATTCTAATGCTGTTTATGACATTGTCACAGGAGACGAAACGTCGATTTATTGTTTTGAACCCGAAAAAAAACAGCAATCATGTGAATGGGTGTTTGAAAATGAGAACAAGCCAACAAAAGTGAGGCAGGCGAGAAACGTTGGTAAACAAATGATCGCGTTTTTTTTCTCAGCTACGGATCCCATCTGTATAATTCCACTTGAAGATCAAAAGAGTGTTAATGCCGAGTGGTATTCTACCATTTGTTGACCCAGGGTGTTAGAAAAAGTGCGCGAAAGACGACCCAAAAGCCGCGTTCTCCTACATCATCACAACGCTTCTTCACACACGGCCAACAAAACAAAGTCATTTTTAGCTTCCGAAAAAGTACAATTCGTCACCCATCCTGCGCATAGCCCCGACCTAGCACCCTGTGATTTCTGTATTTTCCCCAAAATCAAAGATTTGATGAGAGGTTTCACTTTTACCAACTCCGAAGAGGCAGTGATAGCGTTCAATCAGCACGTAGAAAACATGCCTTCAGATCTGTGGTCCTCCTGTTTTAAAAAATGGTTCGATCGCATGAAAAAATGTTTAAAATGTTAAGGAGAGTATTTTGAAAAGCAATAAACATAATATTTCGGTTTTAACATGTTGTTTTTTTAAGATACGCAAAACTTATAGTGTGACCTACGTATAATACAACACTAGCGGACTCCCGCGGCTTCACCTGCTTTACTGAAACCTTCCTCGAGAACCACTTTATCCATTGGTGAAATCCGTTGCGTACTCTTAAATTTTTGAATTTGCCCATTTAAGGTACAGGTTAAAGTCCTAAGACCATACTGCCTTGAATAGTCTTAAAGATTTAAACATACATAAGGATAGGACTTTGTTTTTATACTATGTTAGGATAATTTATCAACTGATAATGATTAATAACTAATTATTTACATCCCTTAGGCAAATGAAAACGAATCTACCGACCAATGAGTTGATATTATACGGAATCATTTGTGTAATCCCGTATCATGATCACGAAGCAACTCCCAAGTCAGTCATATGATATGAAGATTGTGTTTCAAACCCCGAGGTCCTCTGCGGTCAAAGATTAAAGCATTATATGTGTATGAAACCTTATCTCCAAACTGCTCCAAATAGATATAACTATCTGATGAACAAGGCTCAAGATGTTTGAAATCTATTCTTTCTTAGGGCCAAATTCACCAAAGAAACTAATCGTTATTCGTTCAAGCTATACTCGTTTATACGCTATAATCGAGTTTAGAATTACATTTTGCGTTTCACCAGTACAAACCTGATCTTAGTTTATGCGAATCTCAGTTTGTATTCTAAACGCGCAATTTTCGACGTACAGAATAGGGAATAGTACTTACATACAGAACTTGCACTCCGACGTTAATTAAAGCACATTTTTTGTGTACAAAGAATTTAATTCGAACGTTAGGGTTGTCAGGAAACCAGCATAATTTGACCAATAATTATGACGTTAATGCCTCATGAGAATCCCGCGTCGTTGGGGTAGGGTTTTATCCCGCGTCAGTGAGTGAATCTGGTTGCGTGCTATGGGGCCCCGCAGCACGCAATCCTTCTAGCCTGCTTCTGTAAGGACGACGGGTGGCGATCCCGCCGTCCTCAGGCCCCGATCATGGAGGTCGATGGTCTTGGGCGTAGATGAGTCTGCGGCGCCCTCGCCGCTGACTACGGAACTCGGCGGGGAGGGTACGCTCCCTCTCCCTCTCGGCCGCCTCCTTCGCGAGCACGACTTGCTCGCAGAAGGACACGGCCGCGTTCCACCTACTCCCGCTGGAGACCATGGCTTGAAGCATGGTCTCCAGCGAGAGGGTATCCACGCCCAGACCCACTACGAGGTCCCGGCGCTGACTCGCCCAGTGACATATCCCTGGTTTAGGGTCGTCGCTTACTACCTACCTCATATTTGTCAATGTCATAAAGTCATAATATTTTCAAATATTGTTTTGAATGTTTGTTAAATAACAAAGATGAAAAAAGCGATAGCACTAGCTTTTGACGTAGATTGACTGATTGAAGCGTTTAATTAAACGTATAAACACTTTAATGTATGTTAATTCGACAAAACCTACTATATAATTCTACCACTGATATCGTTGATGGTCAGGACCAAATTAAACGTCGATTATGTGAATTAAAGTTGATGCTGGCTGTAGTAGACCTTAAAGTACAACCGACTTCGATTTTTTTTTAATTGGAAGCTATTAAGTACTTCCCAAGTGGTCCCATTTCAATTTGGTCCCATTCCGACAACTGTTTAGTCCCATTTCAATTTGGTCCCATTCCGACAACTATTTGGTCCCATTTCAATTTGGTCCCATTCCGACAACTATTTGGTCCCATTTCGGTAGTTTGAAGTCGGTTGCTGTGTCAATATTTGACGTGTATTTTGTAGGTTAACCTTATGGATTACTAGTTTCATAATTGTTGAATGTGGTAATCGAATGGGCGGATTTCTTGACACTCAAAAAGTGTTTATTAACTGCTCCTATTTTGAATAAAAATATTTTGATTTGATTTGATTTGATTTGAATTTGAATGGTGGAATAGGTAAGGTGGGTATTGGCCAGTTTGTTGATTTGAGTTCCAAAGGTCTTTGTAAAACACCTTAGCACCTTTCGCCTTATCATTCATCATAAAATGATCTCTGATATGATAACTCTTGCCGAAATGTATGCGAAAAGGTTTTGGCGATTTCTGTCTTTCCTAGTACTCAAAGCTAAAATGGTCTGTAGAGTCTTTTGATCCCCACATGTAATAAAATAAATTGGCACCAAAAAAAATTTTTTTGGATTTTTTCTATTTTTTTGCTAGCTGTAAGATTTTTGCAAAATCTGTGAATGCAGTTCAAAATATTTCAAGAAGTTAGGGAAGGTCTCCTAAGAACGTTTTGCTGTAACTACAACGGTTAAGGTACTTGCCCTTACTGCCCCGTTTCAAAAATACAATATAAATACTTATAGGGAGCGACTTTGTTTACACCAATGGATATAGTGGTTCTCGAGGTAGGTTTTAGGTGTATAATTTGTCAAGCGGGCGAAGCCACTGGCGTCCGCTAGTGTTACAATACATTTATAATGAACTAATTCGATATTATTATAATATAAGCATTATGTACATAAATCATTCATTTAAATCATGTGCCGTCAAGATACCGTACAAATATCAAAGAAATATGACTTTTTTCTCAAGTCGCACCTTATTGCCCTAGTGTCCTTAATGCACCTGAGATTTCTTAGGCAGAAAAAGCGGGTAGTTTAGTAAGGAGCGAGGAGTTTGCTCTACGACCTACATACTGTTTGCTTTCATCAAAGCAAAGGCAGTAAAGAGGAAGATGGTGGTCCTGTACACACCTATGCTTACCTTTAATGTAAGTACGACCTATATTTAGCTCTCAAGTAATGGGAATGAAAGGGTTTTAAAATCCTGCAGAGCATAGAAAGTCGCACAAAAGGATTTAATAACTATTCTAATAATGACATCACTAATACCAAATTATGTGAAAAAAAATTAATCCTTTCACTTGCATGCAAATATAATAATACTAAGTATATAGAATCCTCAAAGTCAAGGGATGATTTGTTAATTATAAGTTGTCAAAGCAATTTAACGTGCTTATTTTATATGTAAATGAACGGTACTCACCCATTGTTTAAATGCCTAAACCGACTATTTTATGAATGGATAATTTATTTAATTATGTCCATGACGAACTCGAATACCGAAATTTGTTTGATTGTTTTCGAAAACAATGAGTTTTCCTAAACATGATAAAATTGTATTTAGTAGGTTACTCGACACAAAACCCAATACCCACCCGTCTGGCGAGTGTGGTATATATAGGCTGAATTCCCCCCTCTTTGGGGAATACCCAGCAGTTGGCGGCAAATGGACTGAGATGATCATCAGGTACCTACCTACATTTGAAGCGTCTAGCAGGAGCACAAAACAAAGATACCTAGTACCTATTATTTTGTAGCAGGAGCATGGTTGGATTTTTCTTATGTCGACCTTAACGCTAATGACTGGGCCGAGCCTTGAAATATATTCTGTATGCAGGTTGCCATAGAAGAAATAAAAATAACATCTTTATTTATTTGTATGCAGGTTGCATACAAATTGTGCTTTATATACATTTGCAGCTTGTATGTAACTTGTGACGTTAATCTTTCATGCAAGACTAATCAAATAGCGGTTATTCCCGTTGGTCAGATCGATGGTTAGATTAGTCTGTCCAGTTGGAACTTTTTGTCCCATTGTCTAGATCAGCTTGTGATGTAGGTGTATGAAAGTATCATTGAATACAAAAACCTTTGTGCTTGGTGCACCGAGTACAGATGAAAATGATTGTTCTGTACTCCTAGTACTGTGGTTGTTTTTGTATCTTATAATAGAGAGTTAAGGGGCCCAAGCGGCACTGGTTAGATATATCCATACTGCCCTACTAAGCGCATGATATTTTTTTTTTGTCCCGATGAAAAATAAAGAAATGTGTCAATAGGTGCACCGAGTACAGATGAAAATGATTATCCATTATAAAAGACACAAACCTCAAATTTACCAGGAATACATAACAACATAAGAGCCTTCAAGATTAGAGAGACCGACCATAACATAAAGTCATAAAATAATAATATTTTAAAGGGTTATAAAACCAAAACATTGAAATAGTATCACGGGAATTATTTTCTTCCCATAGTACTACTAGACTGCTTGGTAGTACTATGGAACGTGGTACTACCAGTAGTACCACGGGCAACAAAGGTTTTTGTATTCAATGATACTTTCATACACCTACATCACAAGCTGATCTGGACAATGGGACAAAAAGTTCCCACTGGACAGACTAATCTAACCATCGATCTGACTAACGGGAAAAACCGAGCTGATCTGGACAATGGGACAAACAGTTCCCACTGGACAGACTAATCTAACCATCGATCTGACCAACGGGAATAACCGTCAAATAGCGCCCTAAGTTAATATATTTAAGTAGGCATAACACATATCACGGTTTTAATTACTTACATACTTAAGTATTGTAGGCGGCTATAAAACAGCATGATTTAAGCTGAATCGGACATAAATGCGGTGACAGAGGACCCAGTCTAATGGAGATGGATCCTAATAAAACCGTCGACATTATTCTATACGACGTTCCCAGGACATAGTAGGATATACATACTTATTTAAATCAAATGAAGTATTTCTGTGCATCTTTTTATACGGAATTTATTCGATACGTCTCTTATGAATATAAATTATACCAACAATAGACCTAGTAGATACTCGTAGCTCGCAGTACCGCGGCTAGTTAGTTCGTTATTTTTTTTGTCTAACTATAAATATTCTCCGGGCGCCACTAGAAATACCTTCTGCGTGTGCATCAGAGATGCCCGGCAACGGACATAAGACTGGCCGCGGCCTTATGCCACGCAATTTAAAAAAAAGTTTAAATAGTTTAAATATTCTAACAAAACTGTTATTGTTATTGTCACCTGTTTAAGGATTACCTTAGGTTTGTCCTAACAACTACGTTGAGTAGGTCCAGTCACGAGCATAAATATGTTACTATTGTCGCATCGGCAATTATATCTGACCCAGGAGCCAGTTCAATAATATCTGTCTGCACAAAAGCAGCATAAAAGTTCTGGTACCAACATTTTACGAGATTTTACGAATTTTGCTGTAGAAAAATGGTAACCATGATACTTTTTCCTATTTTCCATTGCTTTATAAATATTTTTTGCACTAGACACTTAATACGTATTTTTAATTTGGTTCTTATAAGGGCAATAGGCTTGCCCCCTATTACGTGGGACCAAAAATACTGGCAAAATGTGGGTGTGTAATGCACCTCTGCCTAACCCTTCGGGGATATAGCTGTGATATGTGTCTGTCTGTCTATAAGGGAAGATATAAGAATAGGAAGGAACTTAAAGTTAAGTAAGTACCTACTTACTTCATGCGAAATATCCAAACTGCAAACTACAGGCTTGCCCTCATAAATATATTGTATAACTACATTGTAATAGCGGTTACTAGATGCCCTAAAAATGCTATGCGGTATATAGTCAGTCGTCTGTAAGTGTCGTAAAGTCAAGATATCACAGCAGCCTCTGGACTCACGAACTTTATCTCTAAGAGGTTGAACGTTGACACGAACCCTGACTAATCTAGTACATTGTACTGTTTTTGTCAGTTTGTAGTTCACCGGCACGAAGAGCACGCGGGAACAATTACCCGACCGAAGAATGAATGTACATTATAAACAACATAAGAGTACAATGACTTTCTTACAGTGCTATCTTATATAAAATGAGTTGGTGGGATGATTTATTTCAGAATATATACAAGAAACAGGAAAAAACAATTACGAAAACCTTAAACTAACCATTAACTATACTATCTAAAATTAAAACTGAAATAAATATGTTTAACAGGGCGTCTTACACAGGCAGCATTCCCGCGCTGGATTGCCAATGACAGTCTTTGCGCGAGAAGAAAGCTGCCTGCGGGGATCGCCAGTCTGGTGGGATTAGATATTACAATGTAGGTGAGGTCCATATCAAAAAACTTAGACTAGTGTTTCTGTGAACCGTAGACTTCGGTCTTCGGGAGCTTTGTTTAGAAAATTTATTTTTCAATTTTCTTTATTACTCTTTCATTTTTATCCAATCCAAAAAATATCATGCACATGTTATTCATTGTAAGCAAGGAGTGTGTATGTAAAGTTTCATGAAAATCGGTTGATAAATACGGCCGCAAACATGATCTGACAGAACCCGTAGATGTAGAGATGTAGAGGTAGGTACAGACAAAAGAAATTCTCCCCAGTCTGCAAGTTGAACGGAGGAATAAATTATTGCTTCTATATTGCCTGTGGATGAACACACGTTTTCCTCTAAACTTGGCTTAAAGATCATGAAACTAAGTCATAAAATCCAAAAAAAAGTGTGTGTGTCAGCTCCGACGCACGACTGGAGTTTACTCCTTAAGTACGAGTATCTAAGCATAACAAATTAGAAAGTTGCGCACTAGAGGTGCGCACCAAAAACGTGACACCATTTTCGTTACTTGTTAGTAGGTTTTACCCCTCGGATTTTTCTCATACCGGGCGCCTTATATATGAAAATCGATTCTTAAGGAGTAAACTCCAAAAAATCTTATAAACGCCATAATACTGCCTGCTGTCATGTATATTTTCTTGTAATCCAAACATAAATAGGCAGCTGATCCCCGTTTAAGCGATCGGCTTATGTTTAAGCGCTTTATAAAAATAGTCAAGTTGCGGCTGTGCGAGATTTGTACTCGTAGTAACGATTTGTGACCACGAAAAGTAGAGTAAAATATATTTTTGTAGCTGTGTGTACAACACATGTATGTGTAAAAGAGGTCACATATACGTCCACGTACACTGCACTCACAAATGCAAAGCTCCGCTTACGCCTCGCGACTTGTAACCGACAGTACAACTATGTAAGATGTAAGTACTATTCCCTATTCTGTGGTACAACCTACTTAATTTAAATAGATTTAATTGGACGTTAAATAAATGAGTTGCTTTCTAAAATCCTTATATTATTCTACTAGCTGTTGCCCGCAGCTCCGCCTGCTTGTTACTTTAGATCTACATAACTTTTTTATTTATGAAGCGATTGAAAACCAAACCGCAAATTCAAATCGGTTAAGCCGTTTCTGAGGTTAGCGTGTTCAAACATTCAGACAAACAGACAAAAGTTCTAAAAACCATTGTTTTGGGTTTTATTGCGTTCATAAAGCCCCTACAACAGTTTCTCTATTATATCTTCTATTATATTCTCTATTATTTACAACGATATGTAAATTTAGTTATTTAGGTACTATGTATATAAACTACTTAAATAAAAAGAACACGCCAAAAAGATAATCGGAAAAAAAATACTACAATATCATGTACATGTACCTACATTTTTAGAGAAATTGCAAAACAAAATACACTCGTAATAATGAGAGTTCGCACACAACAGCAACGTAAGGAGCCGACCACGCGTCTGAGCCGCGCGGTATGGCACCTCGTAGACCTAATAAAACAGGCGACGGCCGGCAGTCAACTCACGCATGCGCAGTGCGCACTCCAATGTCGTCGCCCGCCTTCAAAATAGTGTACTTTTTGACTAAATCTATAATATCTCTTAAGATATGCGTTGAAATCCAATGATGAAAAGGACTAATTTGTTCTAAATTAAATTCTTAAGACGTATAGCGTATTTGTTTGGATAAGGATTAATATCGTAAGCATAAAAATAGCTTCGCAAACCATGAATTGTTTTGAATCAATTTTGATTGCTATAAATTACGTTATAGTGCGTTAACCCTAAGAGGTATATATATGCCATCGCGGACTTTTTTATAGAACTGTTTTAAGGCAAATAAATTCGTAGTACACAATTTTAACGTTACTTTAACCATTTAAGCAGCGTACGCCACGGAAGCTCCCAAAAGAAATAATTTTCCCCCGTTTTTGAAACGTATATCATTGCTGCTCCGCTCCTACTCGTCGTAGCGTAATGTTATATAGCATATAGCCATCCTGGATAAATGTATTACATAACTTAAAAAGATTTTTTCTAATCAAACCAGTACTTTCTGAGATTAGCGCGTTCAAACCAACAAACAAACAAACTCTTCAGCTTTATAATATTAGTATAGATTACAAATGGTGTCTGTTTCTATAAAGTGCAGGATAATGTTGTACGAGTTTTCTAGTCGCTGTTTTGGTTGCTGCAGCTCTTTTGTTATACAAATGCTTCGTAACAATAGAATATTATGCGGTTGGAGGTAGAAGAATGTTGAAAAGGCACAAATAATAGGTACCTACATAAAACTATACCTGATTCTATGAAGGGGTAAGCAGAAAAAATTATATGATTAAGTACTATTCGAGGTAAGTAATACTCTAACACAGATAATGGAATAGTACCTACTACATAACTCTGCTTTCAATTCAGTTCAGGTTTCAAACTTCCTTAAAAAGAGTCTATTATTTCAATAATATCTAATGAATTGGTGTGCCGTTTTCGAAGTGGTGTAAAAATAGGTGTAAGCTAAAGAAAACAACCGAGACTTTTTTCAGGTATAAGACGGATGATACTTACCTGTGAGTTCCCCATTAACTTTTGATGAGTTCCCAAAACAAACATTCTCGAAGTTTACCAATATCAAACCCGGGAGAAACAAATAGGTTCTACATCAAATACCAATACTTAAGTATCGTCATCCATTTTGTTTGAATACATTGTATAGACATACCTACGCGTATGTAGTAAACAAAACACGTTGTGTCAACACAATAAATGCAATTACCATTTTCATCAGTTATGTTTAGATACGTGAAAAAGTAAGGAAGCAATTTTGTCGTCCAAATATTGGACCAATTCTGAGCCCACGTACAGTAAAATTAATAATCGGTACATCTGGGACCTACTCATACTGCTATATTAGATACCAGGACCTACTAGCAGGTGCCTGTGACTCCACCCGCTATTTTGGAGTTTACTCCTTAAGAATCGATTTTCATACATAAGGCGCCCGGTATGAGAAAAATCCGAGGGGTAAAACCTACTAACAAGTAACGAAAATCGTGTCACGTTTTTGGTGCGCACCTCTAGTGCGCAACTTTCTAATTTGTTATGGTTAGATACTCGTACTTAAGGAGTAAACTCCAGTCGTGCGTCGGAGCTGACACACACACTTTTTATTTTCTATCCTAATATTAAAAAGAGGATTTTTTTTACATTCATTAGAAAAGTGCCATAGATCTACACTGGTCGAAAGGTCCGCAGGGACCAAATTAAAAAAAAAAGTGTGTGTGTCAGCTCCGACGCACGACTGGAGTTTACTCCTTAAGTACGAGTATCTAAGCATAACAAATTAGAAAGTTGCGCACTAGAGGTGCGCACCAAAAACGTGCCACGATTTTCGTTACTTGTTAGTAGGTTTTACCCCTCGGATTTTTCTCATACCGGGCGCCTTATATATGAAAATCGATTCTTAAGGAGTAAACTCCAATAAATAAATATTTTTGGATATTCTCACACAACGTCATCTAGCCCAAATTAAGCTAATTATAAGCTTGTGCTATGGGATCTAGACGACTGATAAACATATTTTGACTGCTTCGGTGGCGTGGTCGGTAGTGCATCGGCTTTCGACTCCGGAGTCTCAGGTTCGATTCCCGGGTCGAATCCAATATTTGTGTGATCCGCAAATGTTTGTTTCAGAGTTTGGGTGCTAATATATGTTTATTATGTATGTATTTAGAAATATATAAGTATGTTTATCAGTCATCTAGATCCCATAGCACAAGCTTATAGCTTAGTTTGGGCTAGATGACGTTGTGTGAGAATGCCCAACATTATTTATTATTATTATTTATTATTCTCTTTATTAACACATAACACATATTTATTACATTTTTAAATAGATTTATAAAAAAATACATTTAAAAATATAAAAAACAGTAACCCACCGGCATCGGGTACAGGGACCAAGCTACCGGTGGTTAGGGCTCCAAAGACAGGAACTTCCGCACAATACGGGCCGTATTCAACAGAACCGCCTTCTGCATCAAGCCCTTGATCCAGCTGCCTAACGCGAGCCTCTGTAGGTGGAGGTCGAGGCTCTTGGCTATTAGACCATGCGCAGATACGACTATCGGAACAATAATCGCCGAATCCACATCCCACATGTCGACAATCTCGTGAGCTAGGTCTAAATATTTAATTTGTTTATCTTTTTCTGCTTTCACGAGATTCTCGTCATGTGGCACAGTGATATCGACAATTACTGCAAGGCGCTTTAATCGATCCATTATCACTATATCAGGTCTGTTAGCTATAACAGTCCTATCAGTGATAATAGATCGATCCCAATACAATGTGACATGACCGTTCTCAAGAACTGGGTCGGGCACATACTTGTAATAAGGTACCTCCACGTCGACAAGATTATACTTTAGAGCAAGTTGCTGGTGGATTATCCTGGCTACTTGGTTGTGTCTGTGCAAATACTCACCGTTCGCAAGACGGGAACAACCAGAGATAATATGTCTTAAAGATTCTCCGGGACGATGACATGCCCGACAGATGTCTAGCGTCCCATCTTTGACAATAAATCTCCGATAGTTATTCGTCATCACGACTTCGTCAGTGATTGCACAGATAAAACCCTCAGTTTCTCCGAAGAGATCACCAAATCGTAACCAGGATACCGATGCTATTGATTCAACATCGGGCCCATTTAGAGCCCGATAAAATCGACCATGCAGTTCCTTGCTCTTCCATATTTCCTTCCGATCAGATACACTTAATATTACAGGTTTGCGCCAGTTCTCTTTCGAAAGGGACAGCGGGGTCAGTCCGTTGTCTATTGCCACAACATCTCGATGCACATCCACGTCCACCTGTAGGAAATACTCTCTAAGGTTGCATATCTCACGGTTATGGAGAGTCTTGGCATTTAAAAATCCTAGACCCCCACATTTCCGTGGTATATACAACCTCATTACTGACGAACGTGGGTGGTGTATTCGATATGAAGTCAATAGACAACGCACCTTCCTATCCAGAGCTTCTAACTCCGTCTGAGTCCATCTAAGTATGCCAAAAGAGTAAACTAAGACTGGCATGGCCCAGCCGTTGACAGCACGCACCTTGTTACCGCCTGATAAAAGACTTTTCAGTATTTTTTTCAGGCGGCCAAAGAAACGATCCTGCAACTTCTGTTTCATGTCAGTCTCAGCAATACACAGAGCTTGAGACATACCTAGATATTTGTAGGTTTCGGTTGCGTAGAGCGACCCAAATCGTGTGAAATCTGAAAGATTGACTCCTTCAGATTCCACAATCCCGCCCCTTTTTACATGCATGACCGCACACTTATCTACCCCAAACTCCATACTGATGGCCTTACTAAAAGTTTCAGTAACTTTTAGCAAAGCCATCAAATCGGGGCCATTAGGGGCAAATAACTTTAGGTCATCCATGTAAAAAAGGTGGGACAAAATTTGACCCCCTCTGCGCATCCGATAGCCTAACCCTGAACCCTCTAGTAACGTACTGAGAGGATTCAGTGCTAGACAAAACCACAACGGACTCAGACTATCACCCTGGAAAATACCTCTCTCAATCCCTATTGGTACACCACCTCCTAGAACCTGACGACACCCTGGATAAACAAGAACCGTACTCCATTGTCTCATACATGACCCCAAAAAGGTGCATAGAGTTGCATCAACTTTATACAGCTCTAGCACCCTCCGAAGCCATGTATGAGGCACAGAATCGTACGCTTTCTTATAGTCAATCCAGCATGTCGCAAGGTTCTTTCGGTTGCGGCGTACCTGCTGGCAAACAGCCATGTCAATAATAAGGAGCTCTTTCGTACCACGTGCCCCACTTTTACATCCATTCTGAGAGATTGACAAGATGTTATTGTTTTGTACATGTGAATATATTTTTACTCTCAGGATGGATGTAAAAAGTTTGTATATGGTAGGTAGACAAGTTATAGGTCTATAATTTTTGGGGTCTGTGGTACTACCAGACTTGTATAGGAGGTGGGTTACTCCGGTAGTCATAAAAGCTGGAAGCGACGCTGACTCAAGGGATGACTGGAAGCAAGATGCCAAGCAAGCGTGTGAGCTACGGAACCATTTTAACCAAAAGTTGTGCAGTCCGTCCGGTCCAGCAGATTTCCAATTTGGCAACGAACGAACTGCACAACCAATATCTTCTTCAGATATGGTTATAGGTTCCATAGCTGGAATTGGTTCACACGCCCGCTCAACATCCCTAATCCACGCATCCTGTGTATGACTGACGGGCGTCGACCAGATGCTTTTCCAGAAGTTAACTGTAGAAACAGCATCAGGTAGACTCCCATCAGTCACCTCCGAGTTAGGTCGCTCCCACCCTCTATATACCCACCTCTCATTTTTTTGGAACAAGCGATTCTGAGTGTATCTGTCCACTCTTTTTTTGTACCGCCTTATGCGGTTCGCCCACGCATAAACTTTCTGCTTCAGGTAATCGATGCGCTCTGTGACCCGAACAGAGTATTCACAGGGCCTAATATTAGTTCCCACGAATGCACGGGTCACAAAGCGCATGACTCTCGGGCGTGTATTGCCCGTCCTGAAGCAGTGTAGCTTGCCAATGAGCACCCTAGCCTCGTTGATGCGCCGTTCAATTCTGCACTGCCAAGCTGGTACAGCAGGCTTTGGTCGAATAGCTGTTTCTTGTTTAAAAAATTTAACACCAGCTATTCGACATACTGCAACAGCTGCACAGTACAGAATGGAATGGGCATCAGTAATGTTTCTGCAGTTGTTAAAAAACGATGTTAACATCGAGTCTAGGGCACACACTAGCGCCACATTTTTTTTATGTGTGGGCAAACGCGGAAGCCGCGGTCTACACTCAATAGGGACAGATTGAAACTCACCAATCGCTCGCTCCAAAGCGCTCCTTAATTCCTCATTGTATTGAGTACTTACAGGTATAGCAGCATCACTCACTTCTTCACCAACATGTGAGATGATGTTTTCTTGCGTTCTTTCATTACGGTTACTTTGTAATGGCACAGGTAATGGTTGCAATGAAGAAGGCGTGATACCACTACACACTTCTAAGCGTAGCCTCTCAAGTGTAGCGTCACCCAACAGGTGACAGCGTTGTATGGCGCGCACCTGATCCGATAGGCGTTGTGCCGATACGTTGACATCTGGTTCAAGTACCTGAAACAGAGGTAGCATGCGAACACGGTACGCAGTGAGGTTAGTTCCCCCCTCTGTAGCCACAAAATATGCCCGCATCACGTTTTCATTCATACCGAAGTTCCATCGAATGCGGTGCACATTACCACCGGTAGCGGGGTCCGTAATCGAAGCCGGAGGGCCTCGGGGTCCCAAGCCAGTCGGTGGCCGGCCTCTCCCCTGCCGACGTACAGGTAGAGGCGACGTCGGCGGAGAGAAAAACTCGTCGCTGCTTGAGCTCGACGCCTCACCAGTAGTCACAGTTGTCGACGACTGTAAGGCGGAGCTGTGCGACAAGTCCGGGGTTGGTAATTGTGCTTTTTTGGCGCCAGCTCTGGTCAACATTATATTTTTTCTTGATTTTCATCTTATTTTCATATTATCATTTTCAGTTTGTTACACTGACATAATGTGTCAAAGTGTACTATAATTTATAAAAAATTTGTTTGTTTTTTCCGGATTTTCTTCATGCTGATTTTTTTGTTATAGATATATATTTGTACTTTTATTATGTTTTGAATGATATTTTTGTATTATTGTAGATTAAAGGTAAAATATTTTAGTAAATGCTCCTCAAGAAAAAAATGTGACTGTTTTGTAGCAGTGTTGCCAGGTTATTATTGTTATTGTTATTATTTATTATTTCGTTTATTCCTTTACATTCTTATTTTATACATTTTTAAATACATTTATAAAAAAAAAAACAAATACATTTAAAAATATAAAAAATAGTGACCCACCAGTAGCGGAGTAGGACCCAAACTACCGGCGGTGGAGGCTACAGACTAAGAAACCTCCTAACAATACGGCACGTGTCGAGGATAACAACCTTCTGAATCTGACTCTTGATCCAACAATCTAACGAGAGTCTCTTGAGATGTTGATCGAGACTCTTCGCTATTAATCCGTTTGCCGAAACAACCACCGGGACAATGATCGTCGAGTCTACGTCCCACATGGCGGTTATCTCGAAGGACAGATCAAGGTATTTACTAAGTTTGTCCTTCTCTGCCTTCACGAGATTTTCGTCATGCGGGACGGCGATATCGACGAGCACTGCCCGACGCTGGGTCCGATCAACCAACACGATATCGGGCCTATTTGCAACAATAGTCCTGTCCGTGATGATTGATCGGTCCCAGTAGAGCAATGCACGACCATTCTCAAGAACTGGCACTGGTGTATACTTATAGTACGGTACTTCAAACTCAATAAGGCCATATTGAAGAGCAAGTTGCTGGTGGATGATCCTGGCTACTTGATTGTGCCTATGCAAGTACTCGGTGTTAGCAAGATACGAACAACCGGAAATAATATGGCGAAGTGATTCACCAGGACGGTGGCATGCTCGACAAATGTCGACCGTACCGTCCTTCATGATGTATTTCCGATAGTTGTTCGTCTTGATAACCTCATCTGCAATTGCACAGGCAAAACCTTCAGTTTCCCCAAAGAGGTCCCCAAAACGCAGCCAGTTCACCGAAGCGAGCAGGTCTACGTCGGGTCCTGTTAAGACCCGGCAGAACCGCCCGTGTAGCTCCTTACTCTTCCATACGTCCCTACGGTCTTCAGTACCTAGCACCTTTGGTTTACGCCAGTTCTCGTTAGCCAAGGAAAGAGGTGTCAGGCCCTTGTCAACCATCACGACATCGCAATGAATGTCAGACCCGTTCTGTAGAAAGTAATCTCTCAGACTGCACACTTCACGGTTGTGGAGGTTCTTGGCATTCAAAAAGCCTCGACCCCCCCACTTCCGCGGAATGTACAGTCTCATGACAGAAGATCGTGGGTGTAACATTCGATGCAATGTCAGTTGTTGACGGACTCGCCTATCCAGGGCGTCTAGTTCCGTTTGAGTCCACCTAAGTATGCCAAAGGAGTATAACAATAAAGGTATCACCCAACCGTTGAAAGCCCGTATTTTGTTACCGCCGGACAAAAAACTGTTAAGAACTTTTGTCAGGCGGCCAAAAAAACGTTCTTTCACCGATTTCTTAATGTCCTCTACCGCTATACCCAATGACTCTGACATACCTAGGTATCTGTATGTTTCGGTCTCGGAGAGAGATCTGAGAGTTATTATCTCAGAAAGTTGTAAATTCGGTGAATTTACAACCTTCCCCCGCTGTACATGCATAATCGCACACTTATCAACACCGAACTCCATCTTAATGGCATTACTAAAAACTTCCGTAGTTTTTAGTAATGTCACTAAATCTTGGTGCTTCAGTGTGAACAGTTTGAGGTCATCCATATACATCAGGTGAGAAATAACCTCACCCCCTCTACGAAACCGATAGCCTAGCCCTGAATCCTTCAGCAATGTGCTAAGTGGATTCAGTGCTAAACAGAACCACAATGGACTCAAACTGTCGCCCTGGAATATACCACGCTCAATCCTTATCAAGTCATGCGGACCAGAAGCGCACTCACCACTACCTGGTTGACGAAGTACTGTGGTCCACTGCCCCATACATGAGACTAAGAAGGATTTAAGAGTCGGATTAATTTTATACAACTCTAAAATCCTCCCCAGCCATGAATGAGGCACCGAATCATAGGCCTTCTTGTAGTCAATCCAGGCAGTAGAGAGGGCGCCCCTACTCCGCCTAACTTGTTGGCTAATGGTCATGTCAAAAAGGAGTAGCTCCTTAGTACCACGTGACCCAGCCCTACATCCATTCTGAGCACTATCTAAGATGTTATTTGACATTATATGTGAATTTATTTTAGTTCTCAGAATAGATGTAAGGAGCTTGTAGATAGTAGGTAAGCAAGTGATAGGTCTATAGTTTTTAGGTTCCGTGGTACTACCTGATTTATGGAGCAGGAAGGTGATGCCAGTGGTCATAAAAGCGGGTAAGGAACCAGACTCGAGGGCTTCTTGATACTGTGTTGCCAAGCGTTCATGCGAGCTTCGAACCCACTTGATCCAAAAGTTGTGCAATCCGTCCGGCCCAGGACTTTTCCAGTTCTGTGCCGTACGTATTGCGCAACTAACGTCTTCGGAGTTTATTGTAATAGACTCCATGGGCTCGATGTTATCGCATTCACGCTCGACAACACGGATCCAATCACCCTCCGAATGTTCGACGGGCATCGACCATATGTCACGCCAAAATTGATTCATGGCGCGAGCATCGGGCAGTTGTCCGTCGCTCAAACGTTGTCCAGTTCCCTCCCACTCTCGGTACACCTTCCTTTGGTCACTTTGGAAGATACGATTCTGCCAGTATCTGTCTACACGCTCTCTATAGCGACGAATACGACTCGCCCATGCATATACTTTCTGCTTTAGAAAGTCAATACGTTCCGTGACATTAGCTAAGTATTGCTGGGAGCTAATACCGGTCCCAGCGAATGCCTGAGTCACGAAACGCATGACCCGTGGACGATTATTTCCCCGGCTAAAACAGATAAGCTTCGCAATGAGAGTCCTAAATGTGCCGATACGTCGCTCGATTCTTGCCTGCCATACGGGCACACCACCCGATCGTGGTGTACGGTTAAATTCAGGGAATTTAACGCGTGCAACACGACAAGCGGTAATAGCTCCACAGTAAAGAATCGAGTGGGTATCTAGCAAATCATTGCTAGTCCGTAAGTACGGATCTAGCAACGCATTCAGGGCTCCCATCAACGCCAGATATCGTCTATGCATGGGCAAGCGTGGTAGCCGTGGCCTAGAATTAGGTGCAAACCTATACTGAGAGATCACATCCTCCAAAGTACTCCTTAATTGCTCGCTTACCTGGATAGATATATTACTCGTATCATCTCCCGCGTCGAGCACGGTCTCAACTAAAGTGGCACTAGTTGCAACCGTGTGTGTAGCAGATGATGGTGCACTCGTTAACGCTGGAGCTGGTCGAGTAGATAACACTTCCAGGCGAAGTCGATCAAGCACAGGTTGATCCAGCAACTTGCATCGTTGGATAGCCCGCACTTGATCCGATAGTCGTTGTACGGCAACGGTTATTGTTGGTTCAAGAGCCTGAAACAAAGGGAGCATCCTTGAACGGTATGCAGTCAGGTTGGTTTCCCCATCTGTAGCCTCATAATATGCCCGCATGACATTTTCATTGATGGATGAAGTCCATCGCATGCGGTGCACAATACCACCGGTAGTGGGGACCCTACTCGAAGCTGGTAGGCTTCGGGGTCCCAAACTGCTCGGCGGCCGGCCTCTCCCTCGCCGGCGTACAGGTGTTGGCGACGTCGGCGGGGAAAAATACTCGTCACTTGACGATGAGCTCGACGCCTCAGCAAGCACTTGTGTCGCAGGTGTGCGGTCCGGCGCTTGCGAGGCGGAGCTAAGTGATGAGTCCGGGGGTGTTGGGTGTGCATTCTTACTCCTGGCTCTTGTTATCATCTTTATACATTATTCATAATTCATCCTGTTAATTTTTTCGAAACAATTTTTGATATTTTGATGGTTGACGTTTGTCAAAGCTTCGTTTCATATTTGTAGATTTTGTTGTTGTTGTGATTCTTGTATAAATTTTGAAATATAATATATAATGAACTTTTTGGTAATAATATTTTGAAATCTGTATGAATTTTATAAATTGAGGCAAGATTATTTTAGATAAAAATATTAAAATATTTTATAGATGAAAATGACGTATGTACAGATGTCTAGAGTTGCCAGTCTATTATATATTATTATATATATTATATTATTTATTATTATTATTATACTTATATATTTCTAAATACATAGATTTGATTCTTTGTTTGAATTGGTTTCGTACCTACTGAACCGATTTTGAAAATTATTTCATTGATATGTAGCTACGTTATTTCTGAGTAGCATTTAGCTACTAATGCCGTACATGTGCTTCCACAGAATTCGGGAAAATATAAATACCAAGTGACAGACTAGTGAAGTCTTGAATAGCAGAACCTTCCTCCTGGAAAGGGAGCCGTCACTTGTACGTGTCCGGCCCACGACAATCGCTATTGCTATTCATATTCTAAAATGTATCGTAGGTAGACCCATAATGTATTGAACATCCATAGGTTAATGCAGATAAACATGTTTGCCATCACTCAATTCTTTAAATAAAACACTGAAATAGTATCAATACTGTATTAATTTCTAGTACATTTTCAGTCACACAGACACATAATCGCGACCATCGAGAATCATAAGGGATGTGACATGCAGCTAGTATTGTTAAAATTTTACGACCATGCTTAAAAATCTCCTGCATCACCAACTCTCCATTATCATCATCCACCGAGCCTTTTCCCAGCTCAGTTGGGATCGACTTTCCAGTCTAACTGCGATTCGGCTGAACTTCGATATTTTCCGTTAAGAGACTGCCATCTGACGTCCACAACCTTGTCCATCATGTTGAAAAATTATAGAAAGGAATTTATCCAATACAGTGAAAAAATTATAAAAATAGCACATAAGACAAATGGAGGAAAATAGGCAATATGTTACCAATATTATGCTTAATGTTGTACGACATATGCGCAAAGAAATACACAAAGGAAATGTATTATGTATAAAGTATAAGAAATAAATAGAATAGTAATATAAAAAGTAGATGCAAGAAACATAATGTAAATGTTAAGCTGTTCAAACGGTAAATTAGAAATTAGATACTAGTATGTAAAAGATAAAAATAAACTGTTAGATATAAGATATTAGAATGTTAATGAAAAGAAAACTGTTATTCTGTTAAAATAAGAAATTAAAAATGTTTAATGTCATCTGTTTAAAATTAAGAAAAAACCTAAAAATTACAAAATTATGTTATATCTAAACAATATAAGAATCTGACAGTGACAGGTTGGATTTTTGATTTAGGGCTTCAAATACCCCTAACGAATGCCATAGATATTCGTATGACAACCGGGACCGATTAAAGTGCTCTCCGAGGCACGGAGGGGTATCAGTGTCTTAAGAAATGGTCACCCATCCTAAGACTGGCCTGATTAGATGTTGTTTAACCGTTGCAATGTGTTAACATTGTCGGTTACTACTAGACCACGAGCCCCTCATCACCAACTCTCCATGCGTCTTAATAGTTCAAAGTATCTGCCTACCTATATTCTGGACCGGAAATTTCCTCCTAAGTCACCGGGAATTTGTTCTAAACTAAATAAAATAATATTAAACGCTTATTTTACATTTGAAATCGCTCATAAAGCTCTCATCTCCGTTTTCATTATTCTTCACCTCTAGGAACAAGTAAATGTAAGGTTATTTCCATGTTAAATAACCACAATTATTTTTTACTGTCAACTAAACGAGATTTTGTTGTGTCTTGGGGCTTGGAGACTCATTTTATATTAAGAAATGGGCTTTTATAAAACTAATAATAATGAGGTTATTTTTAATAAATATTTCTTTATTATTAGGTTATTGTTGATTAAACTGGAAATAGAGGTTATTTTACGTGTAATTTAAACATTTTTAGGGTTCCGTATCCAAAGGGTAAAACGGAAACCCTATTACCAAGACTCCGCTGGTCCGTCCGTATCTCACCAAGTTGTATCTCGTGAACCGTGATACTTAGTAGATTTTGGGTTGTGGCAACACTACGGCTAACACCTGTTCGCATTTCGTCTTGTATTTATTTTAATTTATTATTAATATTTTCGATAATTAGGGCTAAAATTCATCACAAAACACAATCTTACCATTATCAAAGTGTATCATTATATTATATACATTATATAAGGTAAAAACCAGTGTAAAATAAATAAGAAATTAGTGATATTTGCGTACTGCTGATTTTGTTTTACCGGCTAAAAGTCAATGACTGTTTGAAAATTAGTGAAACTTTATCAACTCGGATTTAATGTGATTTGAGTGATTTTTATACAGGTAATCGTACTAATAAATAACTACTTATTATCGTACCTGTTAGTTTTTGAAGTTGTAGTGTATTCAATCAGATTCTTTTTGACATTACTTACGTATTAATTTGTGTACTTAGTGTATTCATCAGGTAGCTTTTTAGTATCTAAGTCAGTATAAATTTATAATATCGTAATGCCAGTCGCACGTAGCATGTATTCTGCTCGCCGTGATGAGGCTAAACAAGAAGATATCTTGAGAAAACTTGACATGACATTGAAGGAATTAGAGGTATCTAAAACGTTGATTAAACAGTTGCATAGGGATGAAAATGAAAAGGAACTATTAGATAGCCTAAATAAATACGACTTCATAAAAAAGCAGATGGCTGAGATGCACACAGAGAATAGGTTAGTGTTAGATGAGCGGGACAGATTACAAAATATTGTGACTGGGTTCAGAGAGTGTAGTGACGAGTATGAACAGGGTCTCAAGCGCATGTCAGTCTTGGAACAGGAACTGCACGAAGCCCACCACCTCATTTCCCACCTTGAGGCTGAGAAACGTGACACCATAGTACCTATCCCATACCCATAACTTGTTTGAGGAGTTAGTTGATAGTGTGCCCAGCCTTGTTGCTACTGAACCCAGCTTAGAACCCACAATTACTATAGATTTAACAAAGGATGATACCTTAACAGCTCATTGTTCCAATCACAAGATGGGCATAGTTGAGTGCAGTAGAAACAAAATTAAGTAATATGTGAAAATTAATAAATACATAAGAAAAACACAATAACTTATTAAAAGACAAAAAAGTATGTACAAAAAAGTCAAGTATATTAATGAGAGAAGGCAACTAGGCGATGAACTTGACATGTATTCATTATTAATTGAAAATAATATCTCTGATCATAATAACAATATTTTAAAGTTAGAATCAGAAATTAATAATTTAAAAAAATCACTAGACATAATGACTGACAGGTATTGTAATGTTAAAAGTGAGTATCAGGAATACATTCTGGCCATGAAGGATCTTATGAGTCCAAATTCCACATTGACATCAAACAACCATTTAATTAGTCCTGAGCCGGTCTGTAAGTCCTCGCTGACTTCAAACATAAGCCCTTCACTTGAGTCAAACAAGAAACCCAGTGGTTCCTTCACCAAACAAAATATGATTAAATCTGAAATAGTGATGTTTTGTGATGAATTAGGGAAATCAATGGGCCAGTTACTTAGTTCATATTTAGAACAAAATGTTACTAACTATTGTATTACCTTACTGTAACATGATACAAAAAAAAAATTGTAATTTAAACAGCAGCTGTACACTTTTATTTTTGGTGGGAGATAGGGGAAATGCAGACAGAAATTTAATTGTAAATTGTTTAGAATTACTGAGCTTATTAGATGTTAAAAACATTATTTTATTCACACTTCCTTATAGCCGTAGCTTGTCACAGGCCGAAAACAATCTTAGATATAAGCTAATTCTAACAATACATACATTGACATTTCATAATCCAAATAAATTCCATCTGATTGACATTAACATGTATTTAGAAAATAAATTGTTATTGACAGAAGATAAATTCTATTTGAATAGATATTTTAAGAGACAGATAGCATCTTCGCTATCATATTTTATTAGTTATTCAGCCAAAAACTTGGCTAAACAATCTGCTTTTATTGAGCAGAAAAGTGACAATGTTTGTCTTGTGACCTTGGAATCTGTTCCAAAAAAGGGTGACAATAATTTAAACTTAGTTGTAGGACAATAGAGGAAATCCCTAGCAAATTAAATTTAAGGACAAAGGAAAAGTCCATGTTCATGAATATTATTCATCAAAATATTGAAGGCTTTTCTGGCAAAGAGTTAGAACTAGAATTATTTTTAAAATGAAAAACGTATTCATGTACTTTGTTTAACTGAACACTGGTTAAAAAAACATGAACTCTTAGTTAATATTGATAATTATAAAATCATTAGTGCGTTTACTAGAGATTCCGCTATAAGAGGTGGGTCTCTCATTTTAATGAATGACATATTAAAATCAAAAGACCGAAAAGACGTAGTAGCACTCACAAGTGAGCGAAATATTGAACTATCATGTGCAGAGCTAGAACAATATATTATTATTAGCGTCTATAGACCTCCTTCTGGAGATTACTACCTGTTTGAGTCCATTATTGAGGAAGCCTTAAAAAAGGTATGTAAATGTAAGAAGACTATAGTTGTATGTGGCGATTTTAATATTAATATTTTAGAAAACTCAGAACTCGCTAAGGTTCCTCAACCTTTTTAAATCTTTTAACTTACAAAATCTTTTTTGTGAACCAACTCGCACCACAGCCACATCAGCTACCTGCTTAGATAATATTTTTTCAATTTAAAAACCCGAATGATCATTACGGAGATTTGTTCGGAGTAATCAAATACGAATGTGATAACATTTTCACTAAAAAAAACAATAAATGTAAATCAATTCAAAATTAAATTTAGTGATTGGGCTACGCCTGGAATCTATAAAAGTAGAAGGAAATTATATGAATTATACGAGACAAAGGCATCTACTAATGAGCCACAAGTAATTGAACAGATTAAAAAGTACTCCAAACTATTCAAAAAAGTATGTTCAACAGCTAAATCTAATTATATACGGGCTAAAATTGAAAAATCTGATAATAAAACGAAGGCAATATGGAATGTTATTAACAAAGAAACTTGTAAAGCAAAGTCACGTGATCGATCCTTCGAGTTAAAAATAGATGATAAACATATTAAAACTGATTCTGAAGTGGCCAATGCATTTGAATCTTTTTTCACAAATGTTCCAATCACCACTACAAATAAGTTAAATTCGTCAAAAAACGTAGCCAATTCTCTTCTTAAATCTAGTGTTGATAAATGTAGAATTAACTTTGATTTTCAGTATATTGACTCTGTCACTATACTTAAAACTTTTAAACAACTAAATATAAAAAATACCGAGGATCTTTGGGGCATTTCAACTAATATAATAAAATCAATAGTGCCCGCTATAGCGCCTCACCTTGCATTCATATTCAATAAATGTATAGATGAAAATCAGTTTCCTAATCTTATGAAGTACAGTAAAATCATTCCTTTATTTAAAGCAGGAGACAAAAGTGATCCTTCAAATTTTCGACTTATTTCCATACTCCCAACCCTCAGTAAAATTATTGAAAAAATAATATTTAATCAATTGCTTTCACATTTTACAGACAATAAGTTACTTCATAACAAACAGTTTGGTTTCACTAAAGGCAGGAACACAACGGATGCAGGAGTTGCACTTGTGAAACATATATTTGATGCTTGGGAGGAAAAGCAGGATGCCATTGGTATATTTTGTGATCTATCAAAAGCTTTTGATTGTGTTGATCATGAGACTTTGCTACTAAAATTAGGTTATTATGGTGTTTCGAACAGCTCACTTGGCTTACTCGAGTCTTACCTCACTGGTAGAGTACAAAAAGTAAACATTAATGGCACCGACTCTTCTGGCGCCTCATTAGTCATGGGAGTACCCCAGGGCTCGATATTAGGACCCCTTTTATTCTTAGTATACGTAAACGATCTTCCTTATTTCACTAAAAATCTTTGTGAGATAGTATTATTTGCTGATGACACAATTTTTAAAAGTGATAGACAAAAAGTAGCACTTGACGATGTAAATAATACCCTTTCGAAAATATTGCATTGGTTCACAAGTAACAACTTGCTGCTCAATGCGAAGAAAACAAAATGTGTAAAATTTACTATGCCCAATGTTAGACAGGTGGATACTCATATTACTATGAATAATGAATTAGTTCAAATAGTCAATACCACAGTTTTTCTTGGGATAACTCTAGATAGTAAACTACAATGGGGTCCTCATATCACAGCCTTGGCAGGAAGACTTAGCTCAGCTGCCTATGCGGTTAGAAAGATAAGGTCACTGACTGACGAAAAAACGGCACGATTAGTTTATTTTAGCTACTTTCATAGCGTTATGTCATATGGTCTGCTGCTGTGGGGCTCAGCTGCCGATATTGAGACAATATTCATATTACAGAAACGAGCTATACGAGCAATCTATAGACTCGGACCCCGTGACTCGCTGAAAGAACTATTTAAAGAAATTAATATTTTAACAGTTGCTTCTCAATATGTTTACGACAACATCTTATATGTACGGAAGAACATAGATCTCTTCAAAAAAAAATCCGATAACCATAATTTTAATACAAGAAATAAAATAAACTGGCAATGACAAAAATTAGACTTCATAAAGTTGGTAATTCGTTTGTAGGCAAATGTATAAAAATTTATAATAAAATTGCCTCTTAATAAGTTTAAAATAGTAGTTAAAAAATGTTTGATGATGAAAGGCTACTATAATGTAGACGAATATCTTAATGATAAAAATGCATGGTCACCCTAATCTTCTGTTGTTGGCCACTCGTATAATACAATATAAACTAATTGTAACAATGTAAACAAAACAATATTAAAAAAGAAAATGGATAATCTACCTGAGTTTCTTGCTGGTATCTTCTCAGGAGAACCAACTTACCGAACCAGCGAAAGAATCATTTTCTAATGGTTATTTATGTACTTACTTAATTTAGTATTTTTATAATATTACTTGACAAAATTGTAAAATTTTGACATTCATATGTGCTCTTTATGTGCCTAAACTGAATAAATGAAATTGATTCTTTGATTCTTGATTCTTAGTCAGAAAGTAAAAAAAATCACAGATGATGTATTCTGCTGCTATGACAACAAATGTCTACAAAAAACAGAATATACCTAATAAATATTTAAAGGGGCTCCCATACAACAAACGTGATTTTTTGGCCATTTTGGTACGAAACCCTTTGTGCGCGAGTCCGACTAGTAAGTACTTGGCTGGTTTTAGAGTTTTCGAAACGAAAATCTCTTACATACAACAGTAATGTCCGTCCGTCCGTGAACAACTTTCAACTAGAGAACGGTAATAGCTAGAGACTCAGTGTAAACGCCAATCGACTTAGCATAGTCGAAAACCCCCCAAAATGAACTTGACCTCTGATCTCAAGGTCAAGGTCAAATCAAGAACGGTAATAGAGACTCAAGACCAGCTGTAATCAACTCAGCATGGTTAAAGACCTTTACAATGAACTTGACCTTTGACTTCCGATCTCAAGGTAAAGGTCAAATCGAGAACGGTACAAGTTAGAGACTCAAGACCAGCTGCAATCAACTCAGCATGGTCAAATACCTCTAAAGTGCACTTTCCTTTGACCCCTGATCTCAAGGTCAAGGTCAAAACGAGGTCAAATCGAGAACGGTAATAGATACTCAGACCAGCTGCCATCAACTCAGCATGGTTAAAGACCTCTAAAATGAACTTGACCTTTGACTTCCGATCGCAAGGTTAAGGTCAAAATGAGGTCAAATCGAGAACGGTAATAGAGACTCAAGACCAGCTGCAATCAACTCAGCATGGTCAAAGACCTCTAATGTGAACTTTCCTTTGACCTCTGATCTCAAGGTCAAAGTAAAACGACGTCAAATCGAGAACGGTAATAGTTAGAGACTCAAGACCGGCTGCAATCAACTCAGCATGGTCAAAGACCTCTAAAATGATGTTGAACTTCATTAGATTTTAGGATTAGATTTTATGAAAAAACTTTCGAAAACTCTAAAATATATGGCAAATTTTTGCCATATTTTTAACTTGATTTCATTTATACCTAAGTTACATAGGTACCTACACCTAAATATGCGAGCAACTAGCATACATTTAACAAGGAAGACAGCAAGTCGAGTGTCAGGAAACGTAAAAGGTGCTTAGTTCTCGGAACGGAAAAGAGAGCTAAATATAGAAGCACTCTGTCACTTCAAGTACCAACTTGTAGACTTCACTAAACTGTATGAAAATACTAAATTGGAATAAAGATTTTGTAAAACTAGCTGTTTCTCGAGGGCGAAGGCTTGCGAACTGTAGTACCGCATGAAACAGTTTTATGGTTCTCAATTCCCGTGGGAACACATTAACGGTTTAAAAAGCAGCCTAATGTTATAGCTTATTACTTCAGCTATCTGCCAGTGAAAGTCCTGTTAATATAGGTTCATTCGTTTCAGAGATTAGCTAGAACAAACAGACAGAGAGAACAGACAAACAGATAACAAATTGCGTTTTCTTATGAGTAAATACCGTATTTCCATACTTTAAATATACCTAGTGAAAAGATATTAATTTGGAATAAGGTAGGTACGTTACATACAGATATTTTAATTTAATTTATGGTAGGTTTAGATTGGATTTGTAAGTTAAAGTATCTACAGAAACGGATGGAGGGTATTGACCTCCTATTGACCCTGTAGCAGTGATAGATAAAGCCCAGCCACACACAACTTTAAAGAATATAATATTTACAATAAAAGTTCGTATCTCGACATAATCACTGCAGGGCGGGTCAATGTTCCCTTGTTTACATGTTAAAAACTATTATACTTCACTCTACATATATTATAAAACAAAGTCGTTTCCGTCCGTATGTTTACTTAGATCTTTAAAACCACGCAACGGATTTTGATGCGGTTTTCACCAATGGATAGAGTAGTTCTCAAGGAAGGTTTTTGTGTATTTAATTTGTCAAGCGGGTGAAGCCGCGGGCGTCCGCTAGAATTGTATAAAATGCCTACATTATGTACCTACCTTCTTCTTGTACGTGGTTCGTGGTTCCAATAAAATGGTGGTATTTAGTGGCAATTAGCACAAAAAAACACGTCAAATATGGACACAAAACCGGACATCATGTCAAATAATTGTCGGCATGGAACCAAATTTAAATGGGACTATTCGGTAAGCAGTACCCTTCTATTAAAAAAAAAATCGGTTAACCCAGTCGAGGTAACAAACGTAAAGAAAATATATAGTCGAATTGAGAACGTCCTCCTTTTTTGAAGTGAACCGTTGAACCCGTCGATTATGTATGTAAAAAAACCGGCCAATTGCGTGTCGGGCCACGCATAATATAGGATTCCGTAGTAACCCATTATAGGCTCTACTAAGCTGACAAAGTTATCTGGTCCGTTATAGTATTCCTTCAAAGTTCATCAAATGGACAACCATCATGATTTTGTTTAGATTCTTCGAGCCGTTTACATTTAAAAGAGGGGAGGGGCGCTCTGTTTTAACAAAAAAATGCGCTTTAAAGTTGAATATTTCGCAAACGAATACTTAAATCAAAAGTGTTTAAAAGCCCTATGTAATGCACTCTGAGGTAGACGCAAGAAAAAAAATACAAAGTCTGGTTACGTATAGGGAAGGCCTCAAAAAAAATGTTTTTCATAATTTTATTTTAGCACTTTGTCAACGTAGTAAATACACATATCCATGCAAATTCCATGTTTCTAGCACTCACCGTTTAGGAGGAAAGCCGAGGATAGTCGGCCGGACAGACATGACTAAACTATATGGGTACAGACTTCAAATCTACAAAACCAAACAGACCAGACGCGGTTCCATTTGTCTAAAACTCGAGCACAATACACCTACAACGGACAAAACGATGAACAAAAGAAAAAGACAATGACAAGTCGTACGTTAGGATTTTTTTTTTATCGTGAGTAGAATTAGACACTTCATTTCACGCTGTGTCCTTTCTAAATAACTGTTCAGTTAAATGCGATAGTCGTGAATTAGCTATTCATGGTTTTGTTTGTAACCACTTGAATGGTACCTATAGTGAATGATTCTAAACAATTAGAGATTTAGTTCATAAATCTTGATAAAGTTATACAAGACGTCATGCCACACATAGATCTTGTTTTTTTTCCTCCGAAGTAGTCGAGGGATGTATTCCGTACGGCGCATTTCTTCAATCATTTTCATTCACGGAACAAAATTCCGAACTGTTCCGTGTTTCTATTCAGAAAATAAGAGTTGAATCTCGGTCAGTCAACAGTTGGCTAATTGCGTAGCAGATGAGGATAAGTATTAAGCATTTCCTTACCTTTTTTTTTTTTTTGAATCCGCCGCCCGAGGGCGCGGCCGCACCTAAGTCCATTGCCGAGCGACTCCGGTAGAGACTGAAAGAATTCCCGGTGGCGCCCGGCGGACTTTGGCCATCCGCGTGGCCACTGCGTGGTGGTCGGGTGTTACCCCGCATCTTTGGGGTCGGGTTTTATCCCGCGTCGGTGAGTGAAGGCGTGCGTGGGGTGCAGCCCCACATCACGCAGCCCTTCTAGCCTGCTTCTGTAAGGACGGTGGGTTGCTAATCCATCGTCCTCAGGCCTCGATCATGGAGGTCGATGGTCCTGGGCGTAGTCACGTCTGCGGCGCCCTCGCCGCACGCTTCGGAACTCAACGGGGAGGGTACGCTCCCTCACCCTACCGGCCCCTCCTTCACGAGCATTACCTGTTCGCAGAAGGAAACGGCCGCGTTCCACTGACTCTCGCTAGAGACCATGGCTCGTTGCATGGTCTCCAGCGAGAGCGTATCTACGCCCAGGCCCACAACGTGGTCCCGGCGCTGACTCGCCCATGCTGAGCATTCCACTAACGTGTGGAATGCCGTGTCTACGCCGGAAGTCTCGCACTGTTGACACGCGGGTGTGACCTCACGAGTATGCGAAACAGATACTCACCGAAGTTTCCGTGCCCGGTGATGATCTGTGTCGCACGATACGTGAGGCCACCGTGCTGCCTCTGCAGCCACTCCTCCATGATCGGTCTCACCGCCGCGATGGTGGTGGTTCCCCACTTTGGTTGCTGATGTCGCACCTTCCATGTCTCCATGAGATCCTGGCGGAGTTGGTACCGCTGCGCCTCGACTTCTCGAGACGCAGGAATGTGGTCCCGCTCCAGCGCCTCCTTGTGCCATTGGAACAATGCCGCAAGGGCTCTCGCTTCCAGGTCCAACGGAGGGGTCGCGGCTAGGAGACATGCAGCCTCTAGGGAGATCGTGTGGTACCCTCTTATTGTTCTGACGGCCAAGGTCCTCAACGATCTGTGTAAAACAGCAGCGTTGTTGGCCGTCAGACTCGGCGCCCATACGGGAGCTCCGTACACGGCCATACTCCGCACGATCCCCAGGTACAGTCTCCTGCAGGAAGCGTTGGGTCCCTTTAAGTTGGGCATCAGTCGCGAAAGCGCGGCTGTCGCCCCCGTCACTTTGGGGAGCAAACTTCGGAAGTGTGGTCCGAAGTTCCACCGGCTATCGAGTACGAGCCCCAGATACTTCATTGTGGGCTCGATGCCGATGCTAACGCTCCCTACATTTACACTGGATCCTGGAGGTGGCCCGCGCCGAGGTCCGTGGAAACACAGAGCCTCCGACATATTCAGTGCCACGTCCAGTCCCAGCCGCCGTATCCGACCCACGACTTCAGCAACCCCAGTCGTGACCTTAAGTGTTGCCTCCTGGTGCGTTGCTCCCCGCGCCGTGACGAGGGTATCGTCAGCGTAGCAAGTTACGCTGACGCCTTCAGGCAATGCACCCCGCAACACCCAGTCGTATCCGATGTTCCACAGGAGAGGTCCTAGGACCGACCCCTGAGGAACACCACACGACACATCTCGCCGAGCTGGCCCAAGCCAGCTAGGGTAAGTTATAGCCCTCTCGGATAAATATGCCCCGACAATACGACGGAGGTAGAGAGGCACTTCGTGGTATACCAGTGCCACCCTAACGCAACTCCAGGGTAAGGTGTTAAAGGCGTTGGCGATGTCAAGAGACACCGCCAACACCACCTCGCCCCACGAGACAGCTTCCTCTGCCAGGGTCTTCACGCGCATGATCGCGCTCACGGTGGACCGTCCCCGACGGAAACCGTACTGGTTGTCCGCCAGGTCTGGGCCCACACGCGTGAGATGCTCGACGAGGCGTTCCGCAATAATTCGCTCAAAGAGATTACACACCTCGTCGAGCAACACGATTGGCCGGAACCGGACGGTGAGTCCACTGGCCGCCCCGCTTTCCGGATCAGGACCAGTTTCCCCGTCCTCCACACCTTGGGAAACTGGCCCCTTTCGAGGCATGCGCTGAAGAGCCCCCTCAGTCGAGGCCCGAGTTCCTCGAGGACCAGGACCCATACACGGCCCAGAATGCCGTCGGGTCCAGGGGCGGTGGTTTTCCGGCGACTGAGCCGAAGTACCACCGCTCCTAACTCACCCTCTCTGACTTCGGGTACGTCGTCTTCGCTGTTGCTATCCGCATTGGGCGTCTGGGACGGAGCCATGCGCGGAGGGATGTGCTCCTCCGCGCTCGTCGGAAACAGAGAGCCCAAGACCCCCTCCAGCCGATCCGGCTGGAGACTCTGGGTCAGTGGGAGCGCCCTCGGTCGGAGTTTACCTCTGACCTGCAGGTACGGGCGCCCCCATGGGTTCCGCTCCAGGGACTCCAGGAGCTCCTCGCGGGCTGTCGTCTTAGCCCGCGTGATTGCTTCCTGGAGGGTGCCCTTAGCCTCTCTGTAGGACGCATATAGCTCCGCCTCCCGGGCTGCCACGTCGTCTGGTCGACGATGCCTCCGGCGAAACCTGGTGTACTGGCGGCGGGTGGAGACGCATGCTGCACGCAGCTGTGCAATCTCCGACGACCACCAGTGCTTCTGCACCTGCTTCCTGGCCGGCCCAGGTGTAACTCTAGGCATCGCCGCATCGCAGATTTGCGACATGGCTCTCCTGAACCACTCCGCCTCGGCATCCACGTCGACAGGCCTGTCCGGCGCCGGAATCCAGGCCTGCACGATGGATGCCTCCAGGAGAGCCTCCCGGTCTAGACTCTTGAGCGCCCAACGCGGTTCCGGGGGATTCGGTAGCGGCTGTGGAAGGTTAGGTGGGGGGACGACCTCGAACCGGATGTATCGGTGGTCCGAGTGCGTCTCCACACCCTCCTCCACGCACTAGCCCATAATACGACGGGCGAGGGCAGGGGTCGCGAACGTTAAGTCCACGATCGAGCTGACCCCCGACCGCCAAAAGGTGGCGACATTCCCCCGGTTGAGGAGCTCTAGTCCACGTGTAGTGGCCCAGTCCTCAAGTAATCTCTCCCTGCCATTGGTTACCCGGGAGCCCCACGCCGTAGACCAGGCGTTAAAGTCTCCCAGGAGAAGGACAGGGCGAGGACGACACGCAGTGAAGACGACGTCGAGCTCAGTGAGCCATAGCTCATACTGAGCGTCGTTAATGTTGTTCGGCGAGATGTATGCGGCTACGACTGCCACCCCTTCATATTCCGCAGCAACGCAGCCTCGACCGTTTGCAATAATTGCAAGGTGCGAGGTACGTGCAGACCCCCCAAAGATGCAGGCCAAGTCGTCTTGCGCCACCAGGCTGCCCGGGTGGTCATAGTACGGCTCGGCGACCACGACCAGATCTATGGACCACTGCGCGATGCTCTGGTACAGAAGATCCTGAGCAGCGCGGCAGTGGTTCAAATTCGTCTGCAGGATGCGGATATGGGTGTCCATTAATGGACATCCATATCAGCGTCCCGCCACGAATGTGGGCGCGCGGTAGCGACACCCCCGCTGCCTTCAGCGAACGGACGAGGTTTTGGCCCCGAAGCGGCGCAGGAACGGCTGCCGACCCTATGGTCCGCCGTCTTGCCCTCCACCTCGCATCTGTAGCAGCGAGGCGGTGCATCACAGGCGTTGGACTTATGACCGGGCCGGCTGCAGCGGAAGCACCGATCACCCACGGTGTCTTCCACTGCACACTGCACTCCTACGTGCCCCACCATCATGCACCGGAAACACCTGATTTCCCGGGCACGCAGGAGGTGCACCTGCGCCTTGAGGAATCCCCCTATAAGGAGGCTCCGTCCGTCCGCAATTTTAAGTGCCGCCGCGACGGGGCACTGAACGACTGTCGTTCCATGACCGGTAGGGCTGAAGGAGATCTCTCCAGCCCTCACCTGGTCATGGGGACAGCCACCCGCCTCCACGACGGCGGAGATTAGCTCATCTGCAGCATGGCCGCGTCGTCCTGGCCCGATATGCGCAATGCTGCACATTTAGCGGGTCCGGAGACGCGGACGGCTTCTGTGTCTAGCGTGTCCCTTAGCCTAGCCGCAAGGGCGTCCGCTTTGGGGCCGCTGGAGACGCCTGAGACCTCGAGTAGGCGAGCCCCGGTGCGGGTGGTCTTGCACCGGAGCCCCCCCTGTATCTCGAGGGCCTTGAGGTCCACCGAGGTTTTGACCTTCCTCAAAACATCGGCGTACCCCATACCCCTCTCCGCACCCGCCCGCGCCGTCGTCACCGTCAGGACGACGGCGGTAGAGCGAGGGGGGCGGGGCCTCTTCGGCGCCTTCGCCGCGGCGGCTTGAACCGCTTTTTTGGCGGCCTTTTTCCGCCTCTTTTTCGCTCCAACTACTTGCCATCCCTCCTAACTAGAAGGATGTGCAGCTGGAGCGAAACGGGACGCGGGGGCAGCGGGGGTAGCAATAGGCATCCCCTTTTTCTTTTTCATCGGCTTTCCCGTCATGGCCGGTTTAGCCGGTGTCCGGTTTGCTTGTGAGGCGGACATGAGCAGAGCTGGGCGGGCGACAGACCCAGGTGCGAGAGTCCCACTGGCGGCAGCCTCGTACGAAAACGCGGGTCGCGCCAGCGGGGGCTGGTACGCCCGGTCCTCTAAGACTGCGAGGCGCCTCTCTATCGTCACCAAAACTGCCGTCATAGATGGCCCGGGCTGAGGCGGTAATACGGGCTCCGCGTTGGACGCCGTGTTGGGCGCAGCCTTGAGCTCGGTCTTGGTTGCCGGTTCAACCGTCGGGGGACGTGTCTGGTTCACTGGAGGCCCTTTGACTAACTTGGTCAGGCTTGCGACCTCCTGTCGCAGGGCCTCCAGCTGCTTCTGGGAGGCCGCGAGGTCAGTCTCTAGACTGGCCACCTGTCGCCTAAGTTTGGCCTCCTCCGCGGTATCGCTCCGCGCGAGGAGCTCGTCGAGTGACGCTTGGGCGTCGGAAACGAGCGACGCCACGGTCTTCTTCCTGCCCGAAAGATTTTACCACCTTTCATGGCGTTATTTATTCGGGCAAGAACTCCCATGAGCTCTCGCGCGGGCGGAACGTCGGTGTCTCTGCCACTGGGCAAAGACGGGACTTTGAAGGGGTTGAGGGTTTCCGGCCTAGACCCGTCGAGCTTAGTTGCAGTTTGGTCGGCACCTCTTCCGACTCGCTGGAAAGAGCCGTCCCCCGCTCGGAGCAGCTGGTGCTCGTGTCACGAGACGGCCCACTCTTCGGCGGATAATGCCTCTTCCTCAAAGAGGTATAGCCCCCGTCTTCATAATGCGGCTGGGATCAGCAGTCCCAGCTGCGGTCTCCTTCCGGCCTTCATCCCGTAGCGGGCTTCGGGACCTAGCATCGTCCATTTCGGTTGCGTTCGGAGTCAATTTTGGTTGCGGTTGGTCGTCGGTTTGGGTTTGATTTTTGTTTTTATCCATACTGTTCCCACGAGTATGGGGGAAATGAGGGTCACCCATGTGCAGTGCCCCCTGTGCACAGAGAAGTCTATACATGTGGAGGTCGACCGGTATCCACAGGGTTATTACGCCCGCATATATACGGACGTATACCGTCACTATCACCGTGGTGATGATGATGGTACACGTCCGCACAGCGACCTTTTCCTTGGCGGGTGTTATCGACTTTTCCTTGTCTCGGGCCGACCAATTAAGGCAAGTCCCCGAGACTGCGCCGATAGACATGTTCACCGACACGCAGCACTCGGATCACAGGTTGCCCGACGGTCGTCATAAGACTGTTCTCCAGGTGTGACATCACACACACAGGGAACCGGCCGAACTGCGGAGGAACACAGTCTCCGCATCATCACCTCTATGGTGGGAGGGAGCTCCCAGCACTAGGGAGTCCTAGTCATTCCGACTCTTGACGGCAGAAGCACATATGGCCGTTACAAAACAAGCAAGCTGCCCTCTTACTCATCTTTGAAAGCAAAGAAGGAAGAGGGCAGAGCTAGGAGACTTGGCCACTCGCTCCACTCGCTCGGAGCTAGTGAGCGAGTAGCGGGCCTTGCAGGTTCGCCATCCTATGACCCCCTCGTGCAATGGGGTCAGCTGCCGGATATTGGCCGGAGCATTAACAACTCCTCTGCCGTGGCAGGGGTGTTGTCATCTACTCCGTTGCCCAGAGTGCACCGGCCCCCCAGCTTCCGTTCCCCATAGGAAATACCCATAGGGACAAAGAAGCCGCAGGGCCCGCGTGGAGGTTCCCGATCGCGCACCCCATTTCCTTACCCTGGACCTCTAGAAGAGATTCATATTGAAGTTTTACTACAAAGCCTTAAGAATATTCCTCACTAGTTACACACTACTACTACTACTACTACTTACTTCCTAAGTAAGTTTGAGGGGGGCTCGGGGTCTAGTGGTAACCGACAATGCAAAGGTTAAGCAACATCTAGCCGAGCCAGTCTTAGGATGGGAGACCATTTCTTACGATTTTGAGACCCCTCCGTGCCTCGGAGAGCACGTGAAGCCGTCGGTCCCGGTTGTCATACAAACATCTATGGCAGTCGTTTGGAGTCCGCCGGGCGCCACTGGAAATACGTTCTGCTTGTAACCAGAGACGCCCGGCAACAGACGTTAGAGCGGCCGCGGCCTTGGGCGGCGGGATTTAGAAAAAGAAAAAATTGTTGTTTGGAGTAGTTGGAGCCCTAAATCAAAACTCCGACCGGTCTAACTACTGAACTTCGATATCGCCCATGGGTTCTGGAGGTCAGGTGGTCACGGAAAATATCGGAGTTCAGCCGAATCGCAATTTGACTGGAAAATCAACACCAACTGCGTGGATTATGAGGTGCCTTTAATCATCTAAATATCCCGAAAAGTTCGAAAGGTTATAATTATATTTTGCTTTTTAAGGAAAAAAACAGATTAATGTACCGCGTAAATTGTAACATCTTAAATACGGACCTTATTACGTTAATGTCCATTTTCATTACCGCCCCAATATAAAACCATTACTTTACCATTCCGTCCGGTAACGTTTTTAAATAATCCCTTTTCAAACGATGATTGATTCAGGTTCACAAATATACTTACATGAAATGTTACTTACTTAAAATGTCATGATTTCCTTTGAGACCTCGTAATGTTATTCAATAAAATTCAATTTTGATATGAATTGAAATTAAAATCCAATACATTGATGGAGGTATTGATCATATTTATGCAAGTTGAATGGAAGTTAATTAATTTGAAAAACAAAGTTGTGTATTTGTTGTTATTTGATATTTATTAGTTTTAAAGTTCAATATAAATGACAAGCAGTACGCACCTTTGACACCAGTGCCTATTTATAAAACATTTTTTTTTATTTTCATTCCACGCTCCGCTCGTAAACATATACCTACATTCTTATTTAAGAATAATATAATATAATATGTTTTATATATTATATATTTTTGGGATAATTTATTCCTTTTCGAGAGCTGGAGTCTGTACTGGGTACAAAACCTGTGTTTCGGATCTCCAGGCCCCCGATATATTGTAAGTGCATTTGTGCATTAATTAGAAATGAACAAACAATAGTTTTGTAAGTTGTAACTAGTGGGTACTTATATTCAGAAAATGAATGCAAATGCTTAGTGAACTGTAAAATGTTTAGTGAAATGCTGTGAAATGCTTAGTAACTAAATAATATACAATCCAAATTGTCTATGCCTTTTACACCTCTATAAAGTAAAAAAATATAAAGATACAAATCAAGTGATGAAATTTTCCGTTTTATAAATATCCTTCGTACAAGATTTCTAATAACATTTTGTCACCTTTGTGTTCCTTAGTTGAAAGTAATGGTAGGTATTTTGGATGGAATTTCATTTTCGACACCGATATGAATTTTAAATTAGCTTCTGGAAAAAAAT